>SJYT01071517.1:150136-179754 GCA_006410635.1 Cephalophus harveyi
GAGGGAGAGGGTGGGATGATTTGGGAGAATGGCATTGAGACAGGTATAATATCATATATGAAACGAATCACCAGTCCAGGTTCGATGCATGATACTGGATGCTTGTGGCTGGTGCACTGAGATGACCCAGAGGGATGGTACAGGGAGTGAGGAGGGAGGGGGTTCAGGATGGGGAACACGTGTATACCTGTGGCAGATTCATGTTGATGTATGGCAAAACCAATACAATATTGTAAAGTAATTAACCTCCAATTAAAATAAATAAATTCATATTTTTTTTATAAAAAAAGCACTTTTGTACCTATACCTCTCTTCCATTTTATATTAAGTACTTAATATATATTTATGGTATATGCTAATAATAGTTACTGATAGTAGATAATGATTCTTATGCAGAAAGCACTTCATTTCCTTACTTTAAGTGGGAATAATAATATCTGTTTTGTTTCACTCTGAAATCTTTATGGACATTACAAAGTAGTCCAAAAAGTATTTATTGATAATTAATGCATTATGTATTTATGCACTGTGGATGGAAAAATGAACTAAAGCTTCAAAATCCCTGCCTTTCTGGCATTCACATTCTAGTGGACACAGAGGGATAATGCCACAATAAATCATTAGTGTTTCAAATGACTCTGGCATGGAAGAAAAGAAAGAAAATGAAGGAAAGGTTGTTTAAATTTTAAACAGCAACATTAACAAGGAACTCATTTAAAAGTGACTTTTTAAACAAGCTGAAAGAGAAAGAAAAATCAATCAGGCTATTCAAAAGAGAATATTCTAGGAAGGATAAGGACCAGGGGCAAAGATACCATGTGTGATACATTTGGAAATCTGTAGGTCTATGTGAACTGGACATGGAACAACACACTGGATCCAAATCGGGAAAGGAGTATACCAAGGCTGTATATTGTCACCCTGCTTATTTAACTTATATACAGAGTACATCATGAGAAATGCCAGGTTGGATGAAGCACAAGCTGGAATCAAGATTGCTGGGAGAAATATCAATAACGTCAGATATTCAGATGACACCATCCTTATGGCAGAAAGTGAAGAAAAACTAAAGAGCCTCTTGATGAAAGTGAAAGAGGAGAGTGAAAAAGTTGCCTTTAAACTCAACATTCAGAAAACTAAGATCATGGCATCTGGTCCCATCACTTCATGGGAAATAGATGGAGAAACAGTGGAAACAGTGTCAGATTTTATTTTTTGGGGCTCCAAAATCTCTGCAGATGGTGACTACAGCCATGAAATTAAAAGATGCTTGCTCCTTGGAAGAAAAGTTATGACCAACCTAGACAGTATATTAAAAAGCAGAGATATTACTTTGCCAACAAAGGTCCATCTAGTCAAAGCTGTGGTTTTTCCAGTAGTCATGTATGGATGTGAGAGTTGGACTCTAAAGAAAGCTGAGTCATGAAGAATTGATGCTTTTGAACTGTGGTGCTGGAGAAGACTCTTGAGAGTCCTTTGTTAACAAAGAGATCCAACCAGTCCATCCTAAAGGAAGTCAGACCTGAATATTCATTGGAAGGACTGATGGTGAAGCTGAAACTCCAATACTCTGGCCACCTGATCCGAAGAACTGGCTCACTGGAAAAGACCCTGATTCTGGGAAACACTGGAAGTGGGAGGAGAAGGGGACTACAAAGGCTGAGATGGTTGTATGGCATCACCGACTCAATGGACATGAGTTTGAGTAAACCCTGAGGGTTGGTGATGGACAGGGAAGCCTGGCTACTGTGGTTCATGGCATCAAAAAGAGTCAGACACGACCAAACAACTGAACTGAACTGAACTGAGGCCTATATGTGCACGTACAGAATTCATACAGAGGAATGCAGAAAGTCAGAGCTGATACCTCTACTAATGCACAAACGTTTCACTTCATTGAGAGACTGATTTATCTCTGCCTAAGAGATTTTATCAAAATATCACAACATTCACTGGAGAAAAAGAAGTTAATTGGTGGTTTATTTCTGCTTTCCTATAAGAAGTGTCTAGCAATAAATAAGCTGAAATCAGGTTATCTGCTTTTATGCCAGTAACAAGGTGGCTTAGTAGATTTTTCATGTTCTTCAGCACTCAAGAATCCCAGAGAGAGAATAGGTAGCAGTTCCTGGAGGGTAAAATGCTAGAAAGAAAAAGATCAGGATGTAGAAATTTCAAGTTTCTTAAGACATGGCAGGAAATTAGACTGAAGGGCCACTCCACTATTGCAGAAGGACTTGTTTATTACGTGTCACATAATGATTGCTTCTGGGATCTGAAAGGTCTTGATTCAGAGTCTCAGCGACCATTGTGAATCCAGGCATAATCCGACTGGGCGGCAGCAGGAGCACTGGCAGGTGGAGAGATACCAAAACCTCCATGGAGAGCAAGAAAGGAAACCACAGCTGGCCTGGCTGCCTTTGCTAGCCTAGAGTGACGGGTGGGCATCTTCTAAGCAGGGCACTTGTGGGCTTACTCCCTCACAAGGAAAGCCTCTCTCTGATGGAGGAAGAGACAGCAAGGAGCAATTCAAGGACAGGTGCTGCTGCTGCGGCTAAGTCGCTTCAGTCGTGTCCGACTCTGTGAGACCCCATAGACGGCCGCCCACCAGGCTCTCCTGTCCCTGGGATTCTCCAGGCAAGAACACTGGAGTGGGTTGCCATTTCTTTCTCCAGTGCATGAAAGTGAAAACTGAAGGTGAAGTCGCTCAGTCGTGTCTGACTCTTCACGACCCCATGGACGGCAGCCCACCAGGCTCCTCTGCCCATGGGATTTTCCAGGCAAGACAACAGCAACTGAAACATAAAGATTTGCATGTGTATATTTTGAGCAAACAGTGTAAAAGTTGGTGGACCTGCTTGAGATTTTACGACAATCTCCTCTTGACTTAAATATAAGACATACAAAGGCTTACTTCTGGTGTGGATATGAACCCACTTTCTCAACGTCTGCTTAGGAAAGTTCATTGATGCCGCTCTAAGCTGAACACTATTGATGTGCTTCTAGCAGGATTTGGGAGGTAGGAGCCTGTTCTTAAAGCAAATCTCAGAAGTACTTAGCAGCAGCAGAAACAAGTGTGTCATTAGGAATCAGCCCTTCGGGGATTCACTGTTACACTGTGGGATCAAAGAGCTAATCATATGTTTCAGACATATTTTTTCATATTTTCTAATTTATTATTTGCCCTGAGAGTTACGTGGAAGGCAAGCAATGATTTCAGTTTCACATTTGAAGATGCCTTATTTGATGTTTTCTTTATCTTTTATACTGAAACTTCCTCTTCTCCTAAATTCCAGAGCTCTTAGCAATGTCCTTCCTAATGAACATCCGTGTCTTGGGCAAGATTAGGCATGAAATAGATGAGGTATTTAGCAATCATCTTATTGAGCACTTCTTATGTGTGGAGCACTTTCCCATTGGCAATTTATTTGATTCCTCAAAATGACACTTGGAGATAGGGACTCCTTCCTGTGATTTCAGCTAAAGAATCAGACCCTCCACTAAAGGAACAGTAAACCGTATGCCACATGTCGAGACAGTGGCAGGGGAGGGTTTTTGTTTAATTAATTTATTTGACTTTATAATATTGTATTGGGTTTGCCACACATTGACTTGAATCCACCATGAGTATACATGTGTTCCCCATCCTGAAACCCCTCCCACCTCCCTCCCCATCCCATCCCTCAGGGTCATCCCAGTGCACCAGCCCTGAGCACCCTGTATCATGCGTCAAACCTAGACTGGTGTAGGTTTTTAATTTCTGCCTTCCTGCACCCAACTGATGAGTTTTTCTTTTTCTTTCTTTTTTTATTTTTTAAATTATGCAAGTGTGATAACACATATGCAGGATACTTGGGAAATACAGAATGAAGTGACATAGTTCCACTGTATTTTACAATTATTTTTAAGTATGAAAAACAAGATTTTTAGTTGGAGTTTTAATATCAAACTCTCAAAAATTAATAAAATGAATATATCGGAACATAGAAGGATATAGTATACCTGAAAATGTCATGAATCAATTCAACATAATTAAGCTTTATACAATTTTCACACAATAGTAAGATACAAATTCTGTTCAAGTTCCCACAGACTATAAACTAAGAGACACTGGACCATATCCAGGGACGTAAAAGAAAGTGCAAAATGTTCAGAGTCTGAAGGTATTGAAACCATACAATCTATTCTCTTATCACTGGAGAATTATGTTAGAAATTGATATCAAAATATGTTTGAAAATAACCCACATATTTTCAAGTGCAATGTGACATTTGCCAAGAGAGATCTTTGACTTAATGATTGANGTTATAATAATAGCTCAAGAAATATTTATTGAGAATCATCTTATTTACAGGTTTCATGATAAATGTTCACTTTAAACAGTGAGCCAAACTACACATGAACCTTGCCCCCATAGAGCTGAGTCCTCCAAAGTTACACTGCTTCTTCTGGTTCATGGACAGCATACTGAAGGGCAACAGCCTAGACTAATAAGTGTAGTTCATTGTTCCAGATCTGAGTATTTTTTGGTGAAATATTCTTCCATAATGACATAGCCATAAAGAACCTGAAAACCCATCCTGATAATGCAAGGGCCTTTGAGTCAAAGGCTAAGAGTTACCGTTTATTGGAAACTGGAGGCGTTGCCATCCGAGTGACCATATTTCTTCTGGGGACTCTCTTCAATGCTTGTTTTACATTGTTGTTCACAGACTGTCAATAATGGAATAAGTACTGCATGTGCAAAGGTGTAGAAAACAGCTATTATCTTCGATCCCTCACCATACTTATCTGTTGGTGATCTTAAATACGTGCAGAAGATTGCCCCATAATATAGGGTTACAATCGTCACATGGGAACCACAGGTGGAGAATGCCTTGTGTCTTCCTTCTGCTGATTTGATCTTGAGGATGGCAGCAAGAATGAAGGCATAAGACACAGGATGATGATGAGGGAGTTGCAGAGGTTGAAGCCTGCTGATATGAGCAAAGAAAGCTCTTTGACATGAGTTTGAGACCAAGCAAGCTTAATGAGTGGCAGATCAGCACAGTAGAAATGGTTGACATTTGATCTACAAAAGTTCAAACAAAAAGTCAGGATGGCCTGGAAGAGTCAAGCTTATGCAGACACACTTGGACATCTTCACACTGTATTGCAGAGGGTTGCATATGGCCACGTAGCGGTCATAGGCCATTGCTGTCAGCATGTAAAACTCAGTGAGGAGAAGTGCTATGAAAAAATAACTGTGCAAAACAACCAGCAAAGCTGATGGTCTTCTTCTGTGATAACAGATTAGTCAGCATCTGTGGGGTTGCATTCGAAGTATAGCACAAGTCTACAAAGGATAAATGAGTGAGGAAGAAGTACATGGGTGTGTGAAGGCGAGAGTCCAGTCTGACTAACACCATTATGCCCAGGTTGCCTAGGTGGGTGACCAGGTAAATGATCAGAAACAGTGCAAAGAGGCTGGAGCTCTGGGCGATCTGTGAGCCCCAGGAGAATGAATTTTCTTAGTGCAGTGTCACTGGTGAGGGACATTTTCTTCACTTGAAACAGATGCGAGCAAGGGAGATAAGAAGGTACATATTTTTTTACAATTAAAATGACTTTTCTAAACCTCCAGATGTTATTCAAAATGAATATTGTCATACACTGCTGCTTTACTTCTATTAAGCCATTGTTTCACTTTCTTTAGTACTGAGCTCTTATTTTATTTCCATCTTTTACCTATTCTTGTATCTATGGCTGTATCTATAGATAACTATGCTTCTAACCATAGCTACATTCATGGTCACAAGTAAGCTGCATCATTGCTATATCCCTGCACTATTTTTAATTCTGCAACTCTGCTTATCATATAAGGCCAACTTCAAGGCTAGTCCCTTGTGATGCATTTCTCACTTCTGTAACTATACCTGGGATTGAATTAATCTCCTTCTGTTTTATACTTCCCAAATACCCTATAAACTCTAATTTATTCTTCAGTGTTAATCAGGTTATGTTACCAAAGGAGATCCACTTTTTACTTATGTGTTAGTTCTTCAGTTCAGTTCAATTCAGTCGCTCAGTCATGTCTGAATCGTTGCAACCCATGAATTGCAGCACGCCAGGCCTCCCTGTCCATCATCAACTCCCGGAGTCCACCCAAACTCATGTCCATTGAGTCGGTGAAGCCATCCAACAACCATCTCATCCTCTACTGTCCGCTTCTCCTCCTGCCCTCAATCCTTCCCAGCATCAGGGTCTTTTCAAATGAATCAGTTCTTAGCATCAGGTGTCCAAAGGATTGGAGTTTCAGCTTCAACATCAGTCCTTAAAATGAACACCTAGGACTGGTCTCCTTTAGGATGGACTGGTTGGACCTCCTTGCAGTCCAAGGGACTCTCCAGAGTCTTCTCCAACACCACAGTTCAGAAGCATCAATTCTTTACCACTCAGCTTTCTTTATAGTCCAACACTCACATCCATACATGACTACTGGAAAAAACATANGGTCTCCTTTAGGATGGACTGGTTGGACCTCCTTGCAGTCCAAGGGACTCTCCAGAGTCTTCTCCAACACCACAGTTCAGAAGCATCAATTCTTTACCACTCAGCTTTCTTTATAGTCCAACACTCACATCCATACATGACTACTGGAAAAAACATAGCCTTGACTAGATGGACCTTTGTTGAAAAAGTAATGTCTCTGCTTTTGAATATGCTGCCTAGGTTGATCATGACTTTCCTTCCAAGGAGTAAGCATCTTTTAATTTCATGGCAGCAGTCACCATCTGCAGTGATTTTGGACCCCCTAGTTACTCTTTCCATGGTTTCCCCATCGATTTGCCATGAAGAGATGGAACTGCATGCCATAATCTTAGTTTTCTGAATGTTGAGCTTTAAGCCAACTTTTTCACTCTCCACTTTGACTTTCACCAAGAAACTCTTTAGTTCTTCTTCACTTTCTGCCACAAGGGTGGTGCCATTGCATTTTTGAGGTTATTGATGTTTCTTCCAGCAATCCTGGTTTCAGCTTGTGCTTCATCCAGCCCAGGATTTTTAATGATATAGTCTGCACATAAGTTAAACAATCAGGGTGACAATATACAGCCTTGGCATACTCCTTTTCCTATTTGGAACCAGTCTGTTGTTCCATGTCCAGTTCTAACTGTTGCTTCCTGACCTGCATACAGGTTTCTCAAGAGGCAGGTCAGGTTGTATGGTATTCCCATCTCTTGAAGAATTTGCCACAGTTTATTGTGATCCACCCAGTCAAAGGCTTTGGCATACTCAATAAAGCAGAAATAGATGTTTTTCTGGGACTCTCTTGCTTTTTCACTGATCCAGCAGATGTTGGTAATTTGATCTCTGGTTCCTCTGTGTTTTCTAAAGCCAGCTTGAAAATCTGAGTCATGGTTCATGTATAGCTGAAGTCTGGCTTGGAGAATTTTAAGCATTACTTTGCTAGTGTGTGAAATGTGTGCAATTGTGCAACAGTTTGAACACTCTTTGGCATTGCCTCTTTGGGACTGGAATGAAAACTAACCTTTTCCAGGCCTATATCCACTGCTGTGTTTTCCAAATTTGCTGACATATTGAGTGCATCATTTTCACAGCATCATCTTTTAGGATTTGAAATCACTCAGCTGGGAATTTATCACCTCCACTAGCTTTGTTCATAGTGATGATAGTGATACCTCCTGAGGGCCACTTGACTTCACACTACATGTTGTTTGACTCTAGGTGATTGATGATACCTTTGTGGTAATCTGGGGCATTAAGATCTTTTTTGTATAGTTCTTCTGTGTATTCCTGCCACCTCTTCTTAATATCTTCTGCTTTGTTAGGTCCATACCATTTCTGTCCTTTTATTTATCCCATCTTTGCATGAACTGCTCCCTCGGTATCTCCAATTTGCTTGAAGAGTTCGCTAGTCTTTCCTATTCTATTGTTTTCCTCTATTTCTTTGCACTGATCACTTGGGGTTGCTTTCTTATCTTTCCTTGCTATTTTTCAGAACTCTGTATTCAGATGGATATATCTTTCCTTTTCTCCTTTGCCTTTCACTTCTCTTCTTTTCTCAGCTATTTGTAAGGCCTCCTCAGGCAACCTTTTTGCCTTTTTGTGTTTCTTCCTGGGGATGGTTTGATCACTGCCTTCAGTACAATGCTGTGAATCTTCATCTGTAGCTCTCCAGCCTCTCTATCTATTGATCTATGCCCTTGACTCTATTAACCTCCATGCTGCATGCTCGATTACCACTCTGCCCTATCCTTGGCTAACAGACTGCTTTGATTGCCTACTAATATTTCTGTTGCCACTACTAGACTGCAAACATTTTTGAAGGATGTGATACCCACAGCTATTAAGGTTCCTAGAGATAATAACTGAAGAGCAAATATGTGCTGAATAATTTAAGGAAAGTGTAGTGTGAATTTAATTCAGTGACCATACAACAAACCTTGGCATTTCTTTCTCAGGTAATTTTGCATTCATTGAAGACATATCTTTATCCCTAGAAACTGAAACTCTGTAGGGAGATGCTATGGGGTAAAGGACTCTCTTGATTAAAAAATACAGATAAGAAAACAGAATTGGAGTAGTTTTATATAGATCATAGGCACTGAATATTTAGTATATGCCAGACCAGACCACCTGACCTGCTTCTTGAAAAACCTTTATGCAGGTCAGGAAGCAACAGTTACAACTGGACATGGAACAACAGACTGGTTCCAAATAGGAAATGGAGTATGTCAAGGCTGTATATTGTCCCCCTGCTTATTTAACTTAAATGCAGAGTACATCATGAGAAATGATGGACTGCAAGAAACACAAGCTGGAATCAAGATTGCTGGGAGAAATATCAATAACCTCAGATATGCAGATGACACCACCCTTATGGCAGAAAGTGAAGAGGAGCTCAAAAGCCTCTTGATGAAAGGGAAAGAGGAGAGTGGAAAAGTTGGCTTAAAGCTCAACATTCAGAAAACGAAGTTCATGGCATCCAGTCCCATCACTTCATGGGAAATAGATGGGGAAACAATGGAAACAGTGTCAGACTTTATTTTGGGGGGCTCCAAAATCACTGCAGATGGTGACTGCTGCCATGAAATTGGAAGACGCTTACTCCTTGGAAGGAAAGTTATGACCAAACTAGACAGCATATTCAAAAGCAGAGACATTACTTTGCCAACTAACGTCCGTCTAGTCAAGGCTATGGTTTTTCCAGTGGTCATGTATGAATGTGAGAGTTGGACTGTGAAGAAGGTTGAGTGCCGAAGAATTGATGCTTTTGAGCTGTGGTGTTGGAGAAGACTCTTGAGAGTCCCTTGGACTGCAAGGAGATCCAACCAGTCCATTCTGAAGGAGATCAGTCCTGGGATTTCTTTGGAAGGAATGATGCTGAAGCTGAAACTCCAGTACTTTGGCCACCTCATGGGAAGAGTTGACTCATTGGAAAAGACTTTGATTCTGGGAGGGATTGGGGTCAGGAGGAGAAAGGGTGACACAGGATGAGATGGCTGGATGGCATCACTGACTCGATGGACGTGAGTCTGAGTGAACAACTGGAGTGGGTTGCCATTTCCTTCTCCAATGCATACTTGGACTGCAAGGAGATCCAACCAGTCCATTCTGAAGGAGATCAGTCCTGGGATTTCTTTGGAAGGAATGATGCTGAAGCTGAAACTCCAGTACTTTGGCCACTTCATGGGAAGAGTTGACTCATTGGAAAAGACTCTGATGCTGGGAGGGATTGGGGGCAGGAGGAGAAGGGAACGACTGAGGATGAAATGGCTGGATGGCATCACTGACTCCATGCACATAGTTTGAGTGAACTCCGGGAGTTGGTGATGGACAGGGAAGCCTGGCGTGCTGCGATTCATGGGGTCGCAAAGAGTCAGACAGGACTGAGCGACTGAACTGAACTGAACTGTGCTAGTACTAACAGTTCATTAATAATTTTTCTATATAATAAGAAATAATACCTTTATTTCTCAAATGTTGGCATCCTATAATTTTGCTTTAGTAAGATTGCACTATAGTAACACTAATTAACTAAAAATAATAATAATAATAATAATACACATAATGCATTATTAACCAATACAGAGAAAACAAAAAAGATGTGTAATGAGTTGTTAAAGGCTATTTCATCAAAACAAGAAATAACAAGTAAATAGTGGAAAGAAGTAAGAGAAAATATTTCAGATAAAAAACTAAGCATAAAATGCTGTGCGATTAAATAAAAACTAATTCAAATATTCCATTTCCTCTCCACAGTGTCTCTTGATTTTACAATAATTTTCAAAAAAGTGTCATACTTATTTTTACAATGTTATTCTATAAGAAAAGTCCTAAAATATTCTTAATGTTATGTTTATGCTGATGTTTGTACTTTTGTTATATCTTTCGGTTGGTTACATTGAATAAGCATTTAGTGATGCAAAAATGATCTAAAAAGTGGTTTATTTTCCTGAAAGCTACATTGAACATAAACCATTCTTATGACTAAGACACTTCTTTAAAGAAAGAGGAATTTAGTATTTTAAAGTGAGTGAATCTGCCAACATTTTTATCACAGAAACCAAATGTTTGGAATTTTTAAAAGCCACAATAAAATGCTGGTGTAAGGGAATCCATCGTGACCTAGCAACTCAATTTTGAAAGTTTTACTAATCAAGTATATTTAATATACGGAGAAGGCAATGGCACCCCACTCCAGTACTCTTGCCTAGAAAATCCCATGGATGGAGGAGCCCGGTGGGCTGCAGTCCATGGGATCACGAAGAATTATTTTAAAGTGAGTGAATCTGCCAACATTTTTATCACAGAAACCAAATGTTTGGAATTTTTAAAAGCCACAATAGAATGCTGGTGTAAGGGAATCCATCGTGACCTAGCAACTCAATTTTGAAAGTTTTACTAATCAAGTATATTTAATATACTTTTAGAAAACTGATGCTAAAATGCATGTTACCTGCACTTAATTGTAGTAATCATCTCTAGATACCCAAATATTGAACTATTATGTTGTACACCTGAAACTATGACAGTTATATTGCAATTACAATATAAAAAGAATATAGATACTTTAAAAATTTTCTCAAATTTCTATTAAAGGTGTAAACAATGTATGCTTTTCTCTGAGCATTATGCTACAAACAAGTTTGCTTTACTCATTATATTTCAAAGAAGTGCAAATTGTAGATAAAATAAAAAATTCATCTAGAAATGTCAGTTTATTTTAATAAGCTATATCTTTGACACATTAAGTTAGGTAGAATAATCATCAACTCAATGGACATGTGTTTGTGCAAATTCTGGGAGATAGTGAATGACAAGGAAGCTTGACATGCTGTAGTCCTTGGGGCAGCAAAGACTGAACACAACTGAGCAACTGAATAATAACAATCAACATATTTAAGCATTTGTTTATTACTTAGAGGAATAGCATCCCTGTTCTCCAACATATCCAGAATTCTCCCAAGGAGATTACTGAGAACTATGCTGATTAATTTAATTTTAGAAGATTTTTGTTGTTGTTCTAACAGATCTTTGTAGTTTAACATAATTGTACATTTACAGTTATTAGGAAAAAATAATTCAGAAACTAAAATCCTGGGCACCTTTACTCATGCGTGTATGCTCAGTCACGTCCAACTCTTTGTGACCCCATAGTCCACCAGGCTCCTCTGTCCATGGGATTCTCCAAGTAAGAATATTTCAGTGGGTTGCCATTTCCTCCTCCAGGGGAATCTTCCTGACTCAAAGATCAAACCCACTTCTGCACTGGCTGCTGCTGCTGCTACTAAGTCGCTTCAGTTGTGTCTAACTCTGTGCGACCCCATAGACGGCAGCTCACCAGGCTCCTCCATCCCTCGGATTCTCCAGGCAAGAACACTGGAGTGGGTTGCCATGTCCTTCTCCAATGCATGAAAGTGAAGAGTGAAAGTGAAGTCGCTCAGTTATGCCTGACTCTTAGTGACCCCATGGACTGCAACCTGTCAGGCTCCTCCACCCATGGGATTTTCCAGGCAAGAGTACTGGAGTGGGTCGCCATTGCCTTCTCTGAGAGTACTCCTAATTCAAGTTGTGTCCAACTCTTAGCGACCCCATGGACTGCAGCCTACCAGGCTCCTCCACCCATGTGATTTTCCAGGCAAGAGTACAGGAGAGGGTCGCCATTGCCTTCTCTGTCTGCACTGGCAGGCGAATACTTTACTACTGCACCATCTGGGCAGCCCACACCCTTACCCAGTTTTCCCTAATGGTAACTTCTTGCAAAACTGTGGCACAATATCACATCCAGGATGTTTACACTAATTCAGTAAAGACCAAACATTTCTATCAGCTCCAGGGCCCTTCATGCTGCCCTTTTATAACCACACCCACTTCCTTCCAACCAAGGCTTCATCCCACCCACTTCTCAAAATCTCTGACAACCACTAATCTGTTGTCTAGCTATGTAATTAGGTTGTTTCTTAAGTGTTCTATAAATGGAATCATAGGGTATGCTGCCTTTTGGGACTGTTTTTTTTTTTTTTTTAATTGTTGTCGTTGTTTAGGCTAAATCTCTGGAGATTCATGGAGGCTGTCATGTGTATGAACAATGTTTCTTTTTATTACTGAATAATATTCAGTGTTAGACATATACTGTTGCCTGGAAAATCCCATGGATGGAGGAGCTTGGTAGGCTGCAGTCCATGGGGTCGCTAAGAGTCAGACACGACTAAGCGACTTCACTTCCCTTTCACTTTTCACTTTCATGCATTGGAGAAGGAAATGGTGACCCACTCCAGTATTCTTGCCTGGAGAATCCCAGGGATGGGAGACCCTGGTGGGTTGCCGTCTATGGGGTCGCACAGAGTCGGACACGACTGAAGTGACTTAGCAGAGTTGCTTTAGACATTTACCTGTTCAAAAGATTTGGATTGTCTCCAGTTGTGGTCTATTTCAAATGAAGTTACTATAAATATTTGTGTACATTTTTTGTGTGAACTGAAGTCTTTGCTTTGATACAATAAATACCCAAGATTTCAATTACTAGGTCATCTGTTAACTGTAGGTTCCCTCTTTTCAGAATCTGCCAAAGTGGTTTCCAAAGTGTTTGCACCATTTTACATCCCTATGAACAATGTTTTAAGTGATAAACACCAACAGTTGGTATTATTTTATTTTTTAGCTATTCTGATACGCATGTTATGGTATCTGGGTATGATTTTAATTTGCATTCCTCTAATGGCTAATGATTGGAGAAGGCAATGGCACCCCACTCCAGTACTCTTGCCTGGAAAATCCCATGGACAGAGGAGCTTGGTAGGCTGCAGTCCATGGGGTCGCTAAGAGTCAGGCACGACTGAGCAGCTTCATTTTCACTTTCATGTACTGGAGAAGGCAATGGCAACCCACTCCAGTACTCTTGCCTGGAGAATCCCAGGCACAGAGGAGCCTAGTAGGCTGCCATCTATGGGGTTGCACAGAGTTGAACATGACTGAAGCGACTTAGCAGCAATGGCTAATGATATTGAATATATTTTCATGTACTTATTTGCCATCTGTATATCTTCTGTTAAATGTTGCTTCTTTCTTTGTCCATTTTGTAGTTGAATTATATGGTTTGTTAAATTTTAGAGGTGTTTTTTTTTTTTTAATATCTCCAAAGTACTAGGCCTTTGCTGAATATAATATGTGCTGATATTTGTCCCAATGTGTTTCTTGTCTATTCACTACCTTAACAGGTTCTTTCACAGAGGAAAAGTTATTTTCATGAAGTTTAATTTATCAGATTTTCCTATTATGGATCAGGTTTTTGGTATTATACTAAGTTTAAGAGCTATTTGTTACTTGCTCAGTTGTTTCCAACTCTTTGCGATCCCATGGACTGTAGCCCACCAGGCTCCTCTGTCCACAGAATTCTCTAGGCAAAAATACTGGAGTGGGTAGCCGTTCCCTTTTCCAAGGGATCTTCCTGACCCAAGGATTGAACCTGCATCCCCTGTACTGGCAGGCAAATTCTTTACTGTCTGAGCCACAAGGGAAGCCTGTCAGAGTTTTTGTGTAACTAAAATTTTTCTTGTATTTTTCTAAAAAATGTTTTATAGTTTGACATTTAACATTTAACTCTGTGATATTAGTAGGTAATTGCTATCTATAAATTTATTTTGAGGTTCACTCATTTTATTTTTCTACCTGTAGATGTTCATTTGCTTCACTACCTCTTACAAAGGTTGAAAAGTCTATCTTTGGTCAAGTGTACATTAGAATGTCTATTTACAATTCAGTTCCTTAAATCTATGTGTCTGTCCCTCTCACATTATCAGAGTCTTGATTACTATCATTATATAGTAAGTCTTGAAAATAGGTAAAGTGTCTCCTTACACTTAGTTTTTATCAAAACTATCTTAGCTAATTTAGTTCCTTAGCTTTTATACTTAAAAAATAATATAATTATGTCTATGTTTACAAAAACTCTTTAGGGAATTTTGATGGAAATTCTGTGTGTATTGTGTACATCATAATGAAAGTGAAAGAGGAGAGTGAAAAAGCTGGCTTAATATTCAATATTAAAAAAAAAAAAACTAAGATCATGGCTTCTGGTCTCATCACATCATAGCAAATAGAAGGGGAAAAAATGGAAATGGTGACAGACTTTATTTTCTTGGGCTGCAAAATCAATATGGATGCTGACTGTGGCCATAAAATTAAAAAACGCTTGCTCCTTGGAAGAAAAGCTATGACAAACCTAGATAGCATATTAAAAATGGGAGACATCATTTTGCTGACAAAGGTCCATGCAGTCAAAGCTATGGATTTTCCATTAGTCATGTATGGATGTGAGAGCTGGACCATAAAGAAGGCTGAGCACTGAAGAATTGATACTTTCAAACTATTGTGATGGAGAAGACTCTCGAGAGTCTCTTGGACAGCAAAGGCATCAAGACAGACAATCCTAAAGGAAATCAACTTTGAATATTCATTGGAAGGATGATGCTGCAAGTGAAGCTTCAATATTTTGGCCACCTGATATGAAGAGCTAATTCATTGGAAATGCCCCTGATGCTGGGAAAGATTGAAGGCAGGAGGAGAAGGGGATGTTTGGTTGACATCACTGACTCAATGGACATGAGTTTGAGCAAGCTCTGAGAGATTGTGAAAGAGAGGGAAGCCTGGCGTGCTGAAGTCCATGGGGTCACAAAGAGTCAGACACAACAGAGCAACTGAGCAACAATATCAACAGCAAATGTAATCATATGGGTCACAAGCGAGGTGATCAGAGTCGGTGAATATGTAAGCTCTGAGGCAGAAGTCAAAGAGAAGATGCTGCACTGAAATCTTTGAAGGTAGAAGTGGAAGCCACTGACCAAAGAATGGAGGTTCTTTGAGGCAGAAAAAGTCATTGTTTCTTCCCTGGAGTCTCCAGAATGAAAGCAGGCCTGCAGACACTGATTTTACCCCAGTTAATCTGATTTTGCACTTCTGACTTTCAGAACATGAAGATAATAATTTGTTTTCTGTTTTAAATCATCATGTTGCAGACAATTTATCACAGTAAGAATCTAATTTATCATGGTGGCTCTCTTTTCTGTTACATGAAGTTCAGCTTTCTAAGACTAACATCCAAAGGCCACCCTTCTCTAGTAGCAAATGTATATGATCTTTTATCTTCTATGAGAGGTTTTCAGTGATGCTTTCTATTCTGCACCAAATTAAATATTTGCTATTTCTTATACCTTTTCTCAGTTGAGTTTTTGCTTACATTCACCCTTAAACTCACACATATCCTTTTCTCCTTTTTATAATAATTCATCAAAGTCTTAGTTTATAGCTCACTCTGATGTTTTTATGTGTTTTTTATTGATATTATGTCTTTTTTTCCCCCTGTTCCAGTTATGTGTGTCATTACCTGTTTTGCTTAGGCAGCTGTTATAAATGGTTTTCTAGTAAAGTCTTCTGTGAACTTTTTGCATCCCACTCTCAACTACTTCATATAAAAATAAATTGCAAATGTTTGAGAATTCTTGTTCATAGTTCAGCTTTTTTTAACTTCAGCAGTGCTTCTAAATATAGCACACCTGTTGTGAAGAACAGAAACCACTAAAATTATTTTGAGATAAGGGGGATATTTATATAAATAAATGTTTGCTTTAATAACATTCATGTAAGAAAAGAAAAAAAAATAGAGCAGAAAAAGGAACTAATTAGAACTTTAGAATACCAGGAAGCAAGAACACTTTCTTACAACAAATGGCTTCATGTTCTGTTATCTTATTTTCCTCTACCAGCAACCCTTCTTAAGTGTCTGTTTGCTCTCACATTATCATGCACACTGCTCTAAACCTAACTTTATTTTTTATTTTTTTTAAACCTAACTTTAAAAGACCTTTTAACTCATCTAATTGCAGGTTAAATGAATTAAGTGTACAGTACAATATAATACAAATACAATTCATCTAATCACATCTAATTATAAGTTTTTTAGTTCAAATTATCAAAAGCTTAAGAGCAAGATTGTCCAAGAACTTGAGTGTTTGCAATAACGTACCACTCTTGATCCAATTAACTTTTTGTATGATTGGGGATAGAGCTAATACATAACATAGTACAAACTTGTACATGAACTTGAATAGCAAAGTTTCGTAGAAAAGAAAGGTTGGGATATAGAGAATTTAACAAATGTCTATTACAAAACACAAAATTAAGTGAAATAAAAGTAGTACTTGACCTCAAAAGACAGGACAACTTTAATGTTGTGTATAGTCTGTGCATTGGACTTCAATTTAAAATGATAAATTTAATCTAAACAGATGAAAATGTCTGTTCATGGTCTTGTTAGCTAGCATGAGAAATTGTGCTTATGAGGTTACAGTATTTAAGCCAGAATTTAGCAGTATAATCTAGGGAGTTATATGAGTTTATGATAGAAGTAATTGTACTTTTATTTGCTTTTTATGTTTATTGGTTTAATGGTTTTATTAGTCCCTATTTGCTTAGTTATTTATATTACTTTGATACCAAAAAGCAAATGGATTAATAGAAATGAACATCTTATTCATAGGCATACTTAGGACTGAAATATAACCAAAATCTATGAAAGGGTTTATGTGCATTTATTTCATTTAACCACCTCCATTTATTAGTCATATACTGGAACACTTTTTAGGCTTATAAAATATATGTGTAATACAAGTAATGGCATATTTTTCTCATAAAACAAGAGGTATAACTGTCAGAGTTATAGAAACTAATTAAAAATAAAATAAGATTTTTCTGAAGAATCAAATTTAAGAACTTCTTTTTCAAGTTGCAAAGTATATCTTACTATCTTTCATTTATTCTAATTTTAGCAAAAATGTAGAACATCATTAAAGTTGTCTTAAATAAGTTATAATGAATTATAACTCTTATTTGCATATCAAACCTCTGGCATTTGAATAAGCCTAAGGATGGGAATCCTGGTTATCCTCTATAACTATCTTGCTCACCCACAAGTGACTTCCCATGCTCTTCTTTCTTTGTGCTTAAATATTAGTATTTGCCACAATATCGTTAGCCTATGGATCGTTCCTTGTTGAATTCACCTAAACCAAATAATAACTATTACATTTATAA
Organism: Cephalophus harveyi; assembly: GCA_006410635.1. Lineage (NCBI taxonomy): Eukaryota > Metazoa > Chordata > Mammalia > Artiodactyla > Bovidae > Cephalophus > Cephalophus harveyi. The sequence goes on from SJYT01071517.1 coordinate 167,726, forward strand.
ACCTAAAACCTTATTTTCTGTCCAAGTTTCTCTGCTGAGCTCTTCAACCATATATAACTTCTTGTAGTTCACATACACTCAAAAGAAAAGAAAAGTGAAAGTTTAGTCACTCAGTCGCATCCTACTCTTTGTGAGTCCATGGACTGTAGCCTACCAGGCTCCTCCATCCATGGGATTCTCCAGGCAAGAACGCTAGAGTGGGTTGCCATTTCCTTCTCCAGGGGATCTTCCCGACCCAAGATTGAAGCCAGGTCTCCCACGTTGTAGGCAGACGCTTTACCATCTGAGCCACCAGGGAAGTCCTACATACACTTAGACATTGCATAATTAACTATGAAACCAAACTGTTAAAATTGAACATATATGGCAATTCCCTGTTGGTCCAGTGGTTACAACTCTCCACTTCCACTTCTGGGGCCTGGATTTGAACCCTAGTTGGGGAAATAAGAACCTTGCAAGCCACATGGTACCTCCAAAATAAAAGTTGAACATATAATATTTTCTCTCCTGCTTACAGCAGCAATGTGGGTAACCTGCAAACTCCCTTTATCTCTGATGTTGATTATTTGATGCATTACCACATTTGTCTTCAAGACTGAGGGATTATTTCCTCATGATTTGTGAATATTGTTAGCATCAGCTCTCTTCAGAAAATGCCTCCTCTGAAAAGAGGCCCTTCATCAAGTGTTACTTTTTCTTGGGAAATCCATACCTATGACTGCTAATCTGGGAGTATGAATATCAGTCTCTTTACAGAAAGCAGGGTCATTCTAAAGGACTTTCTCAGCTCTTTCCATTTCTTTCTCTGTGGAATTAGCATAAGCCTTGTTCAGAACTGTAACTTACTCCAGATTCTCTCTCTGTCCAAGCCTGTTCCAAACTCATCCCATGCAGGATGAGAAAGCAGATGCCAAGATAAAATACTTTAAGATTTTTTTGAAGTTCCGCACTTAACTTTTATTTCCAATTTCATAGTATATCTTACTATATTGGGTTAGGATGGGATGTTGAGGGTGAATCACCTACTAACTCACTGACCATAAGGACACCATTATCACTGATGAAGGCAACACAGATAGGACCTAGTATAAGGAAGACTTGCAATTGTTATTTTGGCTGTGGTAAGATGAGATGTGGCAAATAGATGGGGAAACACTGGAAACAGTGACAGATTTTATTTTCTTGGGCTCGAAAATCACCCCAGATGGTGACTGCAGCCATGAAATTAAAAGACACTTTTTCCTTGGAAGAAAAGTTATGGCCAACCTAGACAGCATATTAAAAAGCAGAGATATTACTTTGCCCACAAAGGTCCATCTAGTCAAAACTATGTTTTAGTTTTTTTTTTTTTTTTTTTTTAGTCATGTATGGATGTGAGATTTGGACCATAAAGAAAGCTGGGCACAGAAGAATTGATGCTTTTGTACTGTGGTGTTGGAGAAGATTCTTAAGAGTCCCTTAGACTGCAAGGAAATCAAACCAGTCAATCCTAAAGGTAATCTGTCCTGAATATTAACTGGAAGGACTGATGCTGAAGCTATAATCCTTTGACCACCTGATGCAAAGGGTCTTTTCATTGGAAAAGACCATGATGTTGGGAAAGATTGAAAGCAGGAGGAGAAGGGAATGACAGAGGATGAGATGGTTGGTTGGCATCACCGACTCAATGGACATGAGTTTGGGTAAACTCTGGGAGTTGGTGAAGGACAGAAGGCAATGGCACCCCACTCCAGTACTTTTGCCTGGGAAATCCCATGGACAGAGGAGCCTGGTGGGCTGCAGCCCATGGGGTCGCTAGAGTCAGGCACGATTGAGCGACTTCACTTTCACGCATTGAAGAAGGAAATGGCAACCCACTCCAGTGTTCTTGCCTGGAGAATCCCAGGGACGGCGGAGCCTGGTGGGCTGCCGTCTATGGGGTTGCACAGAGTCAGACACGACTGAAGTGACCTAGTAGCAGCAGGGAAGCCTGGCATGCTGCAGTTCATGGGGTCACAAAGAGTCAAACATGACTAAGTGAACTGAACTGAACTGAAGGTGAGATGGAATTCCAGTGGAGGAGGGTATGCTATTAGCAACAGTGCACTAGGTTGCTGAGCGTAAATAATACATTTGAAAAAAGATAAGGTAAAGGTGAGCATGATTAGGGCTTCCCAGTGGTGCTTGTGTTAAAGAACCTGCTTGCCAATGCAAGAGGTGTAAGAGACACGGTTCCATTTTTGGGTTGGGAAGATCCTCTGGAGGTAAGCATAACAACTCACTCCAGTATTCTTGCCTGGAGAATCTTGTGGACAGAGGAGCCTTGTGGGCTACAGTCCATAGGGTCACACAGAGTTAGACATGACTGAAATGACTTAGCATGCATGCACGACCATGATTAATCAGCAGCTAATGGCCAAATGTGGAGGCCAGAAGGCCCCATAGTAGCATTTAAAGAGGACCTGGTTTACTTTAGCTGGAGGGAAGAGAAATTTGAGTAAAAGGGCCCCTAATGTAATAATGCTTGCTAAGTCACTCAGTCCTGTCCAGCTCTTTGTGAACCGATGGACTGCAGCCCGCCAGGTTCCTCTGTTTATGGAATTCTCCAGGAAAGAATATTGGGGTGGGTAACCATTTCCTTCGCCAGGGGATCTTCCTGACCCAGAGATCAAATCCAGGTCTCCTGCACTGCAGGGATATTCTTTACTGTGTGAGCCACGATAGAAGCGTGGACTCATTGGGAAAGACTAGGATGCTGGGAACGACAGAGGGCAGGAAGAAAAGGGGGAGACAAAGGATGAGATGATTGGATGACATCACCAACTTAATGGACATAAGTTTGAGCAAACTCTGGGAGATGGTGAAGGACAGGGAAGCCTGATATCCTGCAGTTCATGGGGTGGCAAAGATTCAGACATGACTTAGTGACTGAATACAACTGAATAACAAGAGTAGCAGATTCCCAAGAAGTTTGAACTCTCATTTGAGGTAGGTTGCTATGGCTGGATCAGGGCATTTGCTGAGAAAGAACAGGACCTTCAATCATGGAATGAAGAATTCTGGGTTTATTCCCCTGAGAATCTTGAATCTTTAGATCACTTGGAACACTCTGGTTCTGGCAGGGTGAACCACACTCTTCTACTAAGGGCCACATTGCTTGAAGACAACACAAAGGCTTCCCTTCATAGGACAAGATAAGCCATTACACAGTGTCTGCTCACACCCTCCCTTTTAGTCACTAACTCAGAGACCAGGGAAAAGTCACAACATAATCTCATTGTGGACTTGCTCAGTCCTATTCATGAATATATAAACTATGTTTCAATATACCTGAGAATCTAGCCAACATATACTAGCAGGAACAAAAGACTTTTCATGAAATTGCATCCAGTGGGCATATGGACGTTTTCTTATATTTTGGAATGGGGTTTAAAATGTAGAGTCATTCAATTATTGATAGAACTGAAAAGAATAAGGCTCAGAGAGATTCTGTAGCCAGTGCTTGTAGGTACAAAACTATATGATCCTACAAAACAATATCAAGACTCTACTATAAACTATAAACAAAGCTAGTGGAGGTGATGGAATTTCAGCTAAGCTGTTTCAAATCCTCAAAGATGATGCTCTGAGAGTGCTACACTCAATATGCCAGCAAATTTGGAAAACTCAGCAGTGGCCACAGGACTGGAAATGGTCAGTTTTCATTTCAATCCCAAAGAAAGGCAATATCAAAGAGTGTTCAAACTACTGCATGATTGCACTTATTTCACATGATAGCAAAGTAATGCCCCAAATTCTCCAAACTAGGCTTCAACAGCACGTGAACTGAGAACTTTGAGATGTTCAAGCTGGATTTAGAAAAGGGAGAGTAATCAGAGATCAAATTGCCAGCATCTGTGAGATCATAGAAAAAGCTAGAGAATTTCAGAAAAACATCTAATTTTGTTTCGCTGACTATGCCAATACCTTTGACTGTGTGGATCACAACAAACTGTGGAAAATTCTTCAAAAGATAGGAATACCAAACCACATTACTTGCCTCCTGAGAAACCTGTATACAGAACAAGAAGCAACAGTAAGACTGGACATGGGACAATGAACTCATTCAAAATTGGGAAAGAAGGATGTCAAGGCTGTATATTGTCACCCTGCTTATTTAGCTTATATGCAGAGTATATCATGTGAAATGTTGGGCTGGATGAATCACAAAATGGAATCAAGATTGCTTGGAGAAAGATCAGCAACCTCAGATATGCAGACTGATGCCACTTTAATGGCAGAAAGCAAAGAGGAACTAAAGATCCTCTTGATGAAGGTGAAAGAGGAGAGTGAAAAAGCTGGCTTAAAACTCAACATTCAGAAAACTAAGATCGTAGCATCTGGTTCCATGACTTCATGACAAATAGATGGGGAAGCAGTGGAAACAGTGACAGACTTTATTTTGGGGAGTTCCAAAATCACTGCAGATGATATGACTGCAGCCATGAAATAAGATGCTTATTCCTTGGAAGAAAGGCTATGACCAATCTAGATAACATATTGAAAAGCAGAGACATTACTTTGCCAACAAAGGTCCACCTAATCAAAGATATGGTTTTCCCAGTGGTCATGTATGGATGTGAGAGTTGGGCCATAAAGAAAGCTGAGCACAGAAGAATTGATGCTTTTGAACTGTGGTGTTGATGAAGACTTTTCAGAGGCACTAGGATCGTCTTGCAAGGAGTTCAAAGCAGTCAATCCTAAAGGAACCCCATCCTGAATATTCATTACAGAGACTGATGCTGAGCCTGAAGCACGAATATTTTGGCCACCTGATGAGAAGAGTTGACTCGTTGGAAAAGACCCTGATGCTGGGAAAGATTGAAGGCAGGAGGAAAATGGGGTGACAGAGGATCAGAGGGTTGGATGGCATCACTGACTCAATGAACATGGTTTCAGCAAGTTTCAGGAGATGGTGAAGGACAGGGAGGCCTGGCATGCTGCAGCTCATGGAGTCACAAAGAGTCAGACATAACTGAGTGACTAAATGATAGCAATAAACTATAAAATTGCAGAGTTTAAAACTTAAATGTGGGGAATTTTTATAATTAAAGGAAGAAATAAATGCCTCTCCATCACAGATACATTTGATAATTCCCTTCATTGTTATTTTATTTTAAACTTGGAATGAAGTATTTGACTTCAAAATCATTTTGTGAACAGTGTTTCTAGCAAACATTACTATCTATGACTTCTTATGTTTGTGTGTTTGTATGTAAGTGTGTGTGTAAATTTTCCAGCACTTACATATGTAGACCTTAGAATATATTGTACTTTATTTTTCCCACACTGAGAGATGGAGTATTAAAGACAAAAAGCAGAACCACTGCTTCCACATAATTTGGTATTTATCAAAGTTTTAATCATTTATATTCAAGTAGGAAAAAAAAAACAAAGTTGATGAACTCTTCATAATTTCATTGATTTTAAAATTTCAGAGTAGTTATTCTCTTCTTTATTCTCCTTTTCTTTTGGTGTGATGTAGACTAGTATTTTGCTTAAGAGGTAGGATTTTAGCATCTGATTGCCTGATTTCAAATCAAGACTTATCCACTTGCAAGTGTGAAACTTAAGAAAATAAGTCACTACAAATGACCCAATTTCATTCCTTTATATGACTGAGTAATATTTCATTGTATATATACAATGAAATATATTGCATATATTAACAATGGCCAGGACATGGAAGGAACTTAAGCATCTATCAACAATTGGATATATATATACATCTGTACCACATCTTTATCTATTCATTTATTGATAGACATTTAGGTTGCTTCTATGTCCTAGCTATTGTAAATAGTGCTTCCCTGGTGATCAGCTGTTAAAGAATCTGCCTGCAATGTGGGAGACCTGGGTTTGATCCCTGGGTTGGGAAGATGTCCTGGAGAAGGGAAAGGCTACCCACTTCAATATTCAGACCTGGAGAATTCCATGGACTGTATAGTCCATGGGATCTCAAAGAGTCAGACACAACTGAGAGGCTTTCACTTTCACTTTTCACCACATCTTCTTTATCTATTCATTTGTTGATAGACATTTAGGTTGCTTCCATGTCCTGGTTATTATAAATAATGCTACAATGAATATTGTAGCATTATTTATATGTGTCTTAAGGTGTAAAGACTGTCATACAGAGCAAAGTAAGTCAGAAAGAGAAAAATAAATATTGTATGCTAATGCATATATGTAGAATCTAAATGAAATGGTATAGATGATCTTATTTGCAAAGCAGAAATACAGACATAGACATAGAGAACAAACATATGGATCAATACCTAGGGGGAAGATGTGGGAGAGATGAATTGGGAGATTGGAATTGACATATATACACTTTTGATAGTATCCATAATATGGTTAATTAATGAGAGCCTACTGTAGAGCACAGGGAAGTTTACTCAATGCTCTGTGGTCACCAAAATGGGAAAGAAATCCAAAAACAATCAGTTCAGTTCAGTCGCTCAGTCATGTCCGACTCTTTGCGACCCCATGAATCGCAGCACGCCAGGCCTCCCTGTTCATCACCAACTCCAATGGATATATGTAAATTTATAGCTGATTCACTTTGATGTACATAGAAATTAACACAACATTGTAAAGCAACTGTACTCATAAAAATTAATAAAACAAAAAGAAAAGATATCAGGCCCTGTGTGCCTCAGCTTTCTTTTTCTGTAAAATGAAAGTAACCATAGAAACTATATTATGCATTTATAATGATTAAATGAATAAAATCTGTAAGCTGAATAGCATAGGGGCTGGGACATATTAAGGATTTAATAAATATTAATAGCTATTAGCAATTACAGAGGGCATTCTTTCATTACTCTGATAAAGACACTTGATGTGTTTGGCCTAGAGTCATCAACACCAACTAATGCTTATACCTACCAATTATAGAAGCTAATTATTATTTTTTTTTGAGTAAACTTTATTCATTTGAACTAATTATAATGAAACACATAACCATGCCTATTCTTATCTGCAACCTATGCATCTAATTAAACTGCTAATAGAAACTTAAAAAAAAACTTAAGAATTAACTTTAGTTGTTACTGCACTTTAAACTCTGTCATATATGTAGCACATTAAAGCATAATGGATATAGCAAAATAGATCAAGTGAAATCATTAATATACAGCTTTTATATCATCTTTGCTTTGCCGACTAAGGTCCGTCTAGTCAAGGCTATGGTTTTTCCTGTGGTCATGTATGGATGTGAGAGTTGGACTGTGAAGAAGGCTGAACACCGAAGAATTGATGCTTTTGAACTGTGGTGTTGAAGAAGACACTTGAGAGTCCCTTGGGCTGCAAGGAGATCCAACCAGTCCATTCTGAAGGAGATCAGCCCTGGGATTTCTTTGGAAGGAATGATGCTAAAGCTGAAACTCCAGTACTTTGGCCACCTCATGCGGAGAGTTGACTCATTGGAAAAGACTCTGATGCTGGGAGGGATTGGGGGCAGGAGGAGAAGGGGACGACAGAGAATGAGATGGCTGGATGGCATCACAGACTCAAGGAACGTGAGTCTGAGTGAACTCCGGGAGATGGTGAAGGACAGGGAGGCCTGGCGTGCTGCGATTCATGGGGTCGCAAAGAATCGGACAGGACTGAGCGACTGAACTGATTTCTACAGTGCAGTTCTGAAGGTCAATATGACAGTCATCATATTGCCTGATTTCCCAGGCAAGAACACTGGAGTGGGTTGCCATTTCCCTCTCCAGGGGATCTTCCAGAACAAGGGATCAAACCCTCATCTTCTGCATTGGCAGGTGAATTCTTTATCAATGAGTCACCAGGGAAGCCCACGGAATGACAATAGCCCATTAGTATTGCTTCTTAGCTTTCTTTAAGCCCCAAATATCTGTCATTAAGGACCAACGGATGCTTGGGGCTGGTGCACCGGGATGATCCAGAGAGATGATATGGGGTGGGACGTGGGAGGGGGGTTCAGGATTGGGAACTCATGTACACCCGTGGCTGATTCATGTCAGCATATGGCAAAACCAATACAGTACTGTAAAGCAAAATAAAGTATAAATACATTAAAAAAAAAAAAAAAGACCAACGGAACAACTGAGTTGTTACTCACCTTTCCAAGGCTCTTTTTCTTTGATTTGCTTCTTTATTTTTTCTTATTTTTCCCTAAAATCTTGCCTGCTTCACTTATTCAAGTTAATGTCTTAGCCCCTACAAGCATTTGCATCCATGATTAATATTATACAATGATATTCTACGTGTGCATTGTAGGAAAGAATAAGGCAAGTCAGAAGGAAATGCATAATTAAGAATAAGAAAAGAAGAGAAAACTTGATGATGAGAAGAAAAGAATAAAAAAAAAGAAAGAATGAAAGATAAAGAAAGGAAGGAAGTCCACTAAAAGAAAAAAAAAATCGCCCAAATCTCTCTCTATTTAGGCTGGAAGTTTCCTATCATAAATGACTTAATATCCTCTTAATATAATTTATTCTATACCTTGTTAATGTTTATTAGTAATTTGTTTTGATTAACTTTTACTGTTTCATTGCATTTCAGTTTTCATGTGTGTACCACGTTTGATTTGGAGAAGTAAATGGCAAACCACTCCAGTATACTTGCCTGGAGAATCCAATGGATGCAGGAGCCTGGCAGGCTACCGTCCATGGGTCACAAGAGTTGGACACAACTTAGTGATAAAACCACTACCATGTTTGATCCTGAACATCAATGGAAACATAAAACACAAGATAACAAATATGTAATTGAACTAGATATTGGAAATTTGAAAATAAAAATAGAAGAAAATTATTCATCTTATGAAGCAATTTACATTCTCTGCTTAATTTTTCATTTATTGATATGACCATGAAAAGCTCAGGAAAATAAGAAGAAAGTAGTAATGACCATTTAATACTGAAAGACCAGAAAATAGTGAAAATAAAAGAAAAGCTTAATGACCGTGTGATAAGAGGATAAAAGAAAGTTAACTTGGGTCAGAGAATTTGGACAACAGTGACCTGAGTAACTGAAAAATTCAGAAGTATTTACAGTCAGAAGCATTATTATAGACTTGTGATGGGATTGTATTGATCACAGAGTTCAGGAAAAAAAAAAGGGAGGCAATTTGAGATTCTAATGTACTAAAGTTTTATAATACAAGTAAGTAAAATAATTGGTAATGCCTTTTACATGATGTAAACAAAATTAAAATATAACAGGCAATGAAAGCTAATTTAAAAACCAGATCTTTTGAAAAGGCTTTGTGGGTACTTAAAGGAAGCAAGCCAATTTGAAGCAAATAACTTGAGTATTAGCAAAAGGAAAAAAAATCTCATATTTATACATATAGCATAATGAGCTGAAAAACACAAGAAGGGAAATACATTAAATTAGCATAATTTTATTTCACTATTCAAATTTGAAGCTTGGAAATTGATTTTGTTTCAATTACTGCATTCGGTTGTATTTTAAATCTACTCTTGTGTTTGAATTTGATACTGTTCATTCTATAGATAACCATGTTATCAGATCAGTTCAGTCACTCAGTTGTGTCTGACTTTTTGCGATCCCATGAATTGCAACATGCCAGGCCTCCCTGTCCATCACCAACTCCCGGGGTTCACTCAGACTCATGTCCATCGAGTCGGTGATGCCATCCAGCCATCTCATAATCTGTCGGCCCTTTCTCCTCCTGCCCCCAATCCCTCCCAACATCAGAGTCTTTTTCAATGAGTCAACTCTTTTCATTTCCATTGTTCCATGTCCAGTTCTAACTGTTGCTTCTTGACCTGCATACAGATTTCTCAGGAGGCAGGTTAGGTTGTCTAGTATTCCCATCACTTGAAGAATTTTCCACAGGTTATTGTGATCCACACAATCAAAGGTTTTGGCATAGTCAATAAAGTAGAATCTTATTTATAATAATAATTATTATTGTAGGCATTTGTTATCATGCATTCTTTGACTCAAATTCTACTAAAAGACATAATTTTTAATTTTTGAAATTAAATTTTTCTTCCACCTCATGCAAAGAGTTGACTCATTGGAAATATGAGTACTTTGCAATACTTTTTGTAAAGTATTGGAGTTTCAGCTTTAGTATTCTTTCCAAAGAACAGCCAGGACTGATCTCCTTTAGAATGGACTGATTGGATCTCCTTGCAGTTCAAGAGACTCTCAAGAGTCTTCTCCAACACCACAGTTCAAAATCAATTCTTCAGTGCTCAGCTTTCTTTACAGTCCAACTCTCACATTCATACATGACCACTGGAAAAACCATAGCCTTGACTAGACGGACCTTTGTTGGCAAAGTAATGTCTCTGCTTTTCAATATGCTATCTAGGTTGGTCATAACTTTCCTTCCAAGGAGTAAGCATCTTTTAATTTCATGGCTGCAATCACCATTTTATACAGTTACATAATAATATAAAGTTTTGCTTGTTAAGTTTGCTCTTATTGAAAGAGTACTCACTCATAATTACATTTGGTCAAAGTAGATAATTAATAGATTGAATATTTATTTTTAATACTTTAGAATGAAATTTGCACTGGATTGTCTAATAACACACCAAAAATACTGTTTGATGAAAGTTTCAACTTCTTATAAAACGATTGACCTGCATCACTTCAGTTCAGTTGCTCAGTTGTGTCTGATTCTTTGCAGCTCCGTGGACTGCAGCACACCAGGCTTCACTGTCCATCACCAATTCCCAGAGTTTGCTCAAACTCATGTCCATTAAGTTGTTGATGCCATCAAACTATCTCATCCTCTGTCATCCCCTTCTCCTCCTATTTCTAATCTTGCCAAGCATTAGGGTCTTTTCCAATGAGTCAGCTCTTTGCATCAGGTATTGGAGCTTCAGGCTCAGCATCAGTCCCTCCAATGAATATTGAGGATTGATTTCCTTTAGGATTGACTGTATTGATCTCCTTGCAGCTCAAGGGAATCTCAAGAGTCTTCTCCAACACCACAGTTCAAAAGCATCAATTCTTCAGTGCTCAGCCTTCTTTATGATCCAACTCTCCTATCCATACACAACTACTGAGAAAAAACATAACTTTGACTAGACAGATCTTTTTTGGCAAAGTTATGTCTCTGCTTTTTAATATGCTGTCTAGGTTGGTCATAGCTTTTCTTCCAATGACCAAATGACTTTTAATTTCATGGCTGAAGTTAACATCTTCAGTGATTTTAGAGCCCAAGAAAATAAAGTCTGTCACTGCTTCCATTGCCCCCAATCTATTTGCCGTGAAGTGATGCAACCAGATGCCATGATCTTAGTTTTTTGAATGATGAATTTTAAGCCAGCTTATTCACTCTCCTCTTTCACTTTCATCAAGAGGCTCTTTAATTCTTCTTCACTTTCTGCCATAAGGGTGGTGTCATCTGCATATCTGATGTTATTGATATTTCTCTTGGCAATCTTGATTCCAGCTTGTGCTTCATCCAGCCCAACATTTTGCATGATGTACTCTGCATATAAGTTAAATAAGCAGGATGATAATATACAGCCTCAATGTCCTCTTTTCCCAATTTGGAACCAGTCCATTGTTCCATGTCCGGTTCTAACTGTTGCTTCTTGACCTGCATACAGATTTCTCAGGAGGCAGATTAGGTTGTCTAGTATTCCCATCACTTGAAGAATTTTCCACAGGTTATTGTGATCCACACAATCAAAGGTTTTGGCATAGTCAATAAAGTAGAATTTTATTTATAATAATAATTATTATTGTAGGTATTTGTTATCATGCATTCTTTGACTCAGATTCTACTAAAAGACATAATTTTTAATTTTTGAAATTAAATTTGTCTTCCATTTTCAAATTTAAGCCCAAACCCTTTACAGTAAAGAACAAAAATTAACATTTTTGCTTTCTATTATATAATTTGAATTTTCAGGAAAAATCAACCATACTGACTCTGAAAAAAAAAAAAGAAATTCTCCCACAATGAAAGCCATACAATCAGCTTATTATATATTTTAACTAGATTATTTGTTCAGTTCAGTTCAGTTCAGTCACTCAGTCGTGTC
>SJYT01071524.1:0-30226 GCA_006410635.1 Cephalophus harveyi
GAGAAACAGCGCAGGGAGCTCTGTGCTCTGCACGCCCTCAATAACGTCTTCCAGGACAGCAATGCCTTCACCCGGGAAACGCTGCAAGAGATTTTCCAGAGGTAGGAAACTCCCCTTCTCGTTGGAGTCTTTATACATATAGTTTTTGCTCTTTCTGAATTTCTGTGCATGGGGCAACTTCTCTGCTGCATAAACCTTCAAACTAACAGGTCTTATTAGCTAGATGCTGTTAGCAGGTGTAAGGGACACAGGAATGCGAAAGAGAATCAGGACCATTTACTGAGCACCTCCAGTGGGCTAGGGTCAGTGCTCAGAGCCTCAGTGGTATTATCTCAAGTGATCCCCTCTACAGTCCATTGGAATGTGTAATTATTTCCATTTTGTGGATAAAGACAGGGCTCAGAGAAGTTCAGTAATTTGCCCACGGTAACATAACAAGAAATGAAGCCAAGGTTAAATCCAGGTTTGTTGCTGTGCTATTGATCACTGTGATATTAATGCTGCTCAAGTCCTGCCCTCCAAGAGTTTAAGAGTCTAGAAGGGGAACCAGATAGCTACACACTCAATCACCTGTCATCAGAGTTGAAATGTTGTGGGTTCCATAAGAAAGTTCTTGCACAATACTCAGCTTCTCTATGAAGCCATGTGCTGGCCTTGGTGCTTTTTATATGGTGTTTTGTTTAGCTCTCTTAGTCGATTTACTGTCTCTATTTTACTGATAAAGAAAGAGAAGGAAAGGTCAGGTAATGTCCAAACAGCTTTGAAGTAGCAAAGCTATAATTTGAAGCTGACTCTAGGTCCCCTCCCCTTTCTACTTCATTCCATATGGCCTTGCTTATCTACTTTGCAGAGTGCTACCAGACAGGTTGATAGAAGTTCAGCTTTTTTCTCTCAGCTTTGATGTTTTAAAATTTTTCTCTCAAAGAGTTTGAGAAATGGTTCGGCAGTGTCTGGATGAGCAGCATGTCTGCAGTCCATAGCAACTTTGGCAGTGAGCCTGTCTCACTACTTCAGCTTCTAAAGAGTTATCCTGCTCAGTTCTCAAGTGCGGAGAAAGCTCAGGAATTCTTCAAGCGGTGCATGTTGGCAGTTACAGAAGATCCTTCTCTGACTCCATTCAGAGATGAAATTATGGTCCCAGGAGGGCCTGAATTACAGTTGAGAGCTACCTATCTGGGGTGATTTTTGAAGCATAGGTATGGACCATTTACCCCAAAAGAACCATAGGCCCTCTTTTAAAAGAATGTTAATCTTGTTATGCTGACAAAGTTATAATGAGGGTAATTATTTTCCAAGGTCAATAATAACCATAGTAATGCCTTAGCAGGCCAAATGTGTCCTTTGCATCATAGCCATTACCTGACAAGTATAATGAACTCTCTTCAGGAAATAGTGCCCTGGGAGATGAGATAGTTTGTCTCAGATTGTTGGAGGCCAGTCCTTTAGACTGCTTCCATTTGGCTAGCCATTAATACATCTTCTACTCCTGATTGAATATTTGCAAATTATTTCCTAATTGAAGACTAGGGATAAGGAAAAGACCCTGAGTGCTTGAATGTGCTTAGTACTTTGAACTCTGACAATCTTACAACCTTATTAGGAGTGATCCTAGGAAACCAGAATTCACCTTAAGCAGTTTACCCAGTTTCACTCAGCTAGCAAAAGTCAAGTACAAGATTGTGTGTCTCCATTCAGAAGTTTTTCACTTCGATAAATTTGGCCCAGGTCAACATGATGATAATCACTAACACAGATGAGCACTCACTCTGTGCACAGCACTGTTCTGAGTGCTTTCCTTGTGTTAACTCGCTCCTGACACCCATCTTAACAAGGCAGATCCTGTTACTTCTGATTTTTCCAGATGAGGGAACAGAGACCTATTAATGGCAGGATTTGGACCCAAGCTTTGTGAATGGAGGACCTGCTTTCCTAACTGCCCTGCTCCTTCCTGAATATTGGGAAGGGTGTCAGAGCAATTATATCGTCAGTAGCTGCTCATCCTTCTAGGAAGTTGGGCCTGGGTCTGAAGATTTTGGCTGTGATTATAAGCTGTTCGTGGATAATAGCAGGACTCTTTCAGCTGTGTTTTCCCCGATTGAAAGAATGCTAAATATTTGCTAAACTCACATAGAACCAAAGTTCTGTTCCTGGCTTTTGAAGTTTTAGCAAGTTGTACTGCATTCTCCAGTTACCTGTCAGCATAATGTAAATGTCCATGTAAATATAAGAATATTTGTACCCTACTACTCGAGAGGTGACATTCTGTACAGAGTATTTAATATGGGAAGATTCTGTGTGAATACACAGAAACAAAGAAGTGTGAAAGGGATCAGAGGGGGAAAAAAAAGGGAACTTTGGCCACCTCATGCGAAGAGTTGACTCATTGGAAAAGACTCTGATGCTGGGAGGGATTGGGGGCAGGAGGAGAAGGGGACGACCGAGGATGAGATGGCTGGATGGCATCACGGACTCGATGGACGTGAGTCTGAGTGAACTCCGAGAGATGGTGATGGACAGGGAGGCCTGGCATGCTGCGATTCATGGGGTCACAAAGAGTCGGACACGACTGAGTGACTGAACTGAACTACATGGTGAGCTTAATGGTACAGGAATTATATGTCAAAAAATTAGTGATCTATGGACAAACCGGTGTATACAGAAGAAAAAAGGCTACCTATTTTAAAGAAAAAAGTTGTGGCAAATGCTTACTGTAATATGAACCGCTTCCTCTTGTCCCTTTACTCCTCAAATCTACTTTGGTTGTAGGTGTGGCTCTTCCATATTGTCTTAAATCAACACCCAAGTATGAAGAAGGAACCTTGCCCTAACTTCAAGGGGCTATTTAGTCCCTAAATTCTTGGCAAGATTGAGGAATTTGCCAGTTCAGAACTCACTCTTTGGGACCCCTGATGGTCCAGTGGTTGGGACTCTGTACTTCCATTGCAGCGGGTGTGGGAAACTAAGATCCCACAAGCTGGTAGCTTGGTGAGTTTCTTCAGCAGGGAAAAGTGACATCAGGCTCACCATGAGGTGAAGGGAAGACTCACCTTTCCACAGTAGAAGATATCCTCCCTCTGCACCTTTCCTTCTGCTATCTTCTCCCTGATGGCCTCCCCCACTTCATGCTCGTTCTGGTAGAGGTAGGCCCCATCAATGTGCCGGTACCCCACGTCGATGGCAATCTTCACTGATGTTGCACAGGTCCCCTTAGGAGTCTAAAATGATAGGGAATTGGGAGAGGGGAGAAGAGAAATACATCTTTCGTTTAATCATTCTTAATCTTGCTCCTTGGAAGAAAGTTATGACCAACCTAGATAGCATATTAAAAAGCAGAGACATTACTTTGCCAACAAAGGTCTGTCTAGTCAAAGCTATGGTTTTTCCAGTAGTCATGGATGGATGTGAGAGTTGGACTATAAAGAAAGCTGAGCACTGAAGAATAGATGCTTTTGAACTGTGGTGTTGGAGAAAACTCTTTGAGAGTCCCTTGGACTGCAAGGAGATCCAACCAGTCAATTCTAAAGGAAATCAGTCCTGAATATTCACTGGAAGGACTGATGCTGAAGCTGAAACTCCAAAACTTTGGCCACCTGATGCAAAGAGCTGACTGATTGGAAAAGACCCTGATGCTGGGAAAGATTGAAGGCAGGAGAAGGAGACGACAGAGGATGAGACGGTTGGATGGCATCACCGACTCAATGGACATGAATTTGAGTAAACTCTGGGAGTTGGTGGTAGACAGGGAGGCCTGGCGTGCTGCAGTTCATGGGGTCACAGAGTTGGACATGACTGAGCGACTGAACTGAACTGAACTGAATCAGGACACTTGGCACATACACTGTTTTATAGCAAACATGACAAATTGCCAATTCTATGCTGTTGTGACTGGAAGATGGAGTCTGAAAACTGGAGAAATTGACCTATCAGGTTGCTTCTAACCCTTAATGGAAGATTCATTCATCCCAGGGCTGCCCTTAGCTTTGCAACTTCAGAAATGTAACTTGACCAATTCCCAAAGACAAGAGATTCCACGATAGCCCTGTTGTGAGTGTGTATTAGTTGCTAAGTTGTGTCTGACTCTTTGCAACCCATGGACTGTAGCCCACCAGGCTCCTCTTGTCCATGGGATTCTCCAGGCAAGAATACTGGAGTAGGTTGCTGTTTCCTTCTCCAAGAGATCTTCCTAACCCAGGGATCAAACCTGGGTCTCCTGCATTAACCGTTTTAGCCACCAGGGAAGCCCAGTCCTGTTATAGGAGGGCACAAGCTCACTGAAGAAGGCTCAATTATAAGTTAAAGGCATGGGTAAAAAAACTGAGATATATCCACAGACTGGAATACCACTCAGTAATAAGAAGGAATGAACTACTACACACAACAACATGGATGAATATCAAAATAATTATACCAGAAGTCAGACAAAAAAAGAAAATACTTTCTGATTCTATTTATTAAAATACTAGAAAATGAAAACTAACCTATAGTAACAGTCACAGATCAGCAATTGCCTGTGGTAGTGGGTAGGGTCTGTGGGCAAGAATCAAAGGGACGGAAAACAAGGGAGCTCAAACAAGCTTGCAGTGATGATATGTTTACTGTCTTGATTATGATGATGGCTTCACAAATATATACATGTGTCAAACCCATCAAACTGTACACTTTAAGTACATGTGGTTTATTATATGTCAATTATACCTCAGTAGAGCTGGGATGAAAAGATTGTCAGGGGCGTGTTACATTTTTCAAGATGGATTTTTATCAAATTTGGCAGCCAAAGCTTTGTTCGTTTCATAAAACTGCATGAAGCATAAGACTGAGGATATTCAGGACCTCCAAACGTGACAAATTCTTAGCACTTGAGGCGTAAGTTATTCACTTTTCAAATCACATATAAATTACTGTTCTTTAGTTATGAAGACATTTAAATATACAAGAGTGTGCTTCATTTACATTTTTTCTTAATGAGAAGTGAAGGACTTGATGGAGACTTTCCTTAAGACAAACAACTAATCTCATCAAATTAAAATTACAGGCCCGCCCGCCCGGAGCGCGGCCCAGGTGGCGGCCGGCAGCTCCCGGTGGCGGCCCACAGCGGGCCGCGTCGAGAGGGTGAGAGTTCCCGCTTTCCGAAGGAGCTGCGTCCGCCTCGGCCTCTCGAGGTCCCGCCGCCCCCGAGAGGATGGAGAGCCTCCCCCGAGGCCGCAGCAGGGCCCGCGATCCCACACCAGCCAGCCCTCCTTAGCTGCTCGAAATTTGCGTTTTATCCGCCGCTTAGGCTTTGTCTCCCGAGCCAGTGGCTTCGTGGTTCCAAAGAAATGGAAGAAAAGGAGCGATGTGACCGATTCCATTCGGTCGTCTTGCCTTGAGGCCTGGTTGGCATTTGCAGAGAGAAAATACAACAAGAAAATCGTTGGGTATTTTGAAGGGGGTGAAAGAAGGAAAACAAGGTCTTTGATTTTACACGGTTTTTTAAAACTTCTGCACTTTGACAGTGGCGGTGAAATACACTAATCCAAAAGTTATCTTTTTGTTGAGAAGAGAGGATTATTTTTCGAGTCCAACCTTTTCTTCTCCCCGTGACAAAGCATAAATCATGGACACCAGAAAGTAAGGTGGACCTCAGGAATTCTCAAAAGACTGAGAAGCTTACATTCCTCCTCGGGAGGGAAGGGTGGGGTGTTTTTAGCCCTCTCTGGAACCTAAAAGGAAAAACATGAGTTGCGTGCCATGGAAAGGAGACAAGGTCACATCTGAATCATTGGAGCTGCCCCAGGCAGCACCCCCACAAATCTACCATGAGAAACAGCGCAGGGAGCTCTGTGCTCTGCACGCCCTCAATAACGTCTTCCAGGACAGCAATGCCTTCACCCGGGAAACACTGCAAGAGATTTTCCAGCGGTTATCGCCAAACACCATGGTGACCCCCCACAAGAAGAGCATGCTGGGAAATGGGAACTACGATGTGAACGTCATTATGGTAGCACTTCAGACCAAAGGCTATGAAGCTGTTTGGTGGGACAAGCGCAGGGATGTTGGCGCCTTCGCTCTCACAGACGCTATGGGCTTCATTATGAACCTGCCCTCCAGCCTGTGCTGGGGTCCCCTGAAGCTGCCACTCAAAAGGCAGCGCTGGATCTGTGTTCGAGAGGTGGGAGGCGCCTACTACAACCTCGACTCCAAACTGAAGACGCCTGAATGGATTGGAGGCAAGAGTGAGCTCAGGAAATTTCTAAAACATCATTTGCGAGGAAAGAACTGTGAACTCCTGCTGGTGGTACCAGAAGAGGTGGAGGCCCATCAGAGTTGGAGGGCTGACGTGTGATGCAGCCCCAGCCCCTCCCGCCACCTCAGCCCCTGAAATCCTCCGAGCTGTGCTGCGGCCTCTGCCGTGGGTCTGCGCTTGCCGCTTCCCCCAGACATCTCATCGGTTTTTTTCCCCTCCGACTTGACAGTGCAATAGGACAGACATGTGGACTGTTAGAGGAACCAGCCAGCGTTACTTGCTCCTGGAAAAGAAAAGCAGGAGCTCTGTGTGCTTAGGGCGAGCTGTGGAGAGCTTGGTTTTATTTTAGAGAAGAGAAAGGAAGGTGGGTCTCAGCTGCCTCCCCCGGTTTCTGTGAGGGCTTGGCAGAGGCTCTGCTGGAGTTCACTGCTGCTCTGACCCCCGGGGGACGCTGCCTCCCCATCCCCTTCCCTGGCAGCCGGTGAGTCTGAACACAGTCCAGACAAAGCCCATGGGACTGGCTTGAAGGCCTCAGAGCAGAAAGGCCTCTCAGGAAACCATCTCCAGAGCTGCAGCAGCCGCACAGCATGCTATCTCCAGCCCTCAATGCCACCCTGACCCCGTTTTTAAGAGTGGTTTATGGCCATCCTTGAAGTTTGATAATGAAAAGTTCTCTAATATTCCATGCCGGGTGGTTGAATCCTGCAGTATTCTAACATGACAGAGTGAGCTAGATACCTAAGAGGATGTGGCCAAAGCCAGACTGGGGACAGGCACGGACAGCCTGTCTGCCTCACTTCAGCTTCGTCCCTGCCACTTCACTGCACTGGTTAGGAGGTTTGGGGACACAAGACAGGCCAAAGGGCAGTTTTCCCAGCTGACCCACCCTGGCAAAATCAGAAAAAAAGACTGCCTTCACCATCAAATTCTACTAGTTTGAGACAGCGTTGGGCAAGGGAAGTATTGTGAAGCTAAGCCCTCAGAGATTTGGAGCAGCTCAAATTAGTAGAAAGCTTAGGCTTGGAGTCACTCTGGTGACCAGAAGCAGAGCCCTCACGTTGGGTAGATATGTGCATTCTGCTTAGGACCTGGGTTTGTCATCTCTCTCGAGTCTCCTTTACAGATCAACTGAGAATTGACCCCCCCCACCTCTTTATATAGCTATAGGCCACTTTTCTCCTGGTAACTTTGGAAAACAGAAGGAGAAGTGTTAGACTACACTGCCTGTCACCAAAGGGGCCGTGGTGGTCTCAAGGCAGGGGGTAGGCAGTGGTGGCCTGTTCAGCCCTTCACAGATCAATGGTCTTGGCAGGTGAGAGCTGTCCCACTGGCCAGACAACTCTCCAGCAGCAGAGGCAGCCTGGGGCTTGCATGTCCAGCCTGAGCAAGCTTAACGGGACGAAGCTGAGGCTTTTTCCCCACTGACTGGAGTGCATGTTTACACCAGCACTTTTTCTGCACATGTATCTTCAATCCCACAAGGCCAGTTTTTTAATGCTGAGTAACAGAGGCCACCAAGTAGCTACTGCGTTTCACCCTCGCAGCAAGTGGCCACAGTCTCTTCTGCACCATTTTCTACACCAGACCTGCTTGGCACCACAGGGAGCTCGTCCCCCCTGCACAATGACATTCCAACCACCACCAGCCAGAAGTTACAGCCAACCTTGCTGACTGCACAAGTAGGACCTTGGGTCCATTGGCTCTGTCAGTGATGTAAGCCATTTCCTGGGAGGAGGAGGAGAGAACTCGCCACCAGTCGGCTTGGGCCCGTGCTGACAGCACTTCAAAGGAGTCCTCACGCACTTGGAGGCCATAAGCCAATGGGATATGCAAAGACGCTTAACCATTTCAGGGCTGGTTCCTCTGTTCATATCCAATTCTGGTGCTTAGGAACGGGGACCTATGCTGATGCCAAAGGGCAGAAAGCCCCACTTCCTTCAAGGAAGTGGGCAGGCCTGACCCTGATGCCCAGTAAGGGGCAACCCTAGGCTTTTTTTCTTGCTTTTATTCCTTTTTGTTGGCCTTGTGCTGGGTTTGTTTACAAAAGATGTATTTTGTTTAACCAAATATTAAAAATGGAAAACTCCATACATAAAATAAATAAATAAATAAATAAAATTACAAGTCCTATTTTAGGTTTTGTATAGAGGAGAGGCTTAATGCTATTTGTAGATTTTTATTAACCTCATATTCAGATGATGATCATTCCCGTCTCATTCACAAATGTTGAAAACTACTTGTGCTTGTGTCTGTATTTTCAGTATTCTAACCAAATGTTTGATAATGTCATATCAGACAAGTGGTGATTTGTTGTAGAATGAATGAGACCAGGAATCTCTTGTGTATCTAGTGACTTTATAGTTCTGGGCTGGAAACAGAAAGCGTTGGAAGCATAAACTATTTTCTTCCCCTATTTCAGTTAAAAGTCATTACTACTAACGTAAAGAGGATAGGAAAAATGAACCAGGTGGCTACACAGATGGTATTAGAAAAAAAGAATTCATAGTCACAAATGTAAAATAGTTGGGAAAGGGAGACACACTTTTCAGGAATGTTAGAAACACATCTTGGGTGACTTAACAATATGATCAATAAAGCTTGAACAGAAATTAAGCCCAGACTCCCCAAGCTGTAAAATGAGGTGTTATGGATGACAACTGTGACGACAAAAACACAGTGGGAAAAGGAGGGTTCGGGTAGAATCAGAAATTTACTGGGGAAAAGGTAAAAATACTGCTTTCTTTCTTGGGTGTATATGTAGTACTAACAAAAAACAATAAAGTTCACTATGAGATAATAAATATATCTCAGACATATCACTGAGATTCTGTGGGTTGGAACTGATAGTTTAAGTATGAAAAGTGAAAGTGAAAAGTGTTAGTTGCTCAGTTGTGGCTGACTCTATGTGACCCCATGAACTGTAGCCCTCCAGGCTCCTCTGTCCATGGAATTCTCCAGGCAAGAATACTGGAGTAGGTTTCCATTCCCTTCTCCAGGGCATCTTCCCAGCCCAGGGATTGAACCCGAGTTTCTTGCATTGGCAAGCAGATTCTTTACCACTGAGCCACCAAGTTATCAGCTAAAGTAAATTTAATACAAGGGGAAAAGCCCCAAACAATGCATACTGAAATATGATCTGTGTGGTGGTTACTCAGATGTTGGCTTTAAAAGTATTCCCCTATTTTAAAAATACCCTATGATAAACCATAATGGAAAAAAATATTTAAAAGAATGTATATATATGTATAACCAAATCACTTTGCTGTACAACAGAAATTGACAACATTGTAAAACAACTATACTTCAATAAAAATAAATAAGAATGAAGAAGTAACCACCCCTCTGTATATTCCAGATTTTAAAATGTTTAAAAAAAAAAATAAGGAAGTAGGTCAAAAATAAAAGGTAAGTCACTCAGATAAACTCAAAACCTTAGATCCAAAGAATGTAGTAACCTGGGCATGGAACATCCATGTTTGTCCTTGGAGCTACTATTCATTCTCCTTTGTTTGGACCCAATTGGTAGCTGGAGCTTTGTAGAATCTACTCCATGATTTGTATCCTTCAGCCAGGTTATTCCTTTTCTAGGCTCCAGCCAAATTATATTCCTCACAGCCACCAACCAAGTTCAAGTTCTTATTACTTTTTGCCTGATTTATTATGGAAGCCATCTCACTTGATCTCTGTATATTTCATCTCTGCTCATTTTAATCCATTTTAACTTTGGCAGGTTAATGGCTTTGAAATATGAATCTACGTTTTTCTCCCTGGTATTTTGTTTTATTACCATCTACCTCAACCACCAAGCCCCCTTTTTTTTTTCATTTTGATGCATAGTATTCATTGCCTCTGGAGAGGAATGACATAAAATTCAGAAGTCAGTTCTTGGTATTTGATTTCTAAGAGCCAGGGTTTCTGTGACGGGAATGAGTGTGAAGGAGTGAAGTGTGAAGTGTCACAAGTGCTGCATGGAACTCAGAATATTCACTCTACTAAAAGTAAAAACAAACCCCAGCTGAATTACTTTCTTTGACCCTTAAAATACTAGCCCACACAGTTTTTTACAATAATATAAATGAGTTGCCATTACTTAAAAAATGTTAATTACTTTACAAAATTCTTTGAAAAATGTGAGAAGATCAGGGCACATTGAACTTTTGTTTATGAATGACAACTGGCCGTAGTGGAGAAATTGCCATGTTCGTTTAGAACAGCGCATGAAATCCCTGGTACTTTATTGTGTCTTGTACCATCAGTCATCTCCTGAGTGTTACGTGCATGTGTTTTTGTTTGTTTTTTGTGTGTTTTGGTTTTATATTGTAGTGAAGAAGAAAGCATTTCTTGCACTCATACATATACAAGTGCATGTGCAACCGTGTCTGAATCTTTACAACGCCCTGGACTGTAGCCCACCAGGCTCCTTTGTCTATGGGATTCTCCAGGCAAGAATACGGAAGTGGGTTGCCATGCCCTTCTCCAGGGGAGCTTCCTGACTCCCGGATTGAAATCAAGCCTCCTGCATCTCCTGCGTTGGCAAACAAATTCTTTACCACTGCTTGCACTCATATCTATTATCAAAATGGGAAAGCAGAACAAAGCTGAGAAACAGACTTGGCTCTCCAGGACCATTTACTTATGGTTCCTGCCTCATCCCTGGTCCCTTTAGGCAGGGACTGTGAAAACAGCCTCAACCCTGACAATGATTCTTTCATGGACCAGTCTCTAATCAGGCTCCTTTGAACTCTTTTCCAACATGGACTTTCATACTTATTTCTGCTCTGTCCAAGTATAGCAAGAATTCTGCTATGTCCGTTTAACCACACCCTCTCACCATCTATATCTCTTCACTCTTGATATGAAATCATGTTTCTCATACTCCACTGTAGCCCAGGAAACACCTGGAGTAATAGGCAAATTTGGCCTTGGAGTACAGAGTGAAGCAGGGCAAAAGCTAATAGAGTTCTGCCAAGAGGACACACTGGTCATAGCAAGCACCCTCTTCCAACAACACAAGAGAAGACTCTACACAGGGACATCATGAGATGGTCAACACCGAAATCAGATTGATTATATTCTTTGAGGCCAAAGTAGGAGAAGCTCTATACACTCAGCAAAAACAAGACTGGGAGCTGACTGTGGCTCAGATCATGAACTTATTGCCAAATTCAGACTTAAATTGAAGAAAGTAGGGTAAACCACTAGACCATTTAGGTATGACCTAAATCAAATCCCTTATGACTATACATTGGAAGTGAGAAATAGATTTAAGGGACTAGATCTGATAGGCAGAGTGCCTGATGAACTATGGATGGAGGTTTGTGGCATTGTACAGGAGACAGGAATCAACATCCCCAAGAAAAAGATGCAAAGAACCAAAAAGGCTGTCTGAGGAGGCCTTATAAATAGCTGTGAAAAGAAGAGAAATGAAAAGCAAAGGAGAAAGCAAAGATATACCCATTTGAATGCAGAGTTCCAAAGAACAGCAAGGAGAGATAAGAAAGCCTTCCTGAGCAATCAATGCAAAGAAATAGAGGGAAACAATAGAATGCGAAAGACTAGAGATCTCTTCAAGAAAATTAGAGATACCAAGGGAACATTTCATGCAAAGATGGGCTCGATAAAGGACAGAAATGGTCTGGACCTAACAGAAGCAGAAGATATTAAGAAGAGGTGGCAAGAATACACGGAAGAACTGTACAAAAAAGATCTTCACGACCCAGATAATCATGATGATGTGATCACTAATCTAGAGCCAGACATCATGCTAAAATTGCTATACTACATATAAAGTTTTGCATCATTCTTTTTTCCTTAGTATTATACTGCATTTCCATAACATGAAATGTTCTTGAAAGCAATTTTAATAACTGCAAAATACATTTTATGAAAAGTCTTTTAAAATGAAAGCTTAAATATAGTTAACATATGCAAAATTAATGGATAAAATTTGCAAAAGAATTTTCATTAAAATTTTGTTGAATAATTAAAATAAAACTTCTAAGAAATCTATTTAGTAAAAAAGCAAAATAAAGAAAAGAATATTAAGAATAGGAACAAGTAGAAAACAAGTAATAAGCTTGATGCAATTAATACATAGTGAACCTTATATTTTAAAAATGGTAAAATAATAGTCACTGTCCTTGAGATATTGTGGGATATTTCTGGAGCTAGACTGTCTGGTCACAAAACAGCTATCAATACATATATAGACATCTTGAACATAAAGAATAGTTAATTTTGGCAACATTTACCATATTGCAAAAATAAGTTGGATATACTGGGAACTTAAAACAACCGAGAGTTCATGCATCAAAAACTAATCTTTAAATATATTAGAAATACATATATTTTTGATACATCATTTCAATACTGTAAAATGTATAAAATGCATTTAAAATACAGGGGAAATATATCTTTTAAAGTTTATGTTTGGAAAAAAGAAAGTTTGAAAATGAATGCTCTAATCACCCAATGTAAAAGTTTTGAAAATAAAATAAATATCCAAGTAATTGAAAGGAAAGAAATAGCAAAAGAAGCTCAGAATCAAAGGAATATTTAACATATTTTAGAGGATCAACAAAGGCCAAAATATTTTATTTGAAAAGTAAAAAAGAATTTATCCGATACAGATTTTAATCAAAAAAGGAAGAGGAGAGAGAAATGTCACAGATAAACAATATTAGAACTGAAAGGGAGCATGATTACATACGAATAAGTAATTTAGAAATCAGTGAATATTCAGTCACTTTATGCCAACTAAATCAAAACCTTGCCAGAACTAAAACAAGAATTGTAAACCTGCACAAGAAAAACAATGATTAAAGACATGGAGGGCTTCCCTGGTGCCTCAGAAGTAAAGAATTGGCCTAGCAATGCAGAGATACAGGTTTGGTCCCTGATCCTAGAAGATCCCACGCGCAGCAGAGTAACTAATCCCCTGGGGCCACAGCTATTGAGCCTGTGCTCTAGAACCCAGGAACTACAACCACTGGGCCTATGTGCTGCAGCTACTGAAACTTGCATGCCCTAGAGCTCCTGGTTCACAACAAGAGAAGCCACTGTGATGAGAAGCCGACACAGCACAATTAGTGAGTAACTCCCACTCTGCACAACTGGAGAAAACTGGCACAACAACTAAGACCCAGCAGAGCCAAAAATAAATAAATATATAAATAAAATCATAAAAAAATAAAAGAAACAAAATCTAGCCACAGAATACAATACAAAATAATAAAATACAAACTACAGCTATTTATAGGTAGTAAATTCTACCTATACTCAATAAATGGATTTTTACCAGTAAGTATTTTGAATATTCAAAGATTAGAGCATGGGTAAATACATTCAGAAAGTAAAAAGAAGATGGTAACTAATTTTATGCTTGTTGTTTGTTTTCACTCACTAAGTCCTGTCCAACTCTGTGACCTGATTGCAACATGTCAGGTTTCCCTGTCCTTCACCAACTCCCAGAAGAGTTTACTCAAATCTACATCTCATTTTAGAAAAACTTAACAAACTTGCTCCCTGTGGTAGGTAGAATTCTAAAGATGGGTTTCTAAGATTTTTGATCCCTGTTATTCTAATGGTAATCTAAGTGCTACAAAGAGATTTCACAAAGAAAACCCTAAATCACCTGGCTTTAAAATGCAAAGATAACAAGACTGAGATTGTGGCTCAGATCATGAACTCCTTATTGCAAAATTCAGACTTAAATTGAAGAAAGTAGGGAAAATCACTAGACCACTCAAGAATGACCTAAATCAAATCCCTTAAGATTATACAGTAAAAGCGACAAATAGATTCAAGGGATTAGATCTGATAGACATAGTGCCTGAAGAACTATGGACAGATGTTCATGATATTATACAGAAGGCAGTGATCAAGATCATCCCCAAGGAAAAGAAATGCAAAATGTTTGAGGAAGCCTTAAAATGGCTGAGAAAATAAGAAAAGGAAAGGCAAAGGAGAAAAAGAAAGATACACTCATTTAAATTCAGAGTTCCAAAGAACAGCAAGGAGAGATAAGAAAGCATTTCCTCAGTGATCAGTGCAAAGAAATAGAGGAAAATGATAGAATGGGAAAGACTAGAGATTTCTTCAAGAAAATTAGAGATACTAAGGAAACATTTCACACAAAGATGGACACAATGCAGGAGAGAAACAATATGGACCTAACAGAAGCAGAAGCTATTAAGAAGACATGGCAGGAATACACAGAATAACTGTACAGAAAATCTTAATGACCCAGATAACCAAAATGGTGTGATGAGTCACCTAGAGCCAGACATCCTGGAGTACGAGGTCAAGTGGTCCTTAGGAAGCATCACTACAAACAAAGCTAATGGAGGTGATGGAATTCCAGTTGAGCTATTTCAAATCCTAAAAGATGATGCTGTGAAAGAGCTGCATTCATATGCCAGCAAATTTGGAAAATTCAACAGTGGCCACAGGACTGGAAAAGGTCAGTTTTCATTCCAATCCCAAAGACAGACAATGCCTAAGAATGTTCAAACTACTACACAATTGCACTCATCTCACATGCTAGCAAAATAATGCTCAAAATTCTCCAAGATGCACTTCAAAAGTATGTGAATTAAGAACTTCCAGATGAACAAGCTGGATATAGAAAAGGCAAAGGAATCAGAGATCAAGTTGCCAACATCCTCTGGAGCATAGAAAAAGCAAGAGAATTCCAGAAAAACATCTACTTCTGCTTTATTGACTATGTCAAAGCTTTTGACTGTGTGGATTGCAACACACTGTGGAAAATTCTTAGATATGGGAATACCAGACCACCTTACATGCCTCCTGAGAAAACTGTATGTGGGTCAAGAAGAAGAGTTAGAACCAGATACTGAACAATGGTCTGGTTCAAAATTGGGAAAGGATTATGTCAAGGCTATATGTTGTCACCCTGCTTACTTAATTCATATGCAGAGTACATCATGTGATATGCCTGGCTGGATGAAGCACAGCTGGAATCAAGATTTCCGGGAGAAATATCAATAACCTCAGATATGCAGATGACACCACCCTTATGGCAGAAAGTGAAGAGGAGCTAAAAAGCCTCTTGATGAAAGTGAAAGAGGAGAGCAAAAAAGTTGGCTTAAAGCTCAACATTCAGAAAACGAAGATCATGGCATCTGGTCCCATCACTTCATGGGAAATAGATGGGGAAACAGTGGAAACAGTGTCAGACTTTATTTTCTGGGCTCCAAAATCACTGCAGATGGTGACTGCAGCCATGAAATTAGAAGACGNGAAAAAGTTGGCTTAAAGCTCAACATTCAGAAAACGAAGATCATGGCATCTGGTCCCATCACTTCATGGGAAATAGATGGGGAAACAGTGGAAACAGTGCCAGACTTTATTTTTTGGGCTCCAAAATCACTGCAGATGGTGACTGCAGCCATGAAATTAGAAGACGCTTACTCTTGGAAGGAAAGTTATGACCAACCTAGACAACATGTTAAAAAACAGAGACATTACTTTGTCAGCAAAAGTCCATCTAGTCAAGGCTATGTTTTTTCTAGTGGTCGTGTATGGATGTGAGAGTTAGAAAGCTGAGTGCTGAAGGATTAATGCTTTTGAACTGGGGTGTTGGAGAAGACTCTTGAGAGTCCCTTGGACTGCAAGGAGATCCAACCAGTCCATCCTAAAGGAAATCAGTCCTGGGTGTTTGTTGGTAGGACTGATGTTGAAGCTGAAGCTCTAATACTTTGGTTGCCTGATGCAAAGAGCTGACTCATTTGAAAAGACCCTGATGCTGGGAAAGATTGAGGGTGGGAGGAGAAGGGGACAACAGAGGATGAGATGTTTGGATGGCATCACCGATTCAATGGACATGGGTTTGGGTGTTGGTGATGGACAGGGAGGCCTGGCGTGCTGCGGTTCATGGGATTGCGAAGTGTTGGACACAACTGAGTGACTGAACTGAACTGAACTGAACTGTGTCCCAGATATCTAGTCACTCCCTCTTTTCAGCAAGAATCCTGTTAGATTGCTTTAGCAAGAATTGTTCCTTATTCCCTGGAAAAGGCAATGGCACCCCACTCCAGTACTCTTGCCTGGAAAATCCCATGGATGGAGGAGCCTGGTAGGCTGCAATCCATGGGGTCCCGAAAAATCGGACACGACTGAGTGACTTCACTTTCACTTTTCACTTTCATGCATTGGAGAAGGAAATGGCAACCCACTCCAGTGTTCTTGCCTGGAGAATCCCAGGGACAGGGGAGCCTGGTAGGCTGCCATCTATGGGGTTGCACAGAGTAGGATATGACTGAAGTGACTTAGCAGCGGCAGCAGCAGTCCCTTATTCCCCAAGTTTCCTTTTAGTAATTTTGTACTTATGGACCCAGACCCTACTCTTTGCTTATAAATTCTCACTTGCCCATGTATTCAGGGTTGACACCAATCTCTCTTCCTCACTGCAGAATTCCATCTCAGAGTCCCCTTGATGTTTTAGGCTCCTCCTTGGTTGGTACTTAAGGACTTGGACTTCCCTCTCTCTGCCCCATGTGCAAAGCTTTTGACTCACTCTTCAGAGTGTGAAAATTGTGTATAGCGACAGAAATCTTAACTTGGGCCACCCAGGAAGGGGTACTGCCTCAGTTATAACCCTGTAACTTTTGTTACTTTCATCTTCAAATAAGTGCTGTCTCTCTTAAAGCACTTCAGCTTTTCCTTATGTTTTATTTTTACGTGTATTTATTTTTTCTGCCTTAAGTCACCCACAGATTTTAAGTCCCTGTTTCTAACCCATAGTTTTCATCCCTGTGTTACTTAGAAAAATGCCTCGTACATTTGTTGCTTAGTCACTAAGTCAGTTCGTAAAGAATCCACCTGCAATGCAGGAGACTCCAGTTCGATTCCTGGGTTGGGAAGAATCACTGGAGAAGGGATAGGCTACCCACTCCAGTATTCTTGGGCTTCCCTTGTGGCTCGGCTGGTAAAAAATCTCCCTTCAATGTGGGAGACCTGAGTTTGATCCCTGGATTGGGAAGATCCCATGGAGAAGGGAAAGGCTACCCACTCCAGTATTCTGGCCTGGAGAATTCGATGGGCTGTATAGTCCATGTGGTCGCAAAGAGTCAGACATGACTGAGGGACTTTCACTAAGTTGTATCCAACTCTTTGTGACCCCATGGACTGTAGCCNATCCCATGGAGAAGGGAAAGGCTATCCACTCCAGTATTCTGGCCTGGAGAATTCGATGGGCTGTATAGTCCATGTGGTCGCAAAGAGTCAGACATGACTGAGGGACTTTCACTAAGTTGTATCCAACTCTTTGTGACCCCATGGACTGTAGCCCACCAGGCTCCTCTGTCTATGGGATTCCCCAGGCAAGAATACTGGAGTGGGTTGCCATTTCATTCTCCATGGGATCTTCCCAACCCAGGGATCAAACCTGTGTCTCCTGTTTGGCAGGAGGATTCTTTACCACTAAGCCACCTGGGAACCCACTCATACATGGTGAGGCACACAAAATTATTTACTGAATTATTACCCATTTTGCAAAATACTTGCAGTTGGTCCTATATTTGTGTCATTTACACACTCGGTAACATTCTTGAGTTTTATTTGAAGTTTTTGAAAAACATTGGTTATTAACTCATGGGCTGATATGCATTAAAAAATCAAATTAATTTCTATCAAAGCAGAAAAAAGAACAGCATTCAAAACTCTTGCCTATCAAACTTTCTCCAGTGGAGATATAGAGAGAGGAAGAAGAGTGGTCTATTGGGAGGCTACTATAGATAGTCTCATCCTGTATGAAAACATTCTGGGAAGCTGTCTTAGAGAAACAGTACGGAGATGATGTGTACATTTCAGTTTTCATTAGTGATCCTCCAGTGAGGGAGTGCACAGAGAACTTGGTGCTACTAAATGTTTGTTTCATCTCAAATCCCCTGACTCTACAGGTATGAACAATCTTTATAAGTTGGGCATATTAAGAGAGAGAGAGAAAAGTCTTTGTAAATCAGAAGAAGCTGGGCTGGTTGGCCTCACACAGCTGCGTGGTAACGTTCCTCTGGACTGCTGCGCTACAGTTCCTTCTGCCTGCACAACAGTGGAGTCCCAGCTGGGCAGACACCAGAGGAGAGCTTGCTGTTAAATCTTCTTTATCTCTGCCTTTCATCTCTGCGCCCACCCAGCCTTCCCTCAAGATAAGCCTAGATCTTTCCCTGGCCCCTGCTGCTCTCTAACTTCTGTATCAAAATGAAACAGGATCCCAGGACAAATACTGACTGACTTGATTATATATACACAAACTGTAAAGGATTTCAGTTACTTCAGCCTGTCATTCTCCTTCCATCTCTTGAGAGATGAAAGGTTTTGTGAAGAACCTCAGGCCCAATAAGGGGGGAAGACTAAATCTGGGCCTCAGATTGCAGCCCTGAGACAAAGAGTCTGACATTCAATCTAATACGATACTTTGATTTCCCAGCGACTGACTTGGGCACAGGTATCCCTTGTCTGCCTCTTCAGTCCTGGGTCGGTGGTGAGGGAATTGTCAGTTGTGTGGCTTTGAACAGAATGTAAGGAGTGCTCTGGCTAAGATATACCCTGTTCCTTGTCTCTTCCTCCCCCAAATCTTCCATGGTGGGTTGTGCTCTTCACCTATGAATTTTGTGAGACATAGGATTAGCTCTGTATTTCTGATCACAAATGTGGCTGGTGCACTGCAGTATAGATGCCACTAATGCCATATTCTCTAATTGCAGTATGTCTTATCTTCTGAAATGAGTTACAGCCTTTTTTGGGATGACACACAACTGCTTTTGAATGTCTCTAACCTGTAGCATTTAATATTACTAGACACCTGGTAGGCACTTAATAATTTTTATTGGTAAATGCAACACTTGGAGCCCCACTGAGTTTCAGGAGATAGGTAGAAAGAATGATAGATGCACGAGTAAGAAGTCATATAATTGATAGGGAGTCATTGAAATAATTAAACAGAGGAGTGAAATAATCAGATTCATATCCTAGATCTATCATTCTACCCATCTACCTAACTATCTATCTATCCATGTATTCATCCTAGGTACTTTCTGGATATATAGACCTACATACTTTCATATATAGAAATACACATAGAAAGTCATAAAAATATGCAGCCTCATTGACATAACAGATAGTTATAACAGGCAATATAGTATAGAGATTCAGAAGGTACAATCTGGGACCAAACTACCTAGGTTCACATTCCAGTTCTCTTCTTTAAGTTTGGGAGATTTTATTTTATATCTCAATGCCTCTGTTTCCTCATCTGTAAAACAGGATAAAAGTTGGTGATGGACAGGGAGGCCTGGCGTGCTGCGATTCATGGGGTCGCAGAGTCGGACACGACTGAGCAACTGAACTGAACTGAATGTTGTGAGGATTAAATCAGAAAATGCATGTACTGTAAAGAACTAGTTCCTGGCACATAGTGAGGTATTAAGAAAATTTAAGCCATTATTATTGTAAGCCTTTACATCTCCATGGCCTCAGATGCACTTGCGCGTGCACACACACACACACACACACACACACAGGTGTGCATGGGCACTCAGCTGTGTCCAACTCTAGCCTCTTGGACTTGTAGCCTGCCAGGCTCCTCTGTCCATGGAATTTTCCAGGCAAGGATACTGGAGTGGGTTGCCATTTCCTTCTGCAAGGGATCTTCCCAACTCAGAGATCAAACTCAAATCTCCTACACTGTAGGCGGATTCTTTACCACTGTGCCACCTGGGAAGCCATATATATATATATGCATCTCCTTTCACAAATTCATTCACTTAACAAGCATTAGCTGAACACCCAGCACATGCCAAACACTGTACTGGGAGTATAGAGCTGAACAAGAAATGGTCTCTTTCCTCATGGATTTTACATCTCGTGGGGAAGACTGCAGAGAAGCCATGGTTACAATGCAGTGTGATAACTGCTTCAGTAGAGTTGAGCACAAAGCGGTTCCTGAACACACAGGAGGGGCAAGCTGTGGTGGCTGGGAGGTAGGTTTCTAAGGAGAGGAATCCTTCAGCTGAGTCTTGCAGGTTTAGTAAAAATTAACCAGCTCAGGAGAAAGGATGTTCCAGGTGGAAAGCAGCATGTTCAAGGTCATGGAGATAGGTGAGTTATTCAAGGAGCTATGTTTGACACGTGGGGAGAGGTGGAAGAGTGGTGGTAGATGCTGCTGAACTGACAGTTCTTGACTGACCCATAAAGTCCAAGGTGTGAATAAGGAATGTGTCCTCTACCCTATAAGTTATAGGGAGCCATACTGAGTGACTGAGCATGCATGCACACATGCACGCACATTGAAAAATTAAGCAGAGGCATGACATATTTAGATTGTTAACTTTGTGCTTCTATGCTTCCCTCTCTTTCCCATGGAAAGTCCATGGGATTTTCCAGGCAAGAATACTGAAATAGGTAGCTATTTCCTTCTCCACAGGACCTTCCCAATCCAGGGATTGAACCTGCTTATCTTATGTCTCCTGTATTGGCAGGCGGGTTCTTTACCACTGTGCCACCTGGGAAGCCCCTAGTGCTTCATATATGGTAGGTTTTCACTAAAAGTTTTGTTAGACTGAACTAAAAATTCTCAAATATGAACTTAAAGAAAATGATAAACCAGAAACTCAGAAATTTTGTGTGCTTCAGTTCAATCTAATAATCATTATTCAGGCTGAATTTTAGTAAAAGAAGCAGAAAGGTCCCATCAAGTCAAGATACTTTTAAATCATAAACCGATTTAACCTTTGGCTCAGTACTCATTCAGCCAAATAGCTGTCCTTCAAGGTTCCATTCATTACTACAAAAATTAAATCAGTGAAGTCCACTCAAAATGAATGACAGATTATCCTTTAGGAAAGCATTCATTTTAAAAAAAGAGGGAGAGACAAGCTTACCGATATAGGTTCTGAGTAGGTACCAAGTCCGATGACAGGAATGCTGTTCCCATCACTTAGAGGTATGCGGTGATTCACAGCGCTGAGGTGCATCTGGGAGAGTCTGAGGTTTCAAATTTGCAGAGATGATAGTGAACACCGCAGAGCAGTCCTTTTGAGAAGGTGTGCTAATGCCTATTTAATCAAAGAAAGGACAGCTGGAGGGAGGAGCAGTGGGAGGGAAGAGATTTCTCAACTTGTTTAGTTTTTTTTTTTTTTTCAGGTTGTTCTGGAAATCCTAACTGAGATTGTCCTTTGAACTTATGAAAAGCATGTAGATAATAACCCATTGAGATCTTATGCTTACGTCTCTACAAATAATTGATTTTAAAGATGAAAGGAAGCAATCTGACTTCTGACAGGATGCTTTTGTCAGCAAGTAACAGACGTATCACAAATTCTTTTTAAAAAATGTGTGGGCCTTAAGGCTAGCTTCAGGTGAGACTGCTGCTGCGGCTAAGTCCCTTCAGTCGTGTCCGACTCTGTGTGACCGCATAGACGGCAGCCCACCAGGCCCCCCGTCCCTGGGATTCTCCCGGCAAGAACACTGGAGTGGGTTGCCATTTCCTTCTCCAATGCATGAAAGTGAAAAGTAAAAGTGAAGTCGCTCAGTCATGTCTGACTCTTAGCAACCCCATGGACTGCAGCCTACCAGGCTCCTCCGTCCATGGGATTTTCCAGGCAAGAGCACTGGAGTGGGGTGCCATTGCCTTCTCCACCAGCTGAAACTAGAGTAAGTTTTCCAGGACTTCCCAAGAGATTCAAGCTAGCAGGACTGGGAAAGGGTTTGGAAATTTTATTACCTAGTTAAGTAGGTGGGCTTCCCAGGTGACTCAGTGGTAAGGAATCCACCTGCCAATGCAGGAGACACAAGAGATATGAGTTTGGCCCCTGGGTAGGGAAGATCCCCTGGAGATCGAAGTGGCAACCCACTCCAGTTGTCTTGCTTGGGAAATTCCATGGACAGAGGAGCCAGCTTGGCAGGCTACAGTCCATGGGGTCGCAAAGAGTCGGCCATGACTGCATATACACAAGGAAGGAAGTTAAATGGGAAACTGGACTGGAGGGGAAAATGATTTGACCAGGAACCAAATTCTCATTCTCCAATTCATTTCTCTGTCTCCTTACTCTCTTAGCAGACTTTTCCCTCATCACTGAAAGATGGTAGCCAGTCCTTGGAGTGATGTGATTCCAAGTTCAAACCTAACAAAAAAAAGGGACTTTACATCATAGCTCATGTGGTAATCCAGAAATAGGGTCCAGTTGGCCTCAGTTGCCTCTTTTAGTTCACGGAAGCAACCACTAAGTCAATCATAGGTGTCAGAGAAAATAAAAGACTGATTGCTTTAAATAAATAGAAGTCATTTCTAAATTTGGAGTTGGGCTTAATCCCACTAGGGGAGATTCTGAAGACTGTTAAAAATGGAAAGAAGTAACAGTTAGCAAAACAATTAACACAAGTTTATTATAGTCTTCCTCCAAAGGCCTGTGCTGTGTATGAGAGTCTGGACCTGGTGATCTTAAAGATAACTGTGTCCATGTTGGTTAAGTAGCTTGAAGTTTGTCTCTAACTGTCTCTCTAGGACAACCTAATTCTTGCTTACATACACATGATCAGCCAGCAGACAGTAATTTCAACTGGGTTGGGACAGGGTAGAATTTGAGGAGTAGTGGTTTTCAATAATTGTTTGTAATTCAATCCAACAAACATTTATGGTGCACCTTTGTGTGCTGAGATGTTGACTATACATATGTTTCTTTTGTAAAAATAGCTTCTTTTATTTTTGGTCGTGCTGGGTCTTCGTTGCTGCATCCAGGGTTTCTCTAGTTGCAGTGAAAAGGGCCACTCTTTGTTGCAGTGCAAGTTCTTCTCGCTGTGGTGGCTTCTCTGGTTGTGGAGCACAGGCTGCAGGTACCAGGGCTCAGAAGTGGTGGCATATGAGCTTAATTGCTTCGAAGGATGTGGAGTCTTCCTGGACCAGGGATCAAACCGGTGTCCCCTGCGTTGGCAGGCTATTCTTATCCACTGTACCACCCCTATGATTGACTTAGTGGTACAGACTTTAGTATGAACACTAGTTTTCATTTCTCTTGGCTAAATACCCAGGAGTGGGATTGCTGGGTCATGTGGTGTGTTTAACTATGTAGGAAGCTGGCAAACTGCTTTTCAGAACAACTATATCTTCTTGCATCCCTGCATAAGAACTGCTATTTTTCCATATCCTTGATAGCATGTAAGATTGTCAGTGTTTTTAAACTTTAACCATTCTGATAGCTTTGTCATGGTATCTCATTGTTAATGATGTTGAACACGTTTTCATATACTTCTTTGCCATCTACATATCCTCATAGTGAAGTGCCTGTTCAAACGTGGGTTCAGTGCCCATTTTTTAATGAAGTTGTTTGTCCTTGTAGTCTTGAGTTTTAAGATTTCTTGGTAAAGTCTTGAAACATGTCCTTTACTGAATACATGGTTTACAAATATTTTTTTCTCAGTATGTAGCTTGTCTTTTCATTCTCTTGACTGTGCCTTTCATGCAGCAAAAGATTTTAATTTGATAACGTTCAGTATATTTACATTGTATTTTGAATTTCATATAAAAGAACTCTTTGAATTCTAGGTCACAAAAGTTTTATTCTATTTTATCCCTAAAAGTTTTAGATAGTTTCATCTTCTCCATTTAGATCAATAATCCATTTTGAGTAAATTTTTGTATAATTTAGCATATTTAAGTAGAAGTAATTTTGCTTTATGTAAAGGAATCCTATTGCTCCAGTTCCATTAGTTGAAAATGTTATGCTCTCTTCATTGAATTTCTTTTGCACTACTGTTAAAAATCAAGGGTCATACTTGAGTAAATCTACTTTTGGACTTTCCACTTTGTTTCATTGATTTATGTATCTTTTCCTTCACTGACACCACATTGTCTAGATACTTTTAACTTTATAAAAGACCTTAACATCATATGGTGTAATTTCTCCAACCTTATTCTTTACCAAAAGTGCCTTCAGTTCAGTTCAGTTCAGTTCAGTTCAGTCACTCAGTCGAGTCCAACTCTTTGCAACCCCATGAATCACAGCATGCCAGGCCTCCCTGTCCATCACCAACTCCTGGAGTTCACTCAGATTCATGTCCATTGAGTCAGTGATGCCATCCAGGCATCTCATCCTCTGTCGTCCCCTTCTCCTCCTGCCCCCAATCCCTCCCAGCATCAGAGTCTTTTCCAATGAGTCAACTCTTCACATGAGGTGGCCAAAGTACTGGAGTTTCAGCTTTAGCATCATTCCTTCCAAAGAAATCCCAGGGTTGATCTCCTTCAGAATGGACTAGTTGGATCTCCTTGCAGTCCAAGGGACTCTCAAGAGTCTTCTCCAACACCACAGTTCAAAAGTGCCTTAGCTATTCTTATTTATTTAATTCCTACATAAATGTTAGAATCAGCTTTTCTTTGTCTTCAAATGTCCTGCTAGAGTTTTTTTTAATTGAGTTAAATCTGTAGATCAATTTCTTATTCTTTACTACACTGAGTCTTTGAATCCATGAAGACAGTATTTCTTTCTATTTATTTAGATCGTCACCATTTTGAACTTCAGCATATACATCCTATATTTGTATGTTAGATTTATATCTAACTATAGGTATAAATGCTTATTTTTTAGAGTTATTGTACATGGCATTTTAAAATCCTGTTTCCAGCTGTACATTGCTAATACATAGAAATAGGATTAATTTTTATGAGTTCAA
Source organism: Cephalophus harveyi (assembly GCA_006410635.1). Taxonomy (NCBI): domain Eukaryota; kingdom Metazoa; phylum Chordata; class Mammalia; order Artiodactyla; family Bovidae; genus Cephalophus; species Cephalophus harveyi. Next base: position 24,908 of record SJYT01071524.1, read on the forward strand.
TCATTTTGAGTTTATTGAGACTTGAATTTGTTTTTGTTGCCTGACATACTATCATGAAGAATATTCCATATGCACTTGAGAAAAATATGTAATCTGCTGTTTTGGTCTTCTGTAGATGTCTTTTAGACATAGTTGGTTCATAGCATCATTCAAATTTTCTATTTTTAAACTGATCTTCTGTCTAGTTGTTTTATCTATTCTTTGGAATGGGGTATTGAAGTTTCCAATTGTTACTGTAAAACCATGTCTTCTTTCAATCACATCAGTTTTTGCTTCATATATTTTGTGGTTCTTTTGTTAGAGGCATATGTTTATAATTAGTATATCTTGACAGGTTGATCTTTTTGTCAACATGCATTGATAATGCCTTTCTTTGTCCTGGAACAATTATTGTCTTCAAGTCTATATTAGTAGACTTATATTAGTCTGATATTAGTATAGCCACCCCAGTTTTCTTTTGGCATTTTTTGCATTGCATGGAATTTATTTCTTATATTTTCAGTCTACTTGTGTCCTTGGATTTAAAGTGAGCTTCTTTTTACAACATATATTTAGATCATTTAAAAAATCTATTCTTCCAATCTCTCTCTCTTTTTAAATGTATTTATTTATTTATTTATTTTTATTTTTGGCTGTGCTATGTCTTTGTTGCTGTACTGGGGCTTTCTCCAGTTGTTGCAAGCTGAAGCTACTCCAGCTACTCCAGCTACTTAGTTGCAACACAGTGGTTTCTCTTGTTGAGTACAGTCTCTGGATGCAGGTGCTTCAATAGTTGGGGTTCTCAGGCTTAGTTGCCTGGAGTCATGTGGAATCTTCATGGATCAGGGATAGAACTCATATCCCCTGCATTGGCAGATGGATTCTTAACTACTGGACCACCAGGGAAGTCCACTAATCCCTTCTCTTTCACTGAAGGGTTCAATCCATTTACAGTTCATGCAATTATTGATAAGAAAATATTTACTTGTGCAATTTTGCTGCTTGTATTCAAAGACTAATAGAGTTTTGCCAAGAAAATGCACTGGTCATAGCAAACACCCTCTTCCAACAACACAAGAGAAGACTCTACACGTGGACATCACCAGATGGTCAACACCGAAATCAGATTGATTATATTCTATGCAGCCAAAGATGGAGAAGCTCTATACAGTCAACAAAAACAAGGCCGGGAGCTGACTGTGGCTCAGATCATGAACTCCTTATTGCCAAATTCAGACTCAAATTGAAGAAAGTAGGGAAAACCACTAGACTATTCAGGTATGACCTAAATCAAATCCCTTATGATTATACAGTGGAAGTGAGGAATAGATTTAAGGACCTAGATCTGATAGATAGAGTGCCTGAAGAACTATGGAATGAGGTTCGTGACATTGTACGGGAGACAGGGATCAAGACCATCCCCATGGAAAAGAAATGCAAAAAAGCAAAATGGCTGTCTGGGGAGGCCTTACAAATAGCTGTGAAAAGAAGAGAGGCGAAAAGCAAAGGAGAAAAGGAAAGATATAAGCACCTGAATGCAGAGTTCCAAAGAATAGCAAGAAGAGATAAGAAAGCCTTCTTCAGTGATCAATGCAAAGAAATAGAGGAAAACAACAGAATGGGAAAGACTAGAGATCTCTTCAAGAAAATTAGAGATACCAAGGGAACATTTCATGCAAGGATGGGCTCGATAAAGGACAGAAATGGTATGGACCTAACAGAAGCAGAAGATATTAAGAAGAGGTGGCAAGAATACACAGAAGAACTGTACAAAAAAGATCTTCACGACCCAGATAATCATGATGATGTGATCACTAATCTAGAGCCAGACATCTTGGAATGTGAAGTCAAGTGGGCCTTAGAAAGCATCACTACGAACAAAGCTAGTGGAGGTGATGGAATTCCAGTTGAGCTGTTTCAAATCCTGAAAGATGATGCTGTGAAAAAACTCCAGTACTTTGGCCACCTCATGCGAAGAGTTGACTCATTGGAAAAGACTCTGATGCTGGGAGGGATTGGGGGCAGGAGGAGAAGGGGACGACCGAGGATGAGATGGCTGGATGGCATCACTGACTCGATGGATGTGAGTCTGAGTGAACTCCGAGAGATGGTGATGAACAGGGAGGCCTGGCGTGCTGCGATTCATGGGGTCGCAAAGAGTCGGACACGACTGAGCGACTGAACTGACTGAACTGATTCTGTCTTATTGTCTTTTTATTCTTCAGTTACTCCACTATTGCCTTGTTCTGTGAGTGATTTTTTTTCTAGTTTACTGTTCTGATTCCCATCTTGTTTCTTTTTCTGTATACTTTAAAAGATGTTTGTTTTTATTTTTTTTTAATACCCTTTAGTCTGATTGAGCCACTATAACAAAATCTCATAGACTATGTGGCTTAAACAACAGCCATTTATTTTTCACAGTTACAGAGACTGAAAAGCACAATGTCAATGTGAAGATACTGACAATGAGTTCCTGATGAGAGTTCTCTTCCTGGCTTGCAGATGGCTGGCTTCTAGTTATTTCTGCACATGGTTGGAAAAAGAGAAAGACAGAGAGAGAGGAGGGGAGAAGGAGCACACTCTGGTCTCTTCTTATAAGGTTACAAACCTCATCAAGAAGACCTCACCCACATGACCTAATCTAATTACCTTCCAAAGATTCCCATCTCCAAATGCCAAACACATTGGGAGTTAAGGCTTCAACATATGAATTTTGGGGAGACACAATTCAGTCCATAATAATAGTTACCCTGGGGTTACAGTTAGTATCTTAACTTGTAAGAATTAAGTTAAAAAAAAAAAAAAAAAACTTGTAAGAATCAAGTTTGAATTAGTACCAAGCTACTCTCTGCTGCTGCTGCTAAGTCACTTGTTGTGTCCAACTCTGTGTGACCCCATAGATGGCAGCCCACCAGGCTTCCCCATCCCTGGGATTCTCCAGGCAAGAACACTGGAGTGGGTTGCCATTTCCTTCTCCAATGCATGAAAGTGAAAAGTGAAAGTGAAGTCACTCAGTCGTGTCCAACTCTTCGTGACCCCATGGACTGTAGACTACCGGGTCTCTCCATCCATGGGATTTTCCAGGCAAGAGTACTGGAGTGGGGTGCCATTGCCTTCTCTGATCCTTTACAACTCCATCTCCTCCCTTTATGCTGTTATTTTTACATCTTTATACATCAGGGATCAATTAACATGCATATATAATTATTGTTTTAATTATCTTACATTCATGTAGAAAAAAAAGAGAAGTTATAAACAAAACATGCAATTCCACTGGTTTTTATGTTTATCTGTTTAATACATAGATACATTTACTGTTGTGTTGTTTATTTCTTCATATGGCTTCAAGTATCCCTTTATCTTGTAGCCTAGAGGACTCCCTTCAGCATTTCTTATAGTGCAGGTCTTAATGATGGTTTTGCTTGATATAGAATTATTGGTGAAATTCTTTTCTTTCAGCCCATTAAATATTTCACCCTGGGACTGCAGGTTGCAGGTTCAATTCCTGGTCTGGGAATTCAGATCACCTCGTATGGCAAACAAAAAAAGGTAAATATGTCACCGCACTGCCTTCTGGCTTCCAATTTCCACAGAAAAATGGACTATTAATTGCACACAATGTTTCCTGTATGTGATGAGTCACTTTCTCTTGCTGTTTTCTAGATTCTCTCTTTGTCTTGGGGATTTGACAATTTGACTCTCCCTGGTGGCTCAGATGGTAAAGAATCTGCCTGCAGTACAGGAGACCTGGGTTTGATCCCTCAGTTGGGAAGATCCACTAGAGAACAGAATGGCAACCCACTCCAGTATTATTGCCTGGAGAATCCCATGGACAGAGGAGCTACAGTCCATGAGGTCACAAAGAGTTGAACATGACTGGGTGACTAACACTTTGACTTCTTAAACCGGATATCAATTGATCTATCTGTACTTTTAATCTCTAAAATTTCTATTTTTTTCATTTCTACAATTTCTCCTAATATTCTGTATTTGGTGAGACACAGTCTCCTGGTTCCTCTAGTTCTTTCTCCATAATTTCCTTTGGTTCTTTGAGCATATTTAAGAGAGTTGATTTAATATCTATGTCTAGTAAATCTAAATGCCTCCCTGTGTCCTCATGGACAGTCTACTAATTTCTTTTTTCTCCCCTGTGGATGAGCCATGCTTCCCTGTTTAGTCACCGCTTTGAATTCTTTTGGTTCGTTTAGACCTGGAGATTTTTAACATTAACATGTGGCAACTCTGGAAATGAGATTTCCCTCCTCCCAAGGGTTTGTTTCTGCTGCTACTTGTTGGCTGTTGCTGTTTGCTTGTTTTGTGACTTCCCATACAATTTTGGTGAAGTTTGTATTATTTGTTATGTGAAGAAATCTGTGTTCCATTAACTTTGGGGTCACCTGTTGTTTTAACAGTGTTTCTTTCAATGTTTGGAAGAAAAAGAAAAGATAAAAAAATACCCTCTTAGTCTTTGCAGATTGGTTCTGTGTTGCAACACTCCTTGTGCTTAGCCAGGTTGCTTACAATTTTGCCTCAACCTTCACTCAAAGCTTGCTCAGAGCCTGAAGGCCAGTCAGAGATGAAAGCTTGGAGTCTTTTGGGGCCTTTTTTATCTTTAGCACGCAGTATTGACACTATGTATATCTGATTCTCTGGTATGCAAAGGAGCCTTTAAAAATTCCCTTACCCCTAAATACCTCTTTTCCCAATCTGTTGTTTCCTAGGATTTTGGTTTGTTTGTTGCTTGTCCCTTTAGCTCTTTGAGCCTACTGAAGAGAGTTGATTTAATATATATACCTAGTAAGTCTAAATGCCTAGGTGTCCTCATAGACAGGGTCTATTAATTTCTTTATTTTCCCCTGTGGATAAGACATTCATTGTTAATTGTTGTTTGTTACTATTATCCCTAGCCCATGGCTGCTACAGCCAATATTTCTGCCTTGAAATGCAAATAACAAAAGCCTCCTGATTAGCCACCTTATAGTTAGAAATGCTTTGAGTAAGGCAAAATAAAGGCAAGCCCTTCAGGGAGTCACTAGACGGGCTGGAACTCAGCAGCCAAAATTCTTAGAAAATTCTTTGAGAAATTCTGCATTGCTCCCTCTGGCCACTAGCATCCTGTGCCAGGAATGTGGGTGCCGTCCTCACAACTGGCACCACACATGGGGTACAGTGCATGGTAGGCAGCAATTTGAATCACCATAGCTGTATCTTACTGCAAAGCAACAGCTTCTTTCCTTATCAAGCTTCCCCCGGTTGTAAATTTTGACTAGACACCAGAGTTCTGTTAAAAAAATGATTCTGACAGCTTTTACCAGCTCATCAGCTTTTTTTTTTTTTTTT
>SJYT01071524.1:30391-40687 GCA_006410635.1 Cephalophus harveyi
TTTTTTTTTTTTTTTGTAAAGAGACAGCATTACTGTGGTATTTTCGTCTATTCATTTTTTAAAAATCTTTTTTATGTATCTGTTTGAGATGGGATTACTTCTGCTTTTCAAGTTCACTTTATCTTTCCTCTGTCATCTACTCCATTCTGCCACTGAACTCATCCACTGAGTTCTTTTTTTCTTAAGTAAACTTTCTTTTTTAGAAAAGTCGTAGGTTCACAGCAGAATCGAGCAGAAAGTACAGGAGTTTTATGCTTTTCCTACTATCAACACCCCTCCCCCACCCCAGAGTGGTACATTTGTTACAATCAATGAATCTGTTTTGACACATCATTATCCACTGAAGTCCATGGTTTACATCAGGTTTGACTCTTGGTGTTGTACATTCTATGGGTTTTGAAAAATATATAATATTATGTGCTTATCATTACAATATGATACAGAATTGTTTCACTGCCCTAGAAATTCTCTGTGGTTTGCTTACTCACCCCGACCTCCTTCCTAGTCCTTGGCCACCACTGATCTTTTTACTGTTTCTGAAGTTTTTGCTTTTCCAAAATGTCATATAGTTGGAATCATACAGATTTTCAGATTTGGCTTCTTTTATTTAGTAATGGATTAAAGCTCAACATTCAGAAAATGAATGGGTATCCGAAGTGGGGACAGAGTCGGCAATTAGGAAAGAATTATTTAATTAGAGATATAAAGAGAGATTAGGAAAGAATAGTGTAGTGAAGAAAATAGACAAGAAAAAGAGGCTGTATTCCTTGGTTTACAGAGTAGCCAATAAAGCCCCAAGACAAGGGACTTGCACCATTTACATAGGCTGCAGGTGCCCACTTGAATAGCAGAGGGTGCCTCACCTTGGGCTCCCTCTCATGTGGGTCTTAGGAGCCCAGGCAAATAAGTAGACACGGCGAGCCTCTATGCTCCAGACGGGATTTCAGCCTCAAAAGGAGAATAAGAAAAGAAGACACGGGGGGAGCCAGATTTCTGAGAAACTAGTCCGTCTTTTTATTTTTCAGGGCAGCTTTTATATTTTAAGTTGTACATAGAGTTAAATGGAAAATACTAAGTCATGCAGGGTCAGCAGTCCTGACCCTATTGAGACCAGGTGCTTCTTTATCCATACAAAAGTCTTAGGTGGTTTTACATCATCTTCTGGCCAGAGGGGCCTGCTAACATTTTATGACCCTTTCTTTCTGATAATGGTCAGTCAACCGGAAAACTTATTTTTTCCGAGGGTGATTTTTCTTAAGTCAGGCACCACCCTCCGAAGGCACCAGATAAAGTTGCATTCCTATAGGGCAAAGGTGTAGTGGGCTATAATCAAGAAAAAAAATTTACTAGCCTAAGGTCTAACATGATTAATATCAAAGGTTATTTTTTTCCCATATATCAGCTATATCAAGTAATGTATATAGAGGGCAAGGGATATGGAGACTTAGCAGCAAATATTAGTTTAACAATGAAACCCTCCACTGACATTATTCTAACCATTCATTAATACTACACTAACAATTTCTAACTTCCCAAAAGGCTCTGTGTATAGAAAGTTTAGAGCGTCTTGTGTCTCTCACAGTTGGGAGGCTGTGAACAATCACATGTGTGTTTGTGATAGTCTGGATAAATTTGTCAGGCAGGCTTTTAGACTGAAACACTCTTACTACACCCAGGAGGCTTATTAACTGGAGCTCTAAGTTAACTTTTTCCAGAGAAAGGTGGTGGGGGATAGCCCCCTGTTAATGTCAGAAATGTTGGTGACAGGCATAATACAATAGGGCAGACAGACTCTGGTTTTGGGGTAGATGCCCAAGAAAGTCCAGGGGGACCCCTTGAGGCCTTATCTCACCTTTGCCCATCAGGCCTCTTCCTCATGACTTTGCCATGGGTGGGATTCTCCACGCTGGCTCCCGGCAGACGACAGAGGATGAGATGGCTGGATGGCAACACTGAATCGATGGACGTGACTTTGAGTAAACTCCGTGAGTTGGTAATGGACAGGGAGGCCTGGCATGGTGCGATTCATGGGATCGCAAAGAGTCAGACACAACTGAGCGACTGAACTGACTGAACACATATAAGAGTGTTCGACATCTCTCCCCAACCCCCGTGTCTTTTCACAGGTTGGTAACTCATTTCTTTTTTAGCCAGTTCAGTCGCTCAGTCATGCCCTATACCTGCTACTATTTACTCTTCAGGGTCCTGAAATAACTTCCTCACATACTATTTCATGCTTGAAAGCTGTTTTCAGTGGGAGAGTCAGATAGAATACCCTTACTTCATTTTACCTAGAGCAAGAACCCTCACCTGTTCCTAAAATTAATTTTTAATTTATTATACATGTTGACTAAACTGATGTGAATTTACGTATTGGATTGCTTTTCTTGTGAGAAATGGCTGAAATTACTCTTTATATATCGACACTTTCAAAATAAATTGACCTAATTTAAAATAACTCATTTTCATTCAGTAAAAGAACTGCTTGTGAACTTTGCTGATATAAATTCACAAATAATTTTACTGATTACAATAATGGATTATTTTTGAGTATTTACTATGCCCTTTACATGGGTTTTCTCATTATTTAATTTTCACAGTTTTATGTGTCCTGAGTTGTACAGAATCCCCCAAAAGCTCATGCTCACCCAAGCCCTCAGTGTGTGATCTTATTTGGAAATAAAACTTTTGCAGATATAATTAGTTTAATCATAAAGGTATAAAATAACTTATTTACAAAACAGAATATAGAAATATATTTTATTTACAATACAGAATATAGACTCACAGATATACAAAACAAACTTCTGGTTGCCAGAGGGGATAGTGGGACAGGGGGAGGCAAATTAGGAGTTGGGGATTAATGTACACAACACTACTCTGTGTAAAAATAGATAAAAAAACAAGTACTTGCTGTATAGCACAGGGGACTGTATTCAATATCTTATAATGTTCTATGATGGAATATATATGTCCATATATATACATGAAACTGAATGACTTTGCTGTATAACTGAAGTTAACACAACATTTTAAGTTAACTATAATTTTTTAAAAGGTAAAACAAAAAGAGAGAGAGAGAGATACAGGCAAAATGGATTAGACTGAACTATAATCCAATGACTGAGTTATAAGAAAACAGATACAGACACTTGAGAAAGAATGTCATGTACTGATAGAGGCAGAGATTGGAGTATGGATCTACAAGTCAAAGAATATCACAGATTGTTGGCAAGCCTCCTTCATAGCTCAGTCGGTAAAGAATCTGCCTGCAATGCAGGAGACCCGAGTGGGAAGATCCCCTGGAGAAGGAAATGGCAACCCACACCAGTATTCTTGCCTGGAGAATCCCATGGACAGAGGAGCTCGGTGGGCTGCAGTGCATGGGGTTGCAAGACTCGGACATGACTGAGTGACTTTCATTAAGAAGAAAAGGGTTTCTATCTAGAGCTTGAAGAGGCAGTACAGGCCTGCTGAAATCTTAGTTTTGGACTTTTAGACTCCAGAATTGTCAATGAGTAAGTTTCTTTTGTTTTAAGCTACTCAGTTTGTGGTAATATATAATGGCCACCTACAGAAACTAATGCAGTTGGTGATATTTTTATAGGAAGGGGATTGAGGTCAACATGATTTACCTGTCAAAAGCCACTGAATAACAGGAAGAATTGTCAGTCTGTCTGACTCCAGAGCTCGCGCTTTCATCTAATGCCCTCTAGTAACCCTAATGGAACTGTACTGTTGACAAATCAATCAACCTCAGAAGGTCTTTTAAAGACAGTGTGCTAATGACTATCATATCTGACAGAAAGAGTGTCTGAAGAACTATGGACAGAGGTCTGTAACATTGTAGAGGAGGGAGTGATCAAGACCATCCCCAAGAAAAAGAAATGAAAAAGGCAAAATGATTGTTTGAGGAGGCCTTACAAAGAGCTGAGAAAAGAAGAGAAGTGAAAGGCAAAGGAGAAAAGGAAAGATATACCCTCCTACATGCAGAGTTCCAAAGAATAGCAAGGAGAGATAAGAAAGCCTTCATAATTGATCAATGCAAAGAAATAGAGGAAAACAATAGAACAGAAAAGACTAGAGATCTCTTCAAGAAAATTAGAGATACCAAGGGAACATTTAATGCAAAGATGGGCTCAATAAAGGACAGAAATGGCATGGACCTAACAGAAGCAGAAGATGTTAAGAAGAGGTGGCAAGAATACACAGAACTAACAATACAATAAAGGTCTTAATGACCCAGGTAACCACAATGGTATGATCATTTGAAGCCAGGAATCCTGGAGTGTGAGGTCAGATGAGCCTTCATCACTATGAATAAAGCTTGTAGAGGTGATGGAATTTCAGTTGAGCTATTTCATCCTGAAAGATGATGTTGTGAAAGTGCTATGTTCAGTATGCCAGCAAATTTGGAGAACTCAGCAGTGGCCACAGGACTGGATAATGTCAGTTTCCATCCCAATCCCAAAGAAAGGCAATGCCACAGAATGTTTAAACTGCCACACAATTGGACTCAGCACACACGCTAGCAAAGTAATGCTCAAAATTCTCTAAGCCAGGCTTCAACCAGTACATGAACTGAGAACTTCCAGATGTTGAAGCTGGATTTAGAAAAGGTAGAGGAACCAGAGATTGAATTGCCAACATCCACAGGATCATAGAAAAAGCAAGAGAATTTTCAAAAATCCACTTCTGCTTCATGAGCTATGCTAAAGCTTTTGACTATGTGGATCACAACAAACTGTGGAAAATTCTTCAAGAGATGGGAATACCAGAGGCACCTTAACTGCCTCCTGAGAAATCTATATGCGGGTCAAGAAGCAACAGTTAGAACCAGACATGGAACAATGGACTGGTTCCAAATTGGGAAAGGAGTATGTCAAGGCTGTATATTGTCACCCTGCTTATTTAACTTATATGTAGAGTACATCATGTGAAATGCTGGGCTGGATAAAGCACAAGCTGGAATCAAGATCGATGGGAGAAATATCAATAACCTCAGATATGCAGATGACACCACCCTTATGGCAGAAAGTGAAGAGGAACTAAAGAGCCTCTTGATGAAAGTGAAAGAGGAGAGTGAAAAAGGGCTTAAAGCTCAACATTCAGAAAACGAAGATCATGGCATCTGGTCCCATCACTTCATGGCAAATAGATGGGGAAACAGTGGAAACAGTGTCAGACTTTATTTTGGGGGGCTCCAAAATCACTGCAGATGGTGACTGCAGCCATGAAATGAAAAGACACTTACTCCTTGGAAGAAAAGTTATGAGCAATCTAGATAGCATATTCAAAAGCAGAGAGATTACTTTGCCAACAAAGGTCCATTTAGTTAAGGCTATTGTTTTTCCAGTGGTCATGTATGGATGTGAGATTTGGACTATGAAGAAAGCTGAGCACCGAAGAATTGATGCTTTTGGACTGTGGTGTTGGAGAAAACTCTTGAGAGTCCTTTGGACTGCAAGTAGATCCAATCAGGCCATTCTAAAAAACATCAGCCCTGGGTGTTCTTTTGAAGGAATGATGCTAAAGCTGAAACTCCAGTACAAAGCCACCTCATGCGAAGAGTTGACTCATTGGAAAAAAACTCTGATGCTGGGAGGGATTTGGGGCAGGAAGAAAAGGGGACGACAGAGGATGAGATGGCTGGATGGCATCACTGACTCAATGGACCTGAGTTTGAGTGAACTCTGGGAGATGGTGATGGACAGGTAGGCCTGACGTGCTGTGATTCATGGGTTCACAAACAGTCAGACAGGACTGAGCAACTGAACTGAACTGGACTGATAAGGATCTATTTGTTGGAACCAAGGCAAATCTCCCTTTATCTTTTCCAGAAGACTCAATCTTCAGATTTCACGTCATTCAGAGATTCCTTCTGTGGTTAATTTGGGAAGGCCACTCATTTCTGTTCAATGATAAGATTAGTAATATCAGCAAAGACAAGGATTAGAGTGAAATTCTAGTCTCTGAGAATTTTGACAATTTTCAGTTTTAGAATTCCCTGGCTTTCTCCACATTTTTGTAAAGATGAAGGATAAAGATAATGAGTAAAAAACAAAATTTTTCAATGTTCTTTAATTGTCTGAGAAGAAAAGTTTAGTCTATCTTAAAAATAAGCAAATAATGATTAAAGCATAGTGATCAGATCAATATTTGCTCTTTTATTTCATGCTAACTGGCAGGATGGCCCAGGTAACTGTTATCTGAAGTGAATTTTCTTATTGAATCTGGGTGCATAACTTGCTTGACAACTGCTAACTTTTGCATTAAGTATGAGCTAGTAATAGAGAAAAATTAAATTAGGGTTACCAAAAGGTTCATTATTATGTTTCTTTGATTACTGAAAGGATTCACAGGGCTCAATTTATACTCACAGGCAACAAATATAACAAATAAGAGCTATATGTATTATATATTATAACAATAACAGCAGAAGTATATGCACTGGGGGTTGGATAGGCTGGGGATGTTGGTTTCAGGCTTCCTTACCTCTTCCACCACTGAGTTGCCCAGGATATACTTTGTCTTTAGGTTTTGAACCTTCACTTCCATGTTTGTGAAGCACCTTAGTGCCACCTCGGTGCCAAAGCCTGTTCCAGCTAAGCTGGTTGGTGGCCCAGGCATATTCAAGCAGTGTGATCACTCTGAATTGGCAACTCCCAAATCAGGTGCAAGTTATAAATCCAATTATTATTGCTGACCCCTGATGATAGGCTGGTATCTCTGTCCCCAAATTAATCAAATCCATGGTTACAGAAACTTTACTGCTGCTGCTGCTGCTGCTGCTACATCGCTTCAGTCATGTCCAACTCTGTGCTACCCCATAGATGGCAGCCCACCAGGCTCCCCCATCCCTGGGATTCTCCAGGCAAGAACACTGGAGTGGGTTGCCACTGCCTTCTCCAATGCATGAAAGTGAAAGTGAAAGTGAAGTCGCTCAGTCATGTCCTACTCAGAGACCCCATGGACTGCAGCCTACTAGGCTTCTCCATCCATGGGATTTTCCAGGCAAGAGTACTGGAGTGGGGTGCCATTGCCTTCTCTGGAAACTTTACTAGATTGGTGCAAAGCTAATTGTGGTTTTGGGCCGTGAATTTTAAATCATTATAACTAGGCTCAAACACATCTTTATTAATCAAAATAGGAACCATTACAATCAACACATATTTGCCAATGAGAAATAATCTTGTTTATTCCTGTAGCATAAAAAAAATCTATGCTTTGGGATTTGATGAACTCTTGGAAAGCATTTTTTGCCTCCTATTGGTTGTGGAAGTATTTTCCCTTCAAAAAATTGTTGAGATGCTTGAAGAAGTGGTAGTTGGTAAGAGGTCAGGTGAATATGGCGAATGAGGCAAAACTTTGTAGCCCAACTTGTTCAACCTTTGAAGCGTTGGTTGTGCAGCATGTAGTCACCAGGCGTTGTGAAGAGATGGGCCCTTTTCTGTTGACCAATGCTGGCTGCAGGTGTTGTAATTTTCAGTGCAGCTCATCAACTTGCTCAGCATACTTCTCAGACATAATGGTTTCGCCAGGATTCAGAAAACTGTAGTGGATCACACACGCAGCAGACCACCAAACAGTGACCATGACCTTTCTCGGGTGCAAGTTTGGCTTTGGAAAATGGTTTGGAGCTTCTTCTTCTCAGTCTAACCACTGACCTGGTCATTGCTGATTGTTGTATAAATCCACTTTTTGTCACACATCACAATCTGATCAAGAAATGGTTCATTGTTGTTGCATAGAATAAGAGAAGATAACACTGCAAAATGATGATTTTTTTTTTTTTATTTTCAGTCAGATCATGAGGCAGCCGCTTATCGAGCTCTCTCACCTTTCCAGTTTGCTTCAAATGCTACATGATCATAGAATGGTCAATGATGAGTTCTTTGGCAAACTCTTGTGTGGTTCTAATAGGATAAGCTTTAGTAATTGCTCTCGGTCCTTGTGAACTTCTGATGGCCCACCCCTGTACTTCTCATCTTTAAGGCTCTCGTCTCCTTTGCAAAATTTCTTGCAACAACACTGCACTGTACACTCATTATCAGTTTCTGGGCCAAAGGCATTGTTGATGTTACCAGTTGACTCTTCTCTGCTGCCTTATGACCTGCTTTGAACTCGAAAAAGAAAATCGCTTGAATCTGCTTTTTGTCTAACATCATCTCCCTAGTCTAAAATAAATATAATAAATAGCAAGTAATGTCATTAAAAAAAACAAAAAGTGAGAGACCCACATTAAAATGATGTATAAAACAGCCATATTTATTTAAGAATGTATTCCAATACCAAATGGCAAAGTTGAGCACTGCAAAACCACAATTACTTTTGTACCAATCTAATATGTCATACATCTCTTAGTGTTGCCAAGAGTTACTGTCATGCTCCAAGCAGTTCTGGAAATAAGCATTTGGCTAATTCAGATCAGCTGGGATTAGTCCAAAGGGACTATTCAAAGGTCCAGATGAGGCACAAGTAATTTCCTTACACAGGTTAAAAAATCAAGGGATTTTTCTTGGGAGTTTCCTGGTGATCCAGAGTAGGATTCTGCCATTTTACTGCTGAGAACCCAGAATCAATCCTTGGTCTGGGAATTAAGATCCCACAAGCTGTGGTACATGGCCAAAAACCAAACCAAAACAAAACACAACAATCAAGGGATTTTTCTTGCTCAAGTGTGGAAGGGGATTGTGGGTTCCAGATGTTACAGCTATGGATAGTTTGATATGTGAAGAAGAATCAATGATGACAATAACTTGTCCCTGGGCCTTTAATTTATCCCATAAACATATTATAATTATTTCCAACTGACAAGCCATTTAAGTATAAAATCCAGGAAATCAATCTTTTAATACAAATTTACTAAAAGGCAAAGATATCACTTTGCCAACAAAGCTCCATATGGTGAAGGCTATCGTTTTTCCAGTAGTCATGTATGGATGTGAGAGTTGGACCATAAAGGAGGCCGAGAGCTGAAGAATTGATGCTTTTGAACTGTGGTGCTGGAAAAGACTCTTGGGAGTTTCTTGGACAGCAAGGAAATCAAGCTAGTTAATCCTGAAGGAAATCTACCCTGAATATTTATTGGAAGGACTGATGCTGAAGTTGAAGTTTCAATACTTTAGCCACCTGATGCAAAGATCTGACTCACTGGAAAAGACCCTGATGCTGGGAAAGATTGAAGACAAAAGGAGAAGGGGGCAGCAGAGGAGATAGCATTAGATACCATCACCAACTCAAAGGACACGAATCTGAGCAAACTACGAGAGACAGCGAAGGACAAGGAAGCCTGACGTGTTGTAGTTCATGGGGTAGCAAGGAGTTGGACATGACTTAGAGACTGAACAACAACTTTACCAGCCCTCTATTTAATAATATGTATGTTTCTTTTAACCTGAAAAGTATACACTTATTGATATGTACTTATATTAATACATTTTATTTATACATAATTAACCTGGGAATGCAAATTTTCATTTTGATTTATTAGGTAGGAACCTGGAATGTCAGGTCCATGAATCAAGGCAAATTGGAAGTAGTCAAACAAGAGATGGCAAGAGTGAACGTCAGCATTCTAGGAATCAGTAAAATAAAATGGACTGGAATGGGTGAATTGAACTCAGATGACCATTATATCTACTACTGTGGGCAGGAATCCCTTAGAAGAAATGGAGTAGCCATCATGGTCAACAAAAGAGTCTGAAATGCAGTACTTGGATGCAATCTCAAAAACGACAGAATGATCTCTGTTCGTTTCCAAGGCAAACCATTCGATATCACAGTTATCCAAGTCTCTGCCCCAGCCAGTAACACTGAAGAAGCTGAAGTTGAATGGTTCTATGAAGACCTACAAGACCTTTTAGAACTAACACCCAAAAAAGATGTCCTTTTCATTATGGGGGACTGGAATGCAAAAGTAGGAAGTCAGGAAACACCTGGAGTAACAGGCAAATTTGGCCTTGGAATGCAAAATGAAGCAGGGCAAAGACTAATAGAGTTTTGCCAAGAAAATGCACTGGTCATAGCAAACACCTTCTTCCAACAACACAAGAGAAGACTCTACACATGGACATCACCAGATGGTCAACACTGAAATCAGATTGATTATATTCTCTACAGCCAAAGATGGAGAAGCTCTATACAGTCAACAAAAACAAGACCAGGAGCTGACTGTGGCTCAGATCATGAACTCCTTATTACCAAATTCAGACTTAAATTGAAGAAAGTAGGGAAAACCGCTAGACCATTCAGGTATGACCTAAATCAAATCCCTTATGATTATACAGTGGAAGT
>SJYT01071524.1:41500-164657 GCA_006410635.1 Cephalophus harveyi
GGATTGGGGGCAGGAGGAGAAGGGGACGACCGAGGATGAGATGGCTGGATGGCATCACTAACTTGATGGACATGAGTCTGAGTGAACTCCGGGAGATGGTGATGGACAGGGAGGCCTGGCGTGCTGCGATTCATGGGGTCGCAAAGAGTCAGACATGACTGAGTGACTGAACTGAGCAGAACTGAACCCACCCTCCACTTTTTATTTTAAGTTTTTTAAACAAAAGAGTTTGTACAGTTGTTTTAACTTAGTGAAAATTTGGAGAATACCGCAGCAAACCTTATTATTTTTACCTATTTTTTAAATTAAATTTTGTGGTACTCAGTGGTCTTTTCAGGAAACTCAATGACAGGTTACTCATCAAAAGACATTTTCATTGAAAAAACTGCCCCAGCTTGGTATATCTGAGAGGACTCATGAAACCCCACAGAGTCAAGTTAGGTAATGCTTTGATTTAGAGGTGAGGGATGGAGCACAGCAAGCAGGGCAGGCAGGCAAGAATGACAGGTCGGAGAACCGACCTCCCAGACTCAAGCTCCCCAGGGTACACGTTCACACACACAGCATGCCTGGTGTCCTGGCAGAACCACCAACATCTGAGGGGTATCTTAGCCTCAGCTGGAGCTCAAGACCGAAGTTCCAGAATGGATGATATGACTCTGGCCAGCTAACTTAGCTGATTGGGCTAGTTGCACATCATCAGTAAAGAGACTGATCTTGGCGATAGAGCTGATTTTTAAGGGAGTTTCTTTCTTTAACTCACAGACCATAAAAGTGACCCCCTTTTTGGCCGAGAGTCAAAAATGTCATCCAGGACTTCCCCGGGTGGTCCAGGGGTAAAGGATCCTCCTTGCAATGCAGGAGACACAGATTGCATCCCTGGGTCAGGCGGGGCAAATAAGTCTATGTGCCACAACTACTGAAGCCTGTGCGCCCTAGAGTTTCTGCTCTGCAACAAGAAAATTCAAGGCAAGGAGAAGCCTGTGCACTGCAACTAGACAGTAGTCCCCTGCTCTCTGCAACACAGAAAAGCCCTGCACGCAGCCAGGAAGACCCAGCATAGCCCAAAAAACAAAAAAAGTCATCCAGGAGATCGAGGTAAAAATAGTTTTTCCATTCCATCTGTAAACAGATTGTATTGTCCATATAGTTTTATTTTTCTGAATTTGGGACCCACATTTGAGAAAGGCAAATCAAGAATGTCTAGAGGATAAAAGTTCTAACCATAAGACATAAGTTTCTAGAAGCAAGCACAAGTTATAGGGAATGTTTTATATTGTCCAGGCATTATTTTTAAAGCAAATCACAACCAGAAGCAACCATTAGTAGAAACTGTAACCTCTTTTAAGCAATAAGAAACATTTTAAAACAATGGTTTCAGGGTTTCCCTGGTAACTCAGTGGCAAAGAATCCGCCTGCCAATGCAGGAGACACGGGTTCATTCTCTGGTTCCGGAAGATCCCACATACCGGTGATCAACTAAGCCCGAACACAAAAGCTATTGAGCCTGTGCTCTGCAACAAGAGTTGGCGCCGTAATGAGAAGCCCCTGCTTGCCGCAATTGGAAAAAAAGCCCACACGGGAAAGAAGACCCAACACAGCCAAAAATAAGTAAGTAAATAACATTTTTTTTAAATGGTTTAAGAACATGCCAGAATTAATGAGGACTAACAGAAGCTGGAATCAAGATTGCCAGGAGAAATATCAATAACCTCAGATCTGCAGATGACACCACCCTTATGGCAGAAAGTTAAAAGGAACTCAAAAGCCTCTTGATGAAAGTCAAAGAGGAGAGTGAAAAAGTTGGCTTAAAGCTCAACATTCAGAAAACGAAGATCATGGCATCTGGTCCCATCACTTCATGGCAAATAGATGGGGAAACAGTGGAAACAGTAGACCATCCCCATGGAAAAGAAATGCAAAAAAGCAAAATGGCTGTCTGGGGAGGCCTTACAAATAGCTGTGAAAAGAAGAGAGGCGAAAAGCAAAGGTGCAAAGGAAAGATATAAGCACCTGAATGCAGAGTTCCAAAGAATAGCAAGAAGAGATAAGAAAGCCTTCTTCAGTGATCAATGCAAAGAAATAGAGGAAAACAACAGAATGGGAAAGACTAGAGATCTCTTCAAGAAAATTAGAGATACCAAGGGAACATTTCATGCAAGGATGGGCTCGATAAAGGACAGAAATGGTATGGACCTAACAGAAGCAGAAGATATTAAGAAGAGGTGGCAAGAATACACAGAAGAACTGTACAAAAAAGATCTTCACGACCCAGATAATCATGATGATGTGATCACTACTGAAGGAGATCAACTCTGGGATTTCTTTGGAAGGAATGATGCTAAAGCTGAAACTCCAGTACTTTGGCCACCTCATGCGAAGAGTTGACTCATTGGAAAAGACTCTGATGCTGGGAGGGATTGGGGGCAGGAGGAGAAGGGGATGACCGAGGATGGGATGGCTGGATGGCATCACTGACTCAATGGATGTGAGTCTGAGTGAACTCCGAGAGATGGTGATGGACAGGGAGGCCTGGCATGCTGCGATTCATGGGGTCGCAAAGAGTCGGACACGACTGAGCGACTGAACTGAACTGAATGAGAGCCTACTGTATAGGACAGGGAATTCTATTCAATGTTCTGTAATGACCTAAATGGGAAAGAAATACAAATAGGAGGGGATATAAGTGTACTTGTGGCTGAAACTGTAAAGTAGGAACTAATACAATATTGTAAAGCAACTAAGCTTCAATGAAAAAAAAAAAAAATTCCAAAAAGGAAAAAGAAAAGGTCTTAGGCAGCCAGTGGTCAATAAATACATGAATAGAAAAGGAACTAACTTGTTATGCTCTCTCTATGTCACTTCACATACATTATCGTATTTAATGTTTGAAAGGCTTTATGACTTTTTGTATTATTAAGTAAAACTTGAGAATCTGGTCTGTCTACAGTTTCCATAGAAATTGTCTGTGATCCCTGGCAGTGAAGAATATGATGCTATTGTTCAACTTCACTTCAGACCTACAGAATCAGAATTTCTTATTTTGAGCCTTAGGAATCTGAATTTTTAACAAGGACACATTAATGTAATGATTCTAATACACCCCAAATTTTTAGAATCATCATTCTAAAGCTTACTGACTGATTTATAATTGAAAAGGAATAGGTGGTAGATACATCTCCCATGGTGACTATAACTGCATTCTGGTTCTAGCCATTTTGTTTGTTTCTCAAGCATTTAAATATGGATGCCTGTAGAACGTATCTGCCAGTTTCTTACTTCACATTAAAAAGTTGTGTCAGTATAGGTAAGTCACAATTCCCAAAATGAGGAAGAATAATACCTCTTAGATTTTTTGAGAAAGTTACATGAAACATGTCCAACCACACCTCTATTTATAGGTGAGAAACAAATAGTTGGCTTATCAGATAGCATATTCTTCTTGTGAAAGAAAAACAGTAAAAGTCAAAAATTATAGTTGCCTTTGACATTACTTTATAATAGTTAGTGTTCAATGGAGTAACATTAGTAACTTCAAAAATCACCAAAATTTCTGACCACTTTCAACATAACATTTCATTTTAAAAAAACATCAGAATTAGGTGCTAATTTCTCAGGAAAAAAAATAATTCATCATAAGGAAATAGAAGGTAATTAATACATAAAAATAGAGGAGCTATGTTTAGTTTTTTCTTCACATCGCTCTGTTCATCATCTCCTGTCTACCACGTCATGCTCACTCAGTGTTTGAATTAGAAAACCATGGGCCTGTCCTGGCTTCAGATTTAACTCTGCAAACAATCCAGATAGTTTTGATAGTCCTAGGAATTTAACGAAAACCCTTCTGTTATACCCACCTGTAGCACTCTGATAGTAGAAGACAATAGAGTTTGATCCTGTAATCTCTCCTTCTAGAGCCAGATCAAGCTTCAAAAATGATTATGTTTTCCCTACACATTCCCCGAGTGGCTCTAGTTTCCAATCAGCTACATCATCATTTATTTACTAAAGCAGATTTTCCTGATTTGTGTTCTAGGGGACACTAGTTCCAGCTAATGCCCTGAGGTCAAGAGAATATAGGAGATAGACTTTTCCCTTAGTGTATACCGTATACTTTAGCAAAATAAAGGATCCGAGAAATCTCATAGCAAAAGAATATATTTGATTTTTTTACCCCAATGCTATCAATCTTATTGTGGCAGGGAACTACTTTTCTCCCAGTACTGCAATGAAACTTAGTGCCTTTGAACACTTAAAAAACACTATTATTGTTCTTAGTTTAATTTATAGGTAACTCTGACCATAAGTATTCTCAATTTACTTGAGCATATTCAATTGTTGTCTCATTTCACAATAACAAGAATCCTTTAAGTATTTACTCTCAAGATTATTAGTTCTATAAAGTTATCACACTGCTTGGACTCACTGATCTAACAGTGTTTTAAGTGACACTGATAGGCCCTGAGAAGAAGTTGAGAATGTTATCTCTCGATAACTAACAACAGTGGGGAGGGGGAGACAGAGGATAAACTTTAAATGACTAAAGTTGTGATAAATTTAATTGGAATAATGCATATGATGACTTCAGGTTAGTGCCTGGGGGTTGGTGTAAGAGTCAGACATGACTTAACGACTAAACAACAACAAATTTATTTTTCAGAACTCTCTCCTCCTGTTCAACTTAGCTGCCACTGGAAACGTACCAAGTATTGGCAGTTCAATGTCACTGTTAACCACATGGGTGTTTCTTTTTGTTCTAATGTTTCTAATCTGGTAAATCAAATGCTATCTTGCTACTAAAAAAAAAAAAAAAAGAAGCTTTGTTCCAACTCTCAGAAGTCTGTTTATGGAAAATAAACAAGGAGAACTCAAGTACAGTCCAGAGGTAGCCAGAAGGTGAATAGTTAGTAGATTCAGGAGTAAATATATGAGCATAAAGATATGGTCCCAAAGATGGCTGGGAGAAGCAGTTTAGAGTCAGAAAGAAGGCCTCAGCCTCCACGTCCCCTATCCACTGGTGTTAGAAAAGATGAGACCCCCAGTCAACAAAATTTGTAAATAAAAAAGGTAAATAATTTTGTAAAAATGTGACAATGTTCATGGGATTAAGAACAAGGTAATCTTCTACTTGAAGGAAGCTGATCATTTTATGATCTACATAGGCTGACCTGATATGAAGACCCTGGATACAGACATACCACTCCCCAGAGGCCTCCTAGCCAGGAGTCAGACCAGACTTATGCCTGGGACATAAGTAGGGGGGCCAACAGGGCATGGAAGACTCTAGGTCAGTTCCCTCCAAGGTCAATACGCTGATTTGTAAAATGCATCAGTTGTCTTCAAGACATGCCTGTCCACCTGTCAAGGGAAACGGAAAGTCAACCTGAATCCAGAACAATGTACTTTCACCTTCCAGAATAAAAGCCTAAAGTGTAGGTGTGAAGATTATGAGGAGTCAGGGATAAAAGCAGAATGTTGTAACCACTTGGAGTAGCCATCTGGGGCTGGCCTCTGCTCTTTCTCTCTAGGGATACTGGGCATGTGGGCATGTGCACACACACACACACTCACACACACACACACACAGACATGCACACATACACACATTCTGAAACCAAATGAGGAACTATTGCTGCTCCTTTGGCTGGACTCTTCCATGCCTTTGATTAAGCTTCTCTAGTCTGCTCTAGGCATAGTGTCTCTAAAGGAACTGTATAACTTACTCATACAAAGGATTCTTTTTTAACCAACTGATATTTTTTGCAAATTGTTCCGTTACCACCAAAGTGGGAACAAGACAGGTCTCTCCATGCCCTTCCATTTTTCTTTTCTTCAAGATATGTTATTATATCAACCCAAAGGGGCTAGCAGTGAACTCTTGTTGCTAGGTTAGCAAAATAAATGTGTTTCGACATGGTAGAGTTCTGTTATTCTCTCTTCTGCTTGCTATATCCCCAATTCATTTTGAGAAAGGGTGTCTACTACCCCAATTTCCCTAAATCCCTATGCTTTGGGGATGTGCACAGTCATCTTAACTTTACTGGTGTGTCTGTTTTAAAAATCGTCTTCTGTCTCAAATATTCATTTCTTTGCTGAGGTGTTAAAAAGAAATATGGTGGATTGAACCAGCTTCTGTTAAGATGTAGATGACTCATAACTCATTTGGTGCACTAATGATGGTGCATAAAAATGAACACCTTTTTGGCAATCATAATGGAAGCAAAGAATTTCTTGAGAAAGGAGCAGGAAGTATCTGCCTGAAATTTTCTAAAGTGTATTACTGAACTCTATTATTTAAAGAAGTGCCTGTCTTTATTCCATGTTCATAGTGAATGTGAAATTTGAGGTAACTTTAAAGAAGAAAAGAGAGAGGAAGAGAGGGATAGAGCTGGAAGAATTTCTTATCAAGAATAATCTATATAATTGCTTCAATTCTGTTTTATTTGGGTTTCTCATAACTGGCTTTACCAAGAGAAAACTTCTGCAAGAAGCAAAAATTAACAATGCAAACAGAGCAGTGAAACTTTGAGAAGTATAGCTAATGGAGAAGCCATACAAAAATAATGAGCTATGAGTTTCAATCATTGTAAGACTAATGCCGCATCCTTATGAAAGAAACACTAATCAAGTTTAGAACATCCGGTTCGTTTCCGATTTTTTTCTTAAGTAACCAAATTAGTCACCCATACAATATTAAATCTCCTGTTCATTATCCATAAAATGTTTTGCTTTATTTGGGGAGAGAAGTTCCTGAAATTAAACAGAGAATGACACATAAAGTTATAACTAGTTTTCCAGTAAATGAATGTCTTTGAGTAGCATATTTTTTCCTTCCTTAAATGCAGTTGGCCTCATACAGATCATAATTCCTGCAGCAAATTCAATTTTGATACTCAAAACAGAAACATTCTTACAAGTTTTATTGTCCTATATTATCTAGTGCAATTTTCTATCTTCCTCAGGGTTCAGTTACTTTGCTAAAAAAGAGACCAACTGAATTGGTTATCTTCTTGCTAATTTAAGTGTGAGTGAGCAAGAGTGTACTGGATATTTAATAGAGGATCAGAGTTAGACTTGCGTCAAAGTCAGCACCGTGTCTCCACATCACTGAAGCTAAGTCAGGATCTAATTCTCAGGCTGTCACTGAGCATACTAGAGATTAACAGAAAGAAGAGGAAATGGAAAGCACTGTAGGAAACTATGTTTTTGTAATGCAGACTTGGGATAGATGAAAGGAGCTTACAAGTCAACCTGGGCAACTGATACAGGGCAAAAGGCCAACTTGATTACTACAACAGATGTAGTCAAGAGAGGTTGTCCTTTCTGCATTGCTTGCTGGAGTGAGGAAAGGTGAATAAACCTGCAGATCTGATAGTGGGTAAAGACTGCTGCTCTGAGTTGCCTAGTGCATCTTTGAAAGTAATTAACGCAAGCAAAAGAAAGATATACTTTACATTGCAAATCTATGATGAGCTTCCAGATTGCTCTATCTCTGAGACAGTATTTTCTAAGAAAGGAATGTTTAGTCATGAGGAGAGTACCACACCAGCTTTTGTCTCAGGCGACATATCGACTCCCTAAAGGCATCTATTTGTTGACTTGAATGCATGTATCTGTCATACTGAGCATCTCTATTGCATAGAATAGGACCAAGTGTGGCTCTTGTCTCTTAATTTTTTGTTCTTGATGTGTCCTAACCTGACATGATACACTTTCTTTGGTTATGATAAGGTCATTCTTTAAGCTACAGCCAAGTAGCTGTTTCTGTCCATTCAGGAAATAGATATTAAGAATTTACTTTTGAAAAATGGTGACATTGTTTTCTTTATCTCCAAATGTTTGGAAAGCACCTACTTTTATCCCCAGATGGTGCATTTGGCAGCCAAAATCTTGTGGTTTCTCAACAATGTTATCAGTTCAGTTCAGTTCAGTTCAGTCGCTCAGTCGTGTCCGACTCTTTGCGACCCCATGAATCGCAGCACGCCAGGCCTCCCTGTTCATCACCATCTCTCGGAGTTCACTCAGACTCACATCCATCGAGTCAGTGATGCCATCCAGCCATCTCATCCTCGGTCGTCCCCTTCTCCTCCTGCCCCCAATCCCTCCCAGCATCAGAGTCTTTTCCAATGAGTCAACTCTTCGCATGAGGTGGCCAAAGTACTGGAGTAAGGGATTGGGGGCAGGAGGAGAAGGGGATGACAGAGGATGAGATGGCTGGATGGCATCACCGACTCGATGGACATGAGTTTGAGTGAACTCTGTGAGTTGGTGATGGACAGGGAGGCCTGGCATGCGGCAATTCATGGGGTTGCAAAGAGTCGGACACAACTGAGCGACTGAACTGAACTGAACAGAATACTATGACAATAAAAAGACATTTTTAATAGAAAAAAAAGTTCCTTTTTTACTATGGCACAAGATAACTTGAGTCATTTTACAGAAAGACAACCCACATTGTAATTTTCTTCTTTGGATCAATATTCATGTAATAATTTGTAATAAAATAACAGATTTATTAACATGTAAGTATTTATATGTAAGTATTAAGACACATAAAGATATATAAATATATCAATAAATGATAAATGTAAAGGTTTTAATTTTAGTCTTAATTAATATAATTAATTTATAAGCATATTAAATGAAATTATGTTTATTATATTGGGTTTATAACCTTAATCTTGTGCAACAATTTCTTTGATGAATAGGCAAATTGTATTTATTATCCTGTCTTACTATTTGTGCTTTTCTATATTTACTGTTAAGCCTGTAAAGATTACCTCTACATAAAAGGCTGTGCGTGTGTGCATGCTCAGTCGTGTCTGACTCTTTGTGACCCCAGGGACTGTAGCCTACCAGGCTTCTCTCTCCATGGGATAATCCAGGCAAGAATACTGAAGTGGGTTGCCATTTCCTACTCCAGGGGATCTTCCCAACCCAGGGATCGAACCCACGTCTCCTGCATCGCCTGCATTGGCAGGCAGATTCTTTACCACTGAGCCCCATGGTAAGCCATAGCACGTATCAAAGCCAGGAAACCAGAATAAAAACTTGTCAATACTATGTGACTGATCAGTTTTGGTGAGCATCTATTACTTGCCTAGGGCACTTACCATCTTTGGGAGGCAATCTTCCCTCCATCTTTTTGAACCTTGTTGCTTTAATTATTCTAGTCATGTGGTTATTACCACATGTGGTTATTAGAGGCTGCTAATCACAGTATTTTTCCCATTTTCCTGGCCAGTGTCAATTGGTCCAGAGTGTAGGCACATAAAAGTAACTGCAGTCAGGATCACTGCCACAAAGAGGAAGATGATCTGAGAGAATGTAACTGACAAGCAAAGAAAAGCAGTGACAAGTAATGGAGAATGTCCTGCTTGTGTTTCTACCCCACGATTCAGGCATTCCCAAGGTCCATCCAGCCCTTCTTGCTGCTACATGAACTAAAAGGAAGTATGTAAGAGGACTTACAAGGAGAGAGCTGTGAAATATAGGAAATGTACTTGGCAAAAAAAATATCGGTGGTTTTTTTTTTTTTTTTTTTTTTTTAGACAATATAAATATAAACAAGGTTTGAAAGATTCAGAAAATATTTTTGCCTTATATAGGATATAACCCATTATGTATGATGTTTGTTGTTGTTGTTTAGTTGTTCATTCACGTCCGACTCTTTGCAACCCCATAGAGTACAGCCCTCCAGGCTCCTCTGTCCATAGATTTCCCAGGCAAGAATACTGGAGTGGGTTGCCATTTCCTTCTCTAGGGGATCTTCACAACCCAGGGATCGAACCAGCATCTCCTGCATTGGCAGGGGGATTCTTACCACTGAGTCACCAGGGCGGTCTAGGTATAATGTTACCCCTATGCAAAATTTTCTTCCCAGGTTATTCCCAGGTATTTGCAGCAAGGGCAAAAAGTAATTCTACATGATTATAACAGTAATGTTTACGCAGCTGCATTCTGACAATGCAGTGTGACAATTTCCCTGGGCATTGTTAAGAAAAGTTACACAAACCTAGGAAATCATATGGGAATATTGTTTAAAGGGGCTTCCTAGGTGGTGCTAGTGGCAAAGAGCCCGCCTGCCAATGCAGGAGACGCAGGAGACATGGGTTTGATACATGAGTCAGGAAGATCCCCTGGAGGAGGGCATGGAAACCCACTCCAGTATTCTTGCCTGGAGAATCCCATGGACAGAGGAGCCTGGTGGGCTACAGTCCATAAGGTTGCGCAGTCAGGCACGACTGCAGCAACTTAGCACGTGTGCATTGTTTAAAAATTTCCTCCAAGGGTTATTTAATTCTCTAGGGCTCTTTACTACTTGATAAAAAAAAGTCTAAGGATTGAATTTATATGTTAACTTGTAGATTTCTGTTAGAAAAAGTAACTCGCCAAATGATAGTTGCATTGTTCTGTGGGCCATTAACCAGTTTTATGTCTAAACCAGAAATTTTTTCCTTAATTTTTTAAAATGTCTCTCCTGATGGATTACTTAAACCTTTGTTTTTAAAATCTTTGTGGAACCAGCTGTACCATTTTATTTGTTCCCTTCTTAATAGGTGAAAGAAATGTTTGATATTATACTTCATATTATACTTATATATTATATATATTTTATACTATATATATTATTATAATTCATATTGTGCTTATATGAGTCATGTTTTCAACATTTTGAAAATTAGTTTGACAGGATATATGTGGAAAATAGTTCTGTCCTTAAATTTGGTGCCCAAATTTAGGGGTAAAGGTAAATTTTTTTTAAGTGATACACTCAACAAGTGGTCACTCATTATGTAGCACAGGGCTCTGAAATTTACAAGGGCTTTTTTAGCCACTTTACTCAAGACTTTGTGGGAGACTTCTAGAAAGAGCGAGACTATGATGGTAATGTAGCGTTTGAGTCTCTCCAACTATAGAAGAAAATTTCCCCATGTTCAAAATCTAGAGACAATAATAATAAAACTCTGTGTGTGTGTCATCTATTTAGGACTTTAATTAGGACTGATATTCCTAACTAAGGAACAGTTTCCCCCCAAAAATGAAGAACATAATAAATGACTTGAAACAATGAATATTCTTTTTAGAAAATGATACAAATGAACTTACTTACAAAACAGAAACAGCCTCACAGACTTAGAGAATGAACTTATGCTTACAGGGTTGCGGGGGTGGGATGGGGAAGAGGGATAGTTAGGGAGTTTGGGATGGACATGTACACACTGTGATATTTAAAATAGATAACCAACAAGGACCTAGTGTATAGCACAGGGAACTCTGCTCAATATTGTGTAACAAGCTAAACTGGAAAAGAATTTGAAAAAGAACAGATAATATATGTATATAACTGAATCACTTCGCTCTACATCTGAAACTAGCACAACATTGTTAATCAACTATATTGCAATATATTATAAAATAAATAAAAATATTGAAAATTCAGATTAAAAGAAATTAAAATGGCCCTTAAACATGTTAAAAGTAGTTCAACTTCTCTCACAATAATAGATATGCAAATTAAAACTATATAGATATTATTTTTCACATGTCAGACTGGAAAGTATCTGCCCCATTGTAGAAGCAGGCACTGTCACACTTTGATGAAGGGTATAAAAGAGGTACACCCATATGTACACCCTAGGGAGGGAAATTTGGCAATGCCCAGAAAAATCACATACACATGTCCTCATCAATCTAGCAATTACCGTCCTGGGAATATAGCCACAGATACAATGGCAAAGAAATAAAATTCTGTGTATGTGAGTAGTCACTGCATAAATTATCCATATTCGCAAAACACTAGGAAAAAATAAAAAGACCTATGTGACAAGGACTATTTTGCTGGCTCCATGGCTGAGTCTTCAGTTGTCTATTCCAGCTTTCTTTAGCTAGATGCCTCTGGTTGATGATTAGACATCAACCAGCAGACGTGTATGAACATAAATCTATTGACATACTTTCTTTCCACATAAATATGATCTTTGGTCAGAGTCACTGCTGTTTGGTAAATAATTACAATATATGAAGAGTCTGTAAATATTTCTATTCTGGAAGAAGTGTTGTGAGCAAGGAATGCATGTCTCAGCCAAAGTGTCAAATTTCAATGAGGACACTATCCCCTCTTTGGTAGAAGGGGTCTGGTGTAGTCAATCCATTACCAATAAAACCAACACAGTCCTCCGGAGAATAGAGCAATTTCTGCCTTTGTCCTGTTGGGTACTAAGAAATAACAGCTCATTCTCTAGGCATCTATACAGCTAGCTAGACATCCCTCATGAGACTATTCCTCCTTTCACACAAAGTGGGCAACTAGATATATTTGCAACATTCCACCCACCGGGAGGATTTTCTTTCACCTCTATTTTCAGGGCTACTCTGGAGTAAGACCACGGGGTAGCAGTCATCCTGTAAGCAGGCATCTTAACGAGGGTGCATTTGACTATTTAAATTATGCTTCAATAAAATTGATTAAAATATATCAGTTGTAACCTCTTCTAAGAGGTTTATTTTTTATTTACTTTTTTTACTTTACAATATTATATTGGTTTTGCCATACATCAACATGAATCCACCACAGGTGTACACGTGTTCCCAATCCTGAACCCCACTCCCACATCCCTCCCCATACCATCCCTCTGGGTCATCCCAGGGCACCAGCCCCAAGCATCCTGTATCCTGCATCGAACCTAGACTGGTGATTTGTTTCTTATATGATATTATACATGTTTCAATGCCATTCTCCCAAATCATCCCACCCTCTCCCTCTCCCACAGAGTCCAAAAGACTGTTCTATACATCTGTGTCTCTTTTGCTGTCTTGCATACAGGGTTATCGTTACCATCTTTCTAAATTTTAACTCCATTTACCACTCTCGTGATTTTAATATCATTGTTATCATGTATTTAGAAGACTCTTGAGAGGCTCTTGAACTGCAAAGAGATCAAACCAGTGAATCCTAGAGGAAATCAACCCTAAATATTCATTGGAAGGACCATTGCTGAAGCTCCAATACTTTAGCCACCTGATGTGAAGAGCCTGCCTCTTGAAAAGATGACATTCACCTTTGCTTTGGCTTTATATGGGGCTTCCCTTGTGGCTCAGCTGGTAAATAATTTGCCTGCAATGAAGGAGACCTGGGTTTGATCCCTCGGTCGGGAAGATCCTCTGGAGAAGGGAAAGGCTACCCACTCCAGTATTCTGGCCTGGAGAATTCCATGGACTGTAGAGTCCGTGGGGTCACAAAGAGTCGGACACTACTGAGTGACTTTCACTTGGCTTTATATGATGTTTATTAAGTAAACGTGACCTTGATCTGGAGTAAATGTGAACCTATTCCAGGATTTTGGAGCCAAGGGTCAAGTAGCTGAATAAATATAATTGTGAACATTTTTTTTTTATAAACTCTGCTGAATAATGCAATGTTGTAAAAGAAGGAAATGTATTGTTGAACGTGACCTGTAATAATTCACTATGTCTATGTCTTCCATAGAAATGAACCCTTAGGGGTGAGTTACATGGTCTGTAAAGTTTTGTATTCTCATTGAGTGGCATAGTTTCTACTATATAAAAGAGGCTGAAAAAAAGATTTATTTGAGGGAGGGGGATTCAGGATTGGGAGCTCGTATACACCCATGGTGGATTCATGTCAATGTATGGCAAAACCAATACGGTATTGTAGACTAAAATAAAGTAAAAAAAAAAAAAAAAAGATTTATTTGAATTCAGTTTACATAGATGGTCTAGCCTTTGAATAATGAAGCCTAGAACTTCAGAGTTGGAATAAACTTTGAAAATATGCTGTAATATTAACAGAATAACACAGAATTAATGTCCTAATTGTTATTCTTAAAATTTTTGGCCTCCTGAATGGTTAAAATTGGTTGCCTATATGCACTCAGTGCCTTTTGATTTTGAAAGAATTGTTCAGTCACATCCAACTCTTTGCAACACCATAGACTGCAGCACACCAGGCTCCCCTGTCCTTAACTATCTCCAGGAGTTTGCTCAAATTCATGTCCATTGAGTCTGTGATGCCATTCAACCATCTCATCCTCTGTTGTTCCCTTCTCCTCTCGCCTTCAATCTTTCCCAGCATCAGTGGTTTTCCCAAATGAGTCAGTTCATTGCATCAGGTGGCCAAAGTATTGGAGTTTTAGCATCAGCATCAGTTCTTCCAATGAATACTCAGGACTGATTTCCTTTCCGATTGACTGTTTGATCTCCTTGCAGTCCAAGGGACTCAAGAGTCTTCTCCAACACCACAGTTCAAAAGCATTAATTCTTCAGCACTCAGCTTTCTTTTTTTTTCAACTTTCTTTATAGTCCAACTCTCACATCCATACATGACTATCGGAAAAAAACAAAGCTTTGACTAGATGGACCTTTGTTAGCAAAGTAATGTTTCTACTTTTTAATATGCTGTCTAAAGTTATCATAGATTTTCTTCTGAGGAGCAAGAGTCTTTTAATTTCATGGCTGCAGTCACCATATGCATTGATTTTTGAGTCCAAGAAAATGAAGGCTGTCACTGTTTCCATTCTTTCCCCATCTATTTGCCATGAAGTGATGGGACCAGATGCCATGATCTTACTGTTTTTGAATGCTGAGTTTTAAGCCAAATTTTTCACTCTCCTCTTTCACTTTCATCAAGAGGCTCTTTAGTTCATCTTCACTTTCTGCCATAAGAGTGGTGTCATCTGCATATCTGAGGTTATTGATATTTCTCCTGGCAATCTTGATTCCAGCTTGTGCTTTATCCAGCCCAGCATTTCACATGATGTACTCTGCATATAAGTTAAATAAGCAGGCTGACAATATACAGCCTTGACATACTCCTTTCCCAATTTGGAACCAGTCCATTGTTCCATGTCTGGTTCTAACTGTTGCTTCTTGACCCGCATATAGATTTCTCAGGAGGCAGTTAAGGTGCCTCTGGTATTCCTATCTCTTGAAGAATTTTCCACAGTTTGTTGTGATCCACACAGTCAAAAGCTTTAGCATAGTTCATGAAGCAGAAGGATTGTTTTTTGGTTGGGGGGGAATTCTCTTGCTTTTTCTATGATCCTAGGAATGTTGGCAATTCAATCTCTGGTTCCTCTGCCTTTTCTAAATCCAGCTTCAACATCTGGAAGTTCTCAGTTCATGTACTGTTGAAGCCTGACTTAGAGAATTTTGAGCATTACTTTGCTAGCGTGTGTGCTGAGTGCAATTTTGTGGCAGTTTAAACATTCTGTGGCATTGCCTTTCTTTGGGATTGGGATGGAAACTGACATTATCCAGTCCTGTGGCCACTGCTGAGTTCTCCAAATTTGCTGGCATACTGAACATAGCACTTTCACAGCATCATTTTTTAGGATGAAAAAGCTCAACTGGAATTCCATCACCTCTACTAGCTTTATTTGTAGTGATGTTTCCAAAGGCTCACCTGACCTCACACTCCGACATTCCTGGCTTCAGGTGAATGATCACACCGTTGTGGTTACCTGGGTCATCAAGACCTTTTTGGTACAGTTTTGTGTATTCTTGCCACCTCTTCTTAATATCTTCTGCTTCTGTTAGGTCCAGACCATTTCTGTCCTTTATCGAGCCCATCTTTACATGAAATATTCCCTTGGTATCTCTAATTTTCTTGAAGAGATCTCTAGTCTTTTCCATTCTATTGTTTTCCTCTATTTCTTTGCATTGATTGCTGAGGAAGGCTTTCTTATCTCTCCTTGCTATTCTTTGGAACTCTGCATTCAGATCAATATATCTTTCCTGTTCTCCTCTGCCATTCGCTTTCTTTTCTCAGCTATTTGTAAGGCCTCCTCAGACAACCATTTTGCCTTTTGCTTTTCTTTTTCTTGGGGATGGTTTTGATCAGCACCTCCTGTACAATGTTATGAACCTCTGTCCACAGTTCTTCGGGTACTCTGTCTGTCAGATCTAACCCCTTGCGTCTATTTGTCACTTCCACTGTAAAATCGTAAGGGATTTGATTTAGGTCACACCTGAATCGTCTTGTGTTTTTCCTTACTTTCTTCAGTTTAGGTCTAAAGTTGGCATAGTGCATGATCTGGGCCACAGTCAGCTACTGGTCTTGTTTTTGCTGACTGTATAAATAATTTTTTTTTTTAAAGGACAAACTTTGAAGGGCTCCATGGGGAGGTCGAGGCAGGAAGCAGGCCAAGAGGGCAGGGCAGGAGCTGGGGCACATGTTCTTATTAGGATCTATGGGTGGAAAGCTTTGGGGTTCCCAGGCTGAGGCCAGATTGGTCAATTCAAACACAGAAGAGCAAGGTTTTGGTAAGCTTCACAATAATCCTGTGTAATGGGCACCTGATGGGAAGATGCTGGGAGGCAGGGAAAAGTGCTTAGCACAGGGTAGTTGGGGAAGTCATATCAAGAATTTAATTTGCTTGTGATTCTGCAGGCTGTTATCTAAGGCATGCACTCACAGGAAGGGCTGGTGCCAGTTCAAAGCCTGTGCAGCAGCTCAGCCACACATAATGGATGCATCAACATCACGGACTCCGTTAGACTCAACACCTCCTCTCTGCTTTCATTCAGTTCAGTTCAGTCGTTCAGTCATGTCCGACTCTTTGTGACCCCATGAATCGCAGCACCCCAGGCCTCCCTGTTCATCACCATCTCCCAGAGTTCACTCAGACTCACGTCCATCGAGTCCGTGATGCCATCCCATCTGTTTTCGCTCCTTCCCACTTTTCCCTTTACAGCCTTAGCATGTTAATATAGGTGTTTTAAACTCCTGGTTTGATCATTCCAACATCTCTGCCAAGTGGGAGCCTGGTTCTAATGCTTGCTCTGTCTCTTCAAAATGCGTTGTTTTGTCTTTAGCATGGTTTGGAATGATCTGTTGAAAACTAGACACAGCATGCTGGGCTAAAGGTATGGGAGTAAACAGGCCTTTAAAGTGAGGTGTTAGGTTTACCTGGCTGGGGGTTAGGCTGTATGTGCATTCATTGACCCTGTAGTTGCCAGATGCTAAAATTTCCTCAGTGTCCTTGTTTTTGCTTCACCTACTGTCTTTTGGGTTCCCTAGATACGTCTTCTTAAATAAGGCCTGAGGCTTGAAGCTGTAATTTGTTATAAAGAGCCTTACGGATGTGGAGGTAAGGTACTGGGGGAGAAAAGTCCTTTTTTTCCCCAGAGATTTATTTATTAGTGTCTTTATTTTTGGCTGTGCTGGGTCTTCACTGCTGCGTGCAGGCTTTCATGGTTGCAGTGAGCTCGGGCTACTCTCTTGCTGCGGAGCACAGGCTCCAGGTGCGTGGGATTCGGTGGTTGCACAGTGTGGGCTCAGTAATCGCTGCTCACCGGCTCTAGAGTGCTGGCTCAGTGGCCGTGACGCACGAGCTTTGTTGTCCCACAGCAGGTGGGATCTTCCCGGACCAGGGATGGAACTCGTGTCCCCTAAACTGGCAGATATTTTTTTGTTTTGCCTTTTTTTTTTTTTTAAACAGCTGAGCCACCAGGGAAGCCCAAGAGAAGCTTTCTGTAGTCCTATGGCTGGTCTCCATGTTTTAGAGAGCCTGTGCCCTTGAGATGTGACCTTCACAAGTACATCTCAGTCTCCCTTCCTCCTTGGGTAAGGCAGGAATGCTAGAGGGGGCTGGAGTCCCTTTCCCCAGGTCAGTTAGGCTCTGAAAAAACAGTATTTTTTTTGAGGTCAGACTTGTTAAGAAAAACAAACTGCTTTCTCTCTCACCTTGCCAGGAGCATGAGAGAATTTTTCTCTTATCTTCACTGTAAGAATTTGTTTGCACCTCTGGACATAAAACTCATAAAAATGTGGGGATTCACCAAAGATTCCTCTCCTGCTCTGAGTTTTTAATTCTTAAACTTGTCCACATCGAGCCTCCGGAAATTCTCAGCTACAGTGCAGGCTTTCCTACCCCAAGACAGTTTCTTGTAAAAGATTTCCACTTTAATAATTTGTGGTTGTTTGTATTTGCCTCTCTCTTCAATTTGAAGGACAGCAGTTTGCCCTGCTACCTCAGTTCTTTGATAGATCTCAGAAGCGTTGTTGAATTTCAGTTTGTTAAGCTTTTCTTTTTCTAGAATCCTTTTTTAAAAAGGTTGTGCTTTTAAAAAGCTCAATGTTGTGTTAGTGTCAGGTGAACAGCAAAGTGATTCAGACATGCATGAATATATATATATGTATGTATATATATATTTCAGATTCTTTTCCATTATAGGTTGTTACAAGACACTGAATATGTTCAATAGAGTTCCCTGTGCTATGGGTTAAGCTTCTTCTCATGTGGCTAGGAATGATGACTTCTAAGCTCCTTACAGGCTGGACTGTAAACCAGAAGTATCTCTACAATTTTTACTGCTGCTGCTGCTAAGTCGCTTCAGTCGTGTCCGACTCTGTGCGACCCCATAGACGGCAGCCCACCAGGCTCCCCCGTCCCTGGGATTCTCCAGGCAAGAACACTGGAGTGGGTTGCCATTTCCTTCTCCAATGCATGAAAGTGAAAGGTCAAAGTGAAGTCGCTCAGTCGTGTCTGACTCAGCGACCCCATGGACTGCAGCCTACCAGGCTCCTCCGTCCATGGGAGTTTCTAGGCAAGAGTACTGGAGTGGGGTGCCATTGCCTTCTCCAAACAATTTTTACTACAGTGGGACATTACATACTGTTCTCTTTAGCAATTCCATGTTGCTTAGATAGGTGGCAGTCTCACACATGTACTAGGGAACATGAATAAGAATAATCACAAGAGTATACAAAATAGGGGACTTCCCTTGTGGTCCAGTGGCTCAGATTCCATGCTCCCAATGCTGGGGACTCGGGTTCGATCCTTGATCAAGGGACTAAATCTCACATGTCTCACCTGAAGATCTCGCATGCCTCAACAAAGACTGAAGATCCCAAGTGTGGCAATTAAGACCCAGGGCAGCTAAATAAATAAATAAGTCTTTTTTTTCTTAAAAGAGAGTATACATAATAGGAAAAACACTGGAGACAATCAAATGCTAGTGACAGAAGGATAAATGTCTTGTGGTATATTCACACGATGGAATAGAACACCTCAGTAAAACTGAGTGAACAGCAGCTACACAGAGCTGCACGCACGAGTCTCAGTAGTATAACAGAACGGGCGGAAAAGAGCCTCAGAAAAGAACAAATAGTCAAGATATCCTTTTTCTGAAGTTGAAAAGCCAGCAGTACTAAAATGTATATTACTTGGGGCAGATTACCTGTATTTCATTGATTGTAACATACAAATTGAGGGGAAATTTTTGAAGAGAAGCACTGGAACAACAAACTAGAAACAAACAAAAAGAAGTTCCCTCTAGTGGAGACAGGGATAGTTTGGTGTCATGGTGAAAGGCTTTGGAATAAAAGCAAACCTCCTGTGAGTACGATGTATTTTTTTCCACAATACAAGCTTCTGCATAAGAAAGAGGCTCTCGTGGTACTAGGGCAATTGGATAACTATATTAAAAAATTAATCTTAAAAAATTATGTTGTCTTTCCCCAAACTTTAAACTTTTTACTTTGTATTGATGTATAGCCAGTTAACAATGCTGTGGTGAGCAGCTTAGGGACTCGGCCATACATATACATGTATCCATCCTCCTCCCATGCAGGCTGGTACATAATATGGAGCAGAGATCCCTGTGCTATACAGTAGGTCTTTGTTGGCTATCAATTTTAATAGAGCAGTATGTACATGACCTTCCCGAAGTCTTCCCACTGGCAACCATAAGTCATTTTCTAAGTCTGTGAGTCTCTGTTTTATATGTAAGTTCATTTGTATCGTTTCTTTTTAGATTCATATGAAGACCCTGATGCTGGGAAAGATGGAAGGCAGGAGAAGGGGACAACAGAGGATGAGATGGCTGGATGGCATCACCAACTCAATGGACATGAGTTTGAGTAAACTCCGTGAGTTGGCGATGGACAGGGAGGCTTGGCGTGCTGTGGTCCATGGGGTCGCAAAGAGTCAGACACGACTGATCAAATGAACTGAACTGAACTGATGGAAAAGACTCTTGAAAGTCCCTTGAACTTCAAAGAGATCAAATCAGTCAATCCAAAAGGAAATCAACCCTGAATATTCATTGGAAGGACTGATGCTGAAGCTGAAGCTGCAATATTTTGGCCACCTAATGCAAGAGCCAACTCCCTGGAAAAGACCCCGATGCTGAGAAAGATTGAGGGCAGGAGGGGAAGGGGAAGACAGAGAATTAGATGGTGGGATGGCTCAATGGACATGAGTCTGAGCAAACTTCAGAAGACAGTGAAGGACGGGGAAGCCTGGCATGCTGCAGTCAATGGGATCTCAAAGAGTCAGACCAGACTCAGCAACTGAACCATTCTCCCAACCCATCACCGAGTTTGCTAGCTGCAATGTTCTCCTATAACCACATGGTGGCAGTGTTGTAGAAGTGAACAAAATTCTGACTGACGCTTCAATTCTTGTCCTTTGGAAAGATTGAAGGCAGGAGATGGGGACAACAGAGGATGAGATGGTTGGATGGCATCACCAACTTGATGGACATGAGTTTGAGCAAGCTCCGGAAGTTGGTGATGGACAGGGAAGCCTGGTGTGCTGCAGTCAGTGGGGTCGCAAAGAGTCGGACACGACTAAACTGAGTTGAACTGTAGTTCAGATGTTTACTTTCAGGTTGATTGTGTCTTCCATCCTGCTTCTGTCGATCTCTAGCCTCCACGACCTTCTCTTGTGACATATCAGAAAGAATATCCCAAGGTAAAAGCCCCCACACTGGTTTGAGGCAATAATCAGCTCAGTTCAGTCACTGAGTCGTGTCCAACTCTTTGCCACCCCATGGACTGCAGCACTCCAGGCTTCCCTGTCCATCACCAACTCCCGGAGCTTGCTCAGCTCATGAGGCAATAATATAGTGTAGCGAAGTCTTATCTTTTAGGCCTCTGTCTCTTCCCCACCCCTTCAAGCCCTTTTATTTCCCTGCTCTCTTCTGTCCTCCACACCTGGCACCCCATTCCCTCTCTCTGGGAACTGGGTGTTCAGTAGGCTGTCAAATGCAATAATCAGAGCCTAATCTTCTATTACTAGGAGAAGGTCACTTATCGGGAAATTCAAAAGAGAAAGGCACGTTAAGCCATTTAATATCTGGAAATGGAATAAATGCTCATCATTTGAGGAATAGAATGTGCTTTATCCTGTTAAAATAAGACAACAGGCCCCAAATGAAGTCACTTATGCTGAGCTTCACTAAAGTGCTGCTGCTGCTAAGTTGCTTCAGTTGTGCCCGACTCTGTGTGACCCCATAGACAGCAGCCCACAAGGCTCCCTCGTTCCTGGGATTCTCCAGGCAAGAACACTGGAGTGGGTTGCCATTTCCTTCTCCAATGCATGAAAGTGAAAAGTGAAAGTGAAGTCGCTCAGTAGTGTCTGACTCTTCGCGACCCCATGGACTGTAGCCCACCAGGCTCCTCCGTCCATGGGATTTTCCAGGCAAGAGTACTGGAGTGGGGTGCCATTGCCTTGAGACAACATAAATAGAGTTTCTACTCACCCAGAAGTGGAATCTCCTGATTAGCATTCGTTAGGTGAATTGCCTTATAGATCCCTGCCATCCCCTAAAGGAAAGTAACCTCACTACAAACAACCTGTTTTTTGGCCGAGTGTAACTTCCTTGTTCCTGCTCCCTTTTGTCTATAAAAGTCTTTTGTTCGTCACAGCTCCCCGGAGCTCCTTCTTATCTTCCAGCTTCACTAATGCGAGTTCAAATCTCTTTTTCTCAAGCAAACTCTTAAAATTTTTAAATATATTTCAGTTATCTTTTAACAGTCCTGTTTTTGTCAGTCATTAAAAAAAATACATTAGATCTGTATTGGAAGAATAGGAGGATTTTCAAGATCTCTTGTTAAGTAAGAAAAGCAAAATGCAGGGAAGTGTGCATAACACAACAATGACCAAGTTTTCCTCCATAGGCGTGTGTATTTGTTCAGAACTATAGGAGCACAATGTAAAGAGTGGAAAGATACACACAGGACTGTTAACACTGTTTCCATGTGATGGGATGGGAGTACAGGGAGAAGCAATTTTAAAAGACCTTCACTAGAAACGACTCAGGTTAACAACAGCATGTATAACATCTTAATGACATTTATTTAAGTTACATACTCTGTGTGTGTGTGTATATATATATATATATATATGTCT
Source organism: Cephalophus harveyi (assembly GCA_006410635.1). Classification (NCBI taxonomy): domain Eukaryota; kingdom Metazoa; phylum Chordata; class Mammalia; order Artiodactyla; family Bovidae; genus Cephalophus; species Cephalophus harveyi. The sequence goes on from SJYT01071524.1 coordinate 63,661, forward strand.
AGATGTGTATAAGAGACAGCTTCTCCTCCTGCCTCCAATCCCTCCCAGCATCAGAGTCTTTTCCAATGAGTCAACTCTTCGCATGAGGTGGCCAAAGTACTGGAGTTTCAGCTTTAGCAGAAATCCCAGGGTTGATCTCCTTCAGAATGGACTGGTTGGATCTCCTTGTAGTCCAAGGGACTCTCAAGAGTCTTCTCCAACAATCTTATGGAGAAAGAAACGGCAACGCACTCCAGTATTCTTGCCTGGAGAATCCCATGGACGGAGGAGCCTGGTAGGCTACAGTCCATGGGGTCGCAAAGAGTCGGACACGACTGAGCAACTTCACCTCACTTCACCTCATATATATATATATATATATATATATACGTGTGTGTATGTATATATTAACTATATATATATATACACATATATACATATTTTTGAGCTTCCCTGGTGGCTCAGATGGTAAAGAGTCTGCCTGCAACGCAGGAGACCCTGGTTCGATTCCTAGGTCAGGAAGATACCCTGGAGAAGGGAATAGCAACCCACTCCAGGATTCTTGCCTGGAGAATTCCATGGACAGAAAGTTCTAGAGGGCTACAGTCAATGGAGTCAGACACGATTTAGTGACAACACTTTCACTTTTCATACATATATTCATGAGTGCTTGTGTGTGGGGCTCAGTCAGTTGTGTCCAACTCGGCAAACCCATGGCCTGTAGCCTACCAGGCTCCTCTGTCCATGGGATTATCCTTGAAAGAATACTGGAGTGGGTTGCCATTTCCTTCCCCAGGGGATCTTCCCAACAAGGGATAGAACCCATGTCTCCTGTATTGGCAGATGGATTCTTTAGCACTGAGCCAGCCACCAGGGAAGCACACATATATTCAAACATGCACACATCTAGCTTTTCCTATATGTTTTCTACCTTTTATATTGTGTCTAGCTCTCACACTGAAATTATAAAAGTATTTTTTCTCAGAACAGCTCTGTTTCCTTTTACACTCATGTCCTCAGTCCATCTGAAGTTTATTTCCACAGAAGTTGTAAGGCAGGGCTTATAAAATTTTATTTTCACACAGTTATCCAGTTGGCTGAGAAAACATTCTCTCACGTTTTAAAAGAAGCTGTAGTTAATTAGCCAGCTCAGTCTCAGTGGCAAATTGCCATGAGCATGAATTCAGACAGTGATTGAGAGGCAGGGTGTAGCTGAGATCTGAGGGGAGCAAAGGTGTAGCAGGGCCAGCGACACGTGGCTGCAGCCGCCCGCATCTCCAGCAAGTCCTCTTCTTCACAGTGGCTCTGCCATCTCTGATCTTTCCAGGATGGGAAGAGGTTTACAGATTTATTAGATTTTCCAAGGGTAGCCTGCTCTCTGGGCTTTCCTAACCCCCTCTCTCAAAGTTGAGCGAGAGAGACAGAAACAGAGGAAGGGGGTGGAGGGACCTGGGGAGGGGAAGGAAAGAGACACTGTTTTGTAGGCTTCGGGCAGAATGGCAGCACCGGGACCGCTCTCAGGGACTATTCTCCGTCAAAGCAATTGTGTCTAATGCCAAGGGTCTTGTACCCTCCAGCCCTTTCCAGCTCACTGCCTCCTCAGGGCTGACTCCTGTGAGGTTTACTGCATCTCCCTTCATCTTCTCTTCTTGTGGGACTCTTTATCTCAGTGCTCAGGGCTCTCATACCATTTTTTTTTTTTTTTTTTTAGGATCCCTCGGGGCTAAAGGACTCCATAGACAATCCTGTAATCCCTGGTTTTCTATGGAGAGATTCTCCCAGACATCATCTCTCTTCTGGGTGCTATGTGCAGGAAATAATAATGACTGTCAAATGGAAAGGCATCATTTCTAGTTCAGTAATGATAACTGAACGAAATCCTCAAAGCTGGACACTGTCTTTGTTAAACTGAATATGATTAGAATAGGGAGAAGTAAAAGAAGGGACATCAAGCAGAGGTAAAAGTTTGCTCCCATTCCAAACCAGAGTTTGGGACAGAACAAATTAAAATAGGATGAAAACTCTTAAAGGATGGTAGAAAGTCAAGAGCACTAGAGAACAAAATAGATACTTGCTTCTTCAGAAACTTTAAAACCACTAAAATGGCCTATTCAGAGACCATTTATCTGTCAAGAATAGATGGGGACAAGGTAATACGGACTAAGAATACATGCATGCTAAGTTGCTTCAGTTGTGTCCTACTCTTTGTGATGCTAGGGACTCTAGGCCCCCGTCCACGGGATTCTCCAGGCAAGAATACTGGACTGGGTTGCCATGCCCTCCTCCAGGGGATCTTCCCCACCCAGGGATTGAACCCGTGTCTCTTACGTCTCCTGCATTGGCAGGTGGGCTCTTTACCACTAGTGCCACTTGGGAAGCTCCATGGGTTAAGAATGCCCCTGGCTTTAGGAGCAAACAGAGGATATTGTGGCCATCAAGCCATCAGCCAGTACAGCCCTTTATGGTGAACACGGAGGGAACTCAGGATGGGAAAAAAGCAAGTTACTGGCGTTAGATAAGGTGCATACCAAGGGAAGGATTTCAGTGAGTGCAGACCCTGGCATATTCCCATACATAGAAATGTGCTTAAGTCATTGATTTGAGATATCTGGTTTTCTTTAATAGTAATTTTTTGATGTTCTGACAACCTGGTTTTTGTTGTAAAACACCTATGTATCCTGGCTCCTCCCTTGCCTCTCCAGAGCCGTCCCACAGAGCTATTTGAGAGGTCGCCTCTCAGGTGTGAGTCCTCAGAAAGTTTGCCAGATAAAACAGGGTTCTCAGCTTTTAGTTGTTAATTTTGTTGTTGTTCAGTCACTATCATGTCCAACTCTTTGTGACCCTATGGACTGCAGAACGTGAGGCTTCCCTGTCCTTCACAATCTTCTGGAATTTGCTCAAATTCATGTCCATTGAGTCAGTGATATTATCTAACCATCTCATTCTCTGTTGCCCTCTTCTCCTCTTGCCTTCAATCTTTCCCAGCATCAGGGTCTTTTCCAGTGAGACGGCTCTTCGCATCCGGTGGTCAAAGTATTGGAGCTTCAGCTTCAGCATGAGCCCTTCCACTGTATACTCAGGACTGATTTTCTTTAGGATTGATGGTTTGATCTCCTTGCAGTCCAAGGGACTCTCAAGAGTCTTCTCCAACACCACAGTTCAAAAGCATCAATTCTTTGGCACTCAGCTTTCTTTATGATCCAACTCTCACATCCATAGACTATACAGACCTTTGTCGGCAAAATAAGGCCTCTGTTTTTTAATATGCTGCCTAGGTTTGTCATAGCTTTCCCTCCAAGGAGCAAGTGTCTTTTAACTTGCTGCAGTCACTGTCGGTAGTGATTTTGGAGCCCAAGAAAATAAAATCTGTCATTGCTTCTGCTTTTACTCTTTCTATTTGCAGCAAAGTGATGGGACTAGAAGCCATGATCTTCGTTTTTTGAATGTTGAGTTTTAAGGCAACTTGTTCAGTCTCCTCTTTCACCCTCATCAAGAAGCTCTTTAGTTCCTCCTTACTTTCTGCCATGAGAGTGGTATCATCTGCATATCGGAGGTTGTTGATATCTCCCCTGGCAGTCTTGATTCTAGCTCGTGCTTCACCCAGCCTGGCATTTTGCATGATGTATTCTGCATAGAAGTTAAATAAGCAGGGTGACAAGCATTTTTTTTTCAGTCAACAACATAGGAGGATCCTAAACTCACCTCCTCTTATATATGCACAAAATCTACAGCTACACATGGAACAATTTCTTTCTGAAAGAAACCTCCAAAGGAGCTGAGTGACTCCTGCATATTGAGCAAACAAGAAAAAACCCACATCAAAATGGGCAGGAGAGGCTGAGACACAATCTTGTCATAAACTCACACCCAATGCAGTGACCCACAATCAAAGGGGGGAGGGGTCTCACAACCTGAGCTTCCTCTTGAGGAGTGAAGGGTTTGAACTCCACATCTGGCACCCCAGCTTTTAAGACCAGCATCTGAGAGATGAGCCCTCAAAACATTTTGGCTTTGAAAGCCAGTGGGGTTTGTATCCCTAAGCCCCACAAAATTATAGTGAACTGAGAAACAGTCATTAAAGGGCTCACATGAACTCCCCTGGCTCCCCTCCAGGACCTAATACTAAAGCAGCTCCTGAAAACAATCAAGCAGCTCATGAAGCAGTCCTATTTCCTTATCTTAAAGCTGTGGAGTGAGGGGCAGGCATCTAATCTAACACTCATCTAGGGGGCTATGAAATACTTTCCAAAGACACTGGTCAGCAGGCACCATATTTGAGTTTTCCCTCTGCCTCACTCCAGTTGCCAGTATCTCCTGGAAAGGAGTTTGTGAACCTGTCTGATGGGTGCCCCAAATTTTGTGGTTGCACTGAGGAAATCCCTTCCCTTTGGGATATTGACAGGGCTTGGCACAGCTTCACCCACTGTGAACTACTAAGAATAAAGTATGCTGCTTAGACAATCACGATGGTTTGAGAGACATCCAAGAGTTAAGGCAGAGTTGGACAATAACCTTCCTACAGGAGGCCACTCTTGATCACCAGGCCCTGGTTGTTAGTGAGTCTTCAAATCTTGGGTCCCACAGAACTGTGTCAAATAGACAGCAAGTTCATAATCAGTTATAGCCCTCCCCCACTAGGGCACAGTGAGGAGACAGCAAACTGGAATGCATCTCCAGTCTTTCTAGGAGTTTACCTATTACCTTGATAGCTATGGCCTGACACATCTAGGGAGAAGGCAATGGCACCCCACTCCAGTACTCTTGCCTGGAAAATCCCATAGACGGAGGAGCCTGGTGGGCTGCAGTCCATGGGGTCACTAAGAGTTGGGGTCGCTAAGAGTTGGGCACGACTGAGCAACTTCACTTTCACTTTTCAGTTTCATGCATTGGAGAAGGAAATGGCAAGCCACTCCAGTGTTCTTGCCTGGAGAATCCCAGGGATGGGAGCCTGTGGGCTGCCATCTGTGGGGTCGCACAGAGTCAGACACAACTGAAGTGACTTAGCAGCAGCAGCAGGGACTGATTGTAGAGACTAGGGAGGCAGCAAGTGCTACCTTCACACTCATCCTCTGCTCCACCCCAAGCTGTTGAGTCTCTAAGCAAAGAGCTGTGTACATGTCTGTCTCACTGACTTTCTGTGGTTGTTACCCAGAAAACACATCCCTTGATAGCCAGCCCTAGTGGAAAGTGGGGCTTGTGTTCTTGGGTTCAGTGAAATGGTACCAAACAAACAGTTCTTAACTGGCTATTCCCCAAGGATCAGTGTACAGTGAGCAGACAGAAATGCCCATCTCCTATCTTTCTGTGAAATTTGCATACTTTACAAGTGCTGCCTGAGAGTCTGACTTCCAATCAGCCTGAATCTAGGTGCTGACTGAGATCCTTCCCTTTGGGATATTGACAGGGCTTGGCACAGCTTCAACCACTGTGAACTACTAAGAATAAAGTATGCTACTTAGACAATCGCGATGGTTTGAGAGACATCCAAGAGTTAATGCAGAGTTGGACAATAACCTTCCTACAGAAGGCCACTCCTTCAAGACTGGGAGAGATGGCTGCTCTAGCAAATGTATAGAAACTAGTACAGACTCCAAGAAAGAAAGAAGAGTATGTTCCAAACACAAGAATAAGATAAGACCTTAATGAAACAAAGATAAGTGACTTATCTGATAGAGTTCAAGATAATGGTCATTAAACGTCTCACTGAGTTTAAGAGAAGAATGGATAAACTAAAGTAAGAATTTCAACAAAAATAAAATATAAGAAAGCACAATATTGAAATCACATAACTAAGAATACCTGAACTGAAAAAATAAAGGGCTTCAACAGCAGACTAGATGAAGTGGAAGAAAGGATCACTGAACTCAAGACAGGTCAATGGAACCCATCCAATCAGAGCAGCAAAAAGAAAAGAAAAAAAAAGAGTGAAGATAGTCTAAGGAACTTATGGAACAACAGCAAGTGGACCAACATTTGCATTATGGGGACCCAGGAGGAAAAGAGAGAGAGAAAGGGGCAGAAGCACATGTGAAGAAATAATTGCTGAAAAATTCCCTAACCTGGAAAAGTAACAGACATCCAGATCCAGAAGCCCAGAAAGTTCCAAATAATATGAATGCCAAGAGACTCATATGAAGAAACATTAAAATCAAAGTGTCAAAATTTAAAGACAAAGAAAGAATCTTAAAAGCAGCAAGAGAAAGTAAATTTGTTATGTACAAGGTAATCCCCATAAAAGTATTAGTAGATTTTTCAACAGAAACTTTGCAGGCCAGAAGGAAGTGGCACAATATTTAAAATGTTGGAAGAAAAACTTCCAATCAAGAATACTCTTCTTGGCAAAACTGTCCTTCAGAACTGAAGGAGAGATAAAGAGATTTTCAAAGAAGCAAAAGCAAAGGGGGTTCATTGACATTAGACTGGCCTTAAAAGAATTGTGAAAGAAACTTCTCTAAGCTAAAACAAAAGGGTACTAACAAGAAAACATGACAGTAAAAGCACACTGGTTAATCACTTACAAAGCTAGTGTAAAGGTTAAAAGACAAGAATAGTAAATAGCTGTAACTACAATAATTTTTAATGGACACATAAGATAAAAAGATGTAAACTGTGACCAAAAACGAAATGGGGGGGCAGTGGGAAATATAGAGATTTAGAAAGAATTCAAACTTATATTGTTATCTAGAGTTGTTTTCTGTAAGCCTGACAGCAATCACACAGCAAAAACACAAAAGATAAAGGAATATAAGCATTGCTCTTGTTTAGTTGCTACTTCTGCTGCTGCTGCTAAGTCACTTCAGTCGTGTCCGACTCTGTGCGACCCCATAGACGGCACCCCACCCGGCTACCCCATCCCTGGGATTCTCCAGGCAAGAACATTGGCAGTCGCTAAGTCATGTCCAAATCTTTTGTGACCCCATGGACGGCAGCCTGCCGGCTCCTCTGTCTATGTGATTCCCCAGGCAAGAATACTGCAGTGGGTTGCCGTTTCCTTCTCCAGGGAATCTTCCCAAACCAGCGTTTGAACCTCTTTCTCCTACATTGCAGGTGGATTCTTTACCACTGAGCCACCAGGGAGACCCCATCTAAGCATGCCATTATAGAAAACCAAATAAAGACAGACAAATACTGTATGACCTGACTTATGTAGAATCTAAAGAAACAAGCAAATTCATGGAGACAGAGAATAGATTGGCAATTGACAGAGCCAGAGCTTTCAAGTGGGGGTGGGTAGTGAAATGGGTGAAAGGGGCAAAAGGCACAAACTTCAAGTTATAAAATAAGAAAGTCCTGGGATGTAATATACAGCATGGTGACTGTAATTAAACATTTCAGTGATCCTTTCACAATAGATACAAATATTGAATCACTATGTTGTGCTCCTGAATTTGATATAGTGTGATATGTCAATATTAACTCAAAAAAACAAAACCCAATAACAAAACCCAACAACAACAGACTGGGGAGCAAGGGCTGCTACTTTTTAAGGGATGCCAGAGAGGCTGAAAAAGAGTCAACTAAATTTTTTAAGTCCTAAGAATGAGAGGGAAAGGGACAAACTCTAGGTTCAAGATGTAGAAGAAAAAATGTGCCAGTAAGAAGTCCTCTATACAGTGAACAGCAGGGTACATGAAATAAAGGAGGCTGAAGAAACTCACCACTGGGGACTGGGATACTACTATGGCAATAGAGATAAATTTAATCAAGCATTTAGGACACCAGTTATTATATTACTGATTTTATGAAGGAAAAACTCAGCAGCTTAAAACAATATAAACTTATTGCCTTTAGTTTGTGTGGGTCAAAAATCTGGGCATGGCATAGCTGAGTCCTCTAGTTCTGGGTCTCTCAACAAGGCTGTAGTCATCTGATGGCTCAACTTGGGGAGGATTTGCTTCCATATTCACTCAAGTGGTTATATTAGCAGGATCCAGTTACTTGTTATTGGATTGAGAGACTCAGTTCCTTGCTGGTTATTATATGGACATCTTCCTTAATTCCTTGCTCTGTAGGCTTCTCCACAGGGCAGCTTGGAGCAAGCAAACAAAAGAGGAAGAGAGAATGAGGAAGACAGTAGGCAGAATGTTCTTTGACATCTCATCACTTTTGCCGTATTCTCTTTGTTGAAGGAAGTTCCCAGGTCCAACCCACACTCAAGGGGAGGCAGTTATAAGAGGGTGTGAACACAGACAGGCTGGATAATTGGAGCCATCTTAGATGCTGCCAACCACATGGGCAAAACCAGGGACTGACTCTGCCTAAAACAGAAATATTTGACAGATGAATGTTTGTATTCCAGCATTAAGGAAGGTGTACTTGTTTCTTACCTTGCTTGCTCATGTTGAGTGTTATGCTATGAAAATTTGAAAAAGTCCTTAAAAATTGAAAAGGTGATCTATGAAAAGGATGTGGTAAAACAGGTAGCAGATTGTAAAATAAAAACCAAGAACTAAGAGAAAGAAAAAGAAAACTATTATACAAAGGAAATGCCAATAAGTAGAATTTCTACTTAAGCATTGTTACATTGATTTATATTTTAAGCATTAAAATATTCTCAAGCAACCTAAGAGATAGGTCCAGACAAATGGAATAGTTCCCATGATAAACTGCCTCTTAAGGACATCCTAGAGCCCTAAGACAAAATTAGAATGACTGTATCCATCAAAAAATACTTATGAAGGTGACAAACCTCCACAATGGAATGTGTCATCGTGAGGAACTTTTAGGAACAATTTGCAAAGACTCCCTAATATTTAAAATGAGCAAACTATATATGCAAGCACTTTGTTTCTTTAAAAGGAGGAGTCTGAAAGGAGGAAGAAAAATCACAATGTTGGGGGAAAATAGAAGAGGCTTTTTCTTTCCCAAACTAGGCCTGTTGGTCTGGGCCCCGCCCATCTCTGAGGCCACTCTCCCCTCACTCCGTGCTTGGCACCTCAAACTGCAGCCACATGCGTTTCCTTGCCTGTTAATAACAGCAGCTTCTCCCATAACTTCACTTCATTCAGGTCTGTTCTCAAACCTCACCTACATAGAAAGAACTTCCCCGACTACTATCTAAAATACCATTCGCTTACTTTGCTTTTGTTTTTCTTTATAGCAGTTACCACTTTCTGACATGTGTTTCTTTCTTTACTTGTTTACTGCCTATCACTTCCATTGAGTTAAGACTTCTATCACCTGGAAAAGAAAGCCGTTGGCTGTCCTCAATAATGTATGTTGGGTAAATAAAAGAAAAAAAAAAAAAAAAGCCCATAAAAAACACGACAGAAGAGCCTAACAGAAAGTGGGAGAAAAATGTGAGGAAGTATGAGCAGTTACAATTTGCCAGATATATGCTAACAAATTCATGCAGAGAGAATATTTATATTTGTGTGCAACGTGTGACTTATTTTTAAAATGTTCTGAGTCAAATAAGCTAATCTACTTGAAAATACTTGACAGAATTTAAATCCGCGCTCACAGCACCGCTATCTCCCAGACGAGCGCCCTAATTTCTTTGACTTTCTCAGTAGACTGAGCGCACCCTCCCTCTTATAAAATGTATTCTTGTCGCTATCTGATTGGCTGTCCCTCCCAGGCTCTCCTTTCTCATTGGTTGTTCCCTCAGTCCTTCACTCCAGGAACCAAGCTCTCCATTTGTCTGCTGCCGCAGACGGTGGCTGCGGCGGCACATCAGCCAGAGTAGTTCCCCGGTGACGTCAAAGGCGCTGCCTGCCCACATTCCAAGGCATGGGCGGGGACTTCCCGCAGTCCCTGCCTTTGGGCGGAGAGCAAGACTTTTGATTGGATAGGGCGGCGAAGTGAGCATCCGATTGGTCCCCGTCCTGGAGGGAGGCGGAATCCTAGCTGCGTCCTGGAGCAGAGCTGAGGAGCCCTGGGGAGTCTCAAAGTTTTGAGTCTGGAGCAGTGGCGGAGAGTGGGCTTATTGAGACGGGCTTTTCTGGGGATGAGAACTGATCTCCTGCCTTTATTTTGGAGGCACACCCTGGTTTATTCTCCTCAGCCTACGATCTGATCTTTGGACAATCTGTCTCCTCAGGAGATTCTCAGATCTCCGAGGACACGACCCTTGGCAGTTCTCTCTGAGGCAGAGGAGCGAACCGTTTGCTTCCTAAGTGCATAAGCTACACGCATACGCACGCACACACGGGCGCACACACAGGCACACACCCTCACGCGGAGGCGGATCTCGCCCACCGAGGCCGCCCAGTCCGCTCCCCTCCTGCGCTCAGCATCCTCGGCCCATCGCGCCTCGGACCACCATGGAGGTGCTGGAGAGCGGGGAGCAGAGCGTCCTGCAGTGGGACCGCAAGCTGAGCGANACCCTCACGCGGAGGCGGATCTCGCCCACCGAGGCCGCCCAGTCCGCTCCCCTCCTGCGCTCAGCATCCTCGGCCCATCGCGCCTCGGACCACCATGGAGGTGCTGGAGAGCGGGGAGCAGAGCGTCCTGCAGTGGGACCGCAAGCTGAGCGAGCTGTCAGAGCCCGGGGAGACCGAGGCTCTCATGTACCACACGGTGAGGACTCGGTGGGCAGGGGAAGGGGCGGCTGGAGAGGGATAATTGTCATCAAAGGAACAGCTCGGGACCGGAAGCTGGGAAGGGAGTATTTGGGGAAGAGCCTGCCCGGAATGGAGCAATCTGGGGAGAGGTGTGGTTTTTCTAGCTGAAAAGTGAAGGTGGGCCCCTGGCCCTTTAAAATTTTTGATAACAGTAACGACCCTTTGTATTCCTTTACCAACTTATACTCTTCCCCGGGGGCTTTTCACATCTGCTATTTCATTTCCTGTTGCTCCATAAAGCTGGAGAACGGGTAGATGGTTTGAGAATCTGTTTCGTTTGCTACTGATTTTTGTGGGATGCTTTAAAAAAACTGGGCAAAACAAAGTAGCAGTTTCTTTCCTTCGCCGTCATATTCTCTCCCTCTCTTCTTTACTTTTTAATTTGTATTTTAAGAAATATACCTCTAGGTATGTGTGTGTGTTTTGAAAAAAGGCCCCTTCCTTTTAGGAGAAAGACTGCTTTATTTGACTCCTTTAACCATGCAGCCAAGAAGTCTGCTTCCTCCTTCTTCAGAGGAAAGATCAGCAAAGGGGTATGGAAAATCTGAGACAGTGCACATTTCGGAAGGGGTTTGGGGAAGGTGAGACAGCTCACCAGATCCTTGCTCAGCCTTATGCCCCAGCGACCCTTTTGGGCATTAAACTCTCATAGAGCACACACATTTCTTTAAAAGTTTTCAATTTCAGCTAAGTGTTTAGCATTAAATTTGCAACATGAAATTGTGTTTGCAACAGCCAGCACTGAGACTATGACTTTATTGTGAGATCTCTTTGTTTCTTTTTTTCTGTTTACAAATGCAGAGTTTATATTGAGAGAGAGAGGGAGAAACACTAATAAGAAAATGAGAAGCTTGGCTGTTCTCCCTTTATGATTCTTTTAGTGGGGTCAGTGCCAGGATATTTGAAACTTTTGCAAAATGGCCTGCAGGCTCCACCTCTCTGGCCTTGGCCTCTGGCTGACGTTATTTTGGGAAAAGGGAGGAGGGCCTCCCTGTGATTCCCACCAAAGCATTTGTGGTGGCTGAGAATGGCTTGTTGAAAACAGGCGGAGGGCAGGCTGAGAGGGAGTGGAAGCCCATGCTGGGTCAAAAGCCAGCTGTGTGGTGTGATCTTTTGGGCTGTGCTCGACCAGCCTGTCCCAAGGAGACCATGTGGGCTGCGTTTGGACTGGGGGCCCAGATGTGCTTCCTGTTGCCAAGACAGAGCTGAGAGCACACTGGCCCTCAAATATCTTCTGATAATATCTCCAGATGTTTCTCCTGACGTGGGCCACACTTGAACGATGTGCAAGGGGCAGCTCTTCTCTTTTGTTCTTGCGAATACTGTGAAAATGTCTCATCCAGCAGCTGTAATGCTTTGGGTTGTCTTTCAGCTGGTGGGATAAATTATGTGCAGGGTCCACATTCCCTTCCATGGGCCTCGGGACTTGCATTTGTGAGATCTCAGGGTTTGAGATGCTACCTGTGACTGTGGCATTAACTCCAGGCAGAACTGCTCGGGCTGGGTCTCACATCTTTATGAACAGTTTCAGGAGTAAAGACCTTACCTTCCCCTTGGTAGTAAGGGCTTAGTTTTTCTCTGTCATTGTGATGAAGCAGTGACAGGTGATTATTTTTCTTCTAATTTGATTTTTTTTTTCAATTGTTTTTTATGTCTGCCACTTAGGGACTTGCCTCTCTTCTGGGCAGCTCTCATATAAAATACCACTTGTCACTGTTGCAAGTCATGGCCCACAAACTGAGTATATGAATTAGCATTGAAAGATGAGATTTAGTAGCACAGACGACTGGATTATATTCCTTCTAAACTAAGGGGAGTTTGGCAGAGATTTGAAAATAGATAACTTTCCCATCTGTTTCTTGAACTCTGTTGAGTATCCAGTTGCAGAGCTGGTTATTATTGCCATTTGTCCATAATGTGAAATGGCCTGACCTCTAAGTGGAAAAAGGGTGGCCTGATTATGCATTCACTCAAAGATTTATTTGTTCTTTCAGTGAATGGTTGTTGAGTAGCTTCTATGTGCAAAACACTGCTCTAAGCCGTTGTTGTTGTTCAGTTGATAGTCATCTTGGAGTCTTTGTGACCCCATGGACTGCAGCACACCTGGCTTCCCTATCCTTCACTATCTCCCAGAGTTTGCTCAAACTCAAGTTCATTGCATCGGTGATGCCATCCAACCATCTCATCCTCTGTCACCGCCTTCTCCTCTTGCCCTCAAGCAGCTGGGGTGTATCCGTGAACAAAAAACCTCAAAATGCTTGACCTTGAGAAACTTACACTCTATGCGTGTGTGTTCAAGGAAAGATAAACAATGAAACAAGCATAAGAAATAAGAGACAGGGTATGCTGGGCAATAAAGTGCTATGGAAAAAGTGAAATGAGAGTGAGGTAAGGGGGATAGAGTGTAAGGGGAATAGAGAGTAAGGTAAGGGGGATAAAGTGAATTGAGCGATCAGAATAAGCCTCCCATACAAAGTGTATCGGAACAGAGGCTTGAAGGAGGGGAGAAGGATCTCAGCACATTGAAAAACCAGAGCAAAGGCCCTCAGGTGGGAGTGCATCTGGCATGAACTTATGGTAACATCACTTGCTGTTTTAGATCCCCCCGTTTGGATCAGTTTTTTCCTTGTAAATGCAGGTTACTCCAGACAAAGTGCCTGTTTTTGGAAAGGCCCACTGAAACTTTCCAAGTTGAGTAGATTAGGCATCACCTAGGGAGTGGAGAGCTTGCAGGTAGGGAAATTGGTAAGGTAATGTAGTTACCATCTATTGAACATTTATCATCTGAAAGGGAGGGCTAGCTTCATAGGCCTGCCACCTGTGCAGTCCCACAGGGACCTGCAATCTGATGCTATGCTGTCACCATCTTGAAATCCTTAATAATCTTTGAACAAGGGGCTCCACATTTGGGTTTTGTATCAGGTCCCATAGATTATGTAGCTAGTTCTGATGAAAGGCATTGTACTTAGTGCTTTACAAAAATGATATCTCTGTGGAACTTCCCTGTTAGTCCAGTCATTAAGAATTCCTGCTTCCACTGCAGGGGCATGGGTTTGATCCCTGGACTGGGAACTCAGATCCTGCATGCCTTGTGTTGTGGAAAAAAAAAAAAAATCCTCAGTGTTCTAATGAAGGAGTTGTTTTACAGATTAAAAAGCTGAGGCTTAATGAGTTTAAGCGAATTGGGAAAGGTCATTTAAACTCAAGTCTGCCTGCCTCCAGCGCCCAAGCTCTTGCCCCCTGTGTTATATGAATGAAGGATCTAGACTTAAAAGGAGCTGAGTCAGGGAATGGGAAAGGATATTTGGAGAGTCAGAAATTGCTGAGTCTGAAGGCAGCTAATATTTAACCAAGGTGGCAGTGCAGCCACCAGCCCTTCCTAGCGTGATCACTCTTTTGCTCTAAATAGGAATTTAGCTACTACGTACATGATTGCTACTGTCTGTTTGGCAAAACTCTCACCTACCTGATTTTAAAAACATAGAAGTTCCCGGAGGCTGGGATTGTCACTTCTCCCAGGCACCTTCTGTGAGCCATCAGGCGCAGTGAAAGGAGTGCATAGATAGATTGAATTTGGAATTGCTCATTAGATCCTGCATTACTAGAGCCTTGCAGTTCCTCTTGAAGCTTAAAAATTAGTTCCCATACAGATGATGAGATATAATTTTAAATCAGTGAGTACTTCTTTTGGATACAGGCTGAAAGTGATTTCATAAAAGATGGCAGCTATAAAAATGAGGAGTGTGTATTTTATGGTTTCAAATCATTGTAAGACACCTTGTCAAATTCCCCTCAGCTTGCTGGAGTATTGGACATTTCTAATGTTGATGTTGTGTTTCCTCTAAGATTCTGTGCAGATTACACTTCTGGGAATTTACTGTGGGATTTTGCAATTTAAAGAGCAAAACAGTCTATAGATGTTATCTGTGTATATTATTATATACCCCGACTAAATCTGGGATATAGTCCCTTGGACAGCATGGAGATCAAACCAGTCAATCCTAAAGGAGATCAGCCCTGACTAGTCATTGGAAGGACTGATGCTGAAGCTCCAATATTTTGACCACCTGATACAGAGCTGACTCATTGGAAAAGATGCTGATTTTGGGAAAGATTGAGGGCAGGAGGAGAAGTGGGTGACAGAGGATGAGATGGTTGGATGGCATCACCGACTTAATGGACATGAGCTGGAGCAAACTTCGGCAGATAGTGAAGGACAGAGAAGCCTGGCATGCTGCAGTTCATGGGACTGCAGAGTTGGACATAACTTAGCAACTGAACAGCAACAACAATATCTGGGAGGATGCTCAAGAAACATAATTAATGATTTTCTATTAAGGTGACTTGAGGGACTAGAGGTCAAGAGAGGGAGGGAGAGAGAGGGAGTTGTTTTCACACCATTCCTTTTGTACTGTTCAAATTTTTACCTCCTGAAAGTATGTAGGGATGGAATAATGACGACTTAAAGGCACCACATAAAACTGGACTAGAGGTGATTTTAGCCTCCATTTCCTTGTAGGGATGGGGATCTGATGCTCGCTTACCATCACCAGAGTTGGGGGAGGCCTTGGGTACTGAATAGAGGAAGCAGGAGTGCTTGGGGGAAGAAGGGCTTTGAGGCTGGAAGATTAGCAGTGGATTTGTGTATAATGCTTCATGCTCCTGGTATCTTTCTTATGGCTCAGTTTAGCGATCTGAAAAACAGGGATGTTTACAATGATTTGTTTTTAAAGGTATACAGTTGGAACTACCAAGTGTTTGCAAAGATAATGACAGAGGTTCTGCTTGGTGTTTTATTTTATCTTACTGAGATATTTCTGAGCTTCCCTGGTGGCTCAGTGGTAAAGAATCTGCTTGCCAATGCAAGACTCTCGAGTTCGATCAGTGGATTGGGATGATCTCCCGGAGAAGGGCATGGCAGCCCACTCCAGTATTCTTGCCTGGAGAATTCCATGGACAGAGCAGCCTGGAAGGCCAGGGTCCATTGTGTCGCAGAGTCAGACGCGGCTTACTGCCTAAACAACTACAACAAAATAGTCGATTTACAATGTTGTGTTAGTTTCAGGTATACAGCACAGAGATTTATACATATATATATATATAATTTTTTTATTTTTTCAGATTCTTTTTTCTTATTGGTTATTACAAAATACTGAGTATAGTTTCCCGTGCTATAAGTAGATACACACTACTGATTTATTTATAGTAGTGTGTATCTGTTAATTCCAACCTCCTACTTCAGTTCTGGTCATTTTAAATGCTAAATTTGTGTAAATTCAGTTCTTTGTAGAATTATTTAGTGGTTATGCTGCTTAAATTTTATATCCAGTTGGTTCTTAAAGGTAAATGACTGAGCCCATCAGATATCTGTACCACATCTTCTTTATTCATTCATTCATGGCCATCTACCTTGCTTCTACGACCTGGCTGTTGTGATACAGCTAATTCACTTTGTTGTACAACAGAAACTTATTCAATGCTGTAAACAATTATAATCCAATAAAAGAAAGACTGAGGCCAGAGGGTGGTAGGTGGGGAGTGAGTTAAGAGGAGGGTCCTCCTGCCTGGGGTGAGAATGTGAGGCCGTCTGGCTTCCACAGCCACGGTGACTGCTGGAAGGCAGATGCTGATCTCAGAGGCTGGTGCTTTCCCCTTCCTTTTGGTGGCCCAGAGACTTGATGGGGCTCCATTGGGATATGGGAGCTTTTGCTGTGATGTTTATCTCTAACTGTTGGTCCCTGGCCAGATTCTGTGTGAGACTCTGGGTCCTCATGAGTGAGAAGCATTACTTCTGGTTACCTGACCTCTGGTTACCTGACCTCCACCAGCTGAATAAAGGTAATGAATTCCAGTAGGAGACAGAATTGTGAAATCAATAGATTATGTCTTGGCGGCCCTATGTCACCTTTCTTCAGCCCCACTCCTTTTGTGTTTCCCTCACTTCTTGGACTCCAAGTGCTTGCTGTAATGGTGTTCCCTTTTCAACCCCTTCCATTTTGCTCTCAGGAAAGATTTGATTAAGCTTAACCCTAAAAATATTAATATTCATAATGCTTAACATGTGACCCTCTAAGTGGGCATTTATATTTAACAATAATTACTTCAGATTAAGAGGGTGAATCTCTGAATGCAGAACCCAAGGCAATAGCCAGGTAGTGGGGGAGAAGTATTTGGGGAACTCCCTCCCCAAGGCAGCCTTGCATTGTATTACTGATTTAGTGATGATTTAAAGAATTTTCATTGCCGTGGTGAAAAGTCTTTGACTCAATTATATTATTTCCTACAAAGTTGTTCTCATGGGGTTGACATGGGTTGGGGGAAGGTGGGTTTGGACATGATTCAGGAAGATGAGAGGGCAATGCTGAGTTTTGTACTTGTTCTCTTTCTTGAGAGATCCCTGAGTGATAATCTTCTCTCAAACTCTGATGTGAAGTTGCTCTGGCAGGAGAAATCAGGCCTTGCATCTAGATTAATAATCGAATTAAAGGACAATCCTCGCAGCTGTGAACAACTGAAAATTGATTCAGATTGCTTACATAATGAAAGTGAAAGTGAAATCTGACTTTTTGCGACTGTATAGTCCATGGAATTCTCCAGGCCAGGATACTGGAGTGGGTAGGGTTTCCCTTCTCCAGGGGATCTTCCCAACTCAGGGATCAAACCCGGGCCTCCTGTATTGCAGGAGGATTCTTTACCAGCTAAGCCGCCACCATTTCCTACATAATAAGTGAATTATTATGTTCTGTTGCAAGATGCCTAAAAGTATAGCTACATGTTTGGCTGATTTATGTGCTCCTCAGTCATTGTGGACCGAGATTCCATCTCCAGGTTTCATCTTCAAGTTGTTGGTGACCAGAAAGCAACTCATACCCATATGGGTCTCAACTATTCAATATGACAATATCCAGAGGAAGAAGAGAGGTTGTGCCTTGCCTGTGTCTGTTTTTAGGATGAGAGAAACTTTTCAGAAGCTCACCGGCTGATTTCTCTTTAAGCTTTATCAAGGAAAGAAAGCAACTCATACCCATATGGGTCTCAACTATTCAATATGACAATATCCAGAGGAAGAAGAGAGGTTGTGCCTTGCCTGTGTCTGTTTTTAGGATGAGAGAAACTTTTCAGAAGCTCACCGGCTGATTTCTCTTTAAGCTTTATCAAGGATTGATAATAAATGACATTGGTAGAAACGACATCATCATTTCTAAATCCCAATGGCTAGAAAGGGATTTACCTGATTGGTTTAGATGCAACCATCATGACCATGTGTAACGATCATTGCTAAAATAGTCTGAGTTGCTGGACCTTTCCTTAATGAAAAGATATGTTGCTTTAGTCAATGGTTGTTTTTCTCATAAAGATGGGCTAGCAAATGTAAGAAGTTTGAGACATTTAAATATGAAATTGCTCTGCATGCGTGGGCTTTTCAGGTGGCTCAGTGGTAAAGAATGTGCCTGCCAATGCAGGAGACTCACGTTTGATCCCTGGGTCAGGAAGCTCCCTTGGAGAAGGAAATGACAACCCATTCCTGTATGCTTGCCTGGGAAATCTCATGGACAGAGAAACCTGGTAGGCTGTTGTCCATGGAGTTGTGGAAGAGTCGGATACGACTTAGCAAGCACACAACTGCAATGCATGTAAAGGCTGTCATGGAGACGGTACTGCTGTGTTCCAGCTCATGAATGAGGAAATGGAGAATTACCTATAGTATCTGAACTCTCTGCATCATGGTCAAATGTCAGGGCTGGAGGTAACTAGCCGAGCCTTAATCATGATCACCGTGCAGGACAAGAAGGACTTGTTCTGTTTGAGGTCCACGTAACCTCATCTCTGCAGGCAGAAAGCTGGATGTGTTTTTCCAAAGAAGTTGTTTTTCCAGTTGCATATGGCTGTTCAAACAGGGTGTGCTTGTTTGCAGCTTAAACTGCCTGCCTCAACCTGGCATAGCCCTGAGCTCTCTGTGGACTGTTTTGGGGCAAATGGCCTAAGGCTTTGGATGGGCATTTGATAGGATTGAGGACCTATGGCTGCAGGGTGTCTGAATTGCCCAAGTGAGTGAGTTTATGAATGAAGGAGTAGTGTTTACATTCCCTACCTCAGTAGAGGCAAGACTGAAAGGAAATGGTGAAATCCATCATTGGTGTCAGCCTTGAGTATATTCCCCCCATGTGGCTCACCACATGCCCTTCCCGGCTCTTCCACGTGAAGTACCATGTGACCTCATTTTTGCCCTGAATGGAAGTGTCTGGGTTACTCGCGAGGCACTTAGGAGGTGATGGCCTATTTATCTGGGGAGAATCTGAGGCCTTGAACCCAAATGAGAGATGCTTAGCTGTAACACAAGTTCCTTGAAGGAAGGGGTCATGACTGTTTTTTCTCTGCTCCCAAACTGATGCTGAAATTGAAGCTCCACTACTTTAGCCACCTGATGTGAAGAGCGGGCCCATTAGAAAAGACCCTGATGCTGGGGAAGATTGAGGGCAAGAGGAGAAGCGGCTGACAGAGGATGAGATGGTTGGATGGCATCATTGACACAGGGACATGAGTTTAAGCAAACGCCTCAGTAGTGAGAAGTGAAGGACAGGGAAGCCTGGCATGCTGCAGTACATAGGGTCACATCACAAAGGTTTGGACATGACTTAGTGACTGAACAACAACCACCACCAAGTTCGCCATGCTCAGAGATGTGTAATACTTGTTTAACACACTGTTACATAGAGGGAGGCAGTCTTGGAGAAGCTCGGTGGCCTTGGTCTCTTCTGTTAATGTATTTTTTGAAAACTCTGGATGCTTGTGAAAGCCTCTGCAAGTCTGAAAACTTAATATGAAAGTGAGTTGGGTAGTTTGCTGTCAATAACTTTCCTTGTTTGGTTTTGAGAACAAGATGGGAGGGGGCGTGATTGTGTAACAGCCCCAGTTTCCACTAGAGTTGAAGGCAGAGGCCTTTGAGCCAGGCAGATTTGGAATCCAGGGCCACTGTGTCTGGTGACCTTGGGCAAATTCCCTCTCCTCTTTGGGGCTCAGGTTCTTCCCATGTGTCTGCCAGGCCCATAGTGGGCACACTTTTTCACCCTCTCCCCAGAGTCAAATGTCTTTTTTCTGGGAGGAGGTGTTCCCACCTCAAGAGTCTGACATCATTCAGGAAGCTCAGGGACCTGTAATTATTCCCTCTCACGCATTTTCATTTCCTCTCCTCCTCAGGTTCTGCCTTCTGCTGTAAACACAGGCCTCTGCCTTGAACACATGTTTGCCAGATGCTACTGCCGCTCCTTCCTCTGCTCAGTTTTTCTCTCTTGTTTACTGCTAGGTTTTCTCAGACAATAGCTGCAGCCTCCACTTCCTCACTCTTTACTTCGGCCTCCTGTATGTTCTGGTTCCGACTGCTGCCTCAGGGGTCTCCAACTTCTCTCTGACCATTCGATCCACTAATCTTCTCTCCATCCCTACCTGCAAAGCCTCATGGTGACATTTGGCGATATTGGCTGACCACATGGTCGTCTTGTAACTTATTTTTGCTTTGGCTTTGGTGACACCTGGAACGCTTCATGTTTCCTCCTTTGCCAGCTGCCTAACCATCTATTAAATGTGAGCGTTTGGTACTTAATCTTTTGTGCTCTCTTGGGCTCCTCTATCAGCTTCAGCCCAGCTGGTCTCAGATCTTTACATCTGTTAGTTGTCAGTGGATGGAACCTGGAAGATCTTTGGAATATGACCCAAGATTCTTCTGGGCCATCGTGAGCTATTGAGCCGCTCTGGCTGGATGACTTTTGAATCTACCTGATGTGGTACTTTGAGAAAAGCTGGGAACACTTTGATCCCCCTGATCACCGCACCCCTGTGATCTTAGGGGACGTTTACTGACCCAGTTCTACTGCAGGGTAAACCCATGAGAGGCTCACAAGTCACCGCCGGGACCCAGCTATTTCTCAAGTCAGTGTCACCCATCAGATACAGGTTGGGGTGGGCTTGTGCTTATTCTTCAGCTTGGGAAGCCCTTTGTGGTGGTATGTCTAATTTTTTTCTGGGACTAAGTGGAAGGTCCATGTGAGAGTCAGACATCACCTCTTAGATCATGCGCCATTGATCCCTTGGTGTGTGTAGCTGCTGTCGAGCCCAGTTACAGTTGCCCCGTGTTGAATTGCCTGCCTTTGAGTTGCTCTGTTCTTGTGTCATTTATTTATCTAAATTTTATTGACATTATTGAAGAGCTTTTAAAGAGTTGAGATAGGTTACTCTGAGCTACTCAAATGTCTATGCCTGCTTCTTAGAAGCATCTTGGAAGAGAGTTTTTCTTTGGCAAAACTCACTATAGTACAAGTTACTCTACATCCTCCTCCTTGGTTTATGCTGCTCTAAAATGCAGCGTTTGTATTATGGTCCCAGAGGTTCTTTTTAACTCCACCACTGTTCTGTGCTGAGTATCATGCTCCCACTCTTGATCTTTAAAAAAAATGGGTGATTTAAAACAGCAACAACAAAGTGCAGTTGATTGCTTCTTTCATTTAGGTAACTTGGTGGATATAGTTTTGCATTTCATAGCTTCTGTCTTCTGACTTAAAAACCTTGCCTCAGTAAAATTCAGACAAAATAAAGAATGGAAAAACAGAGAGGCACAGAGGTAGGAACATTTTTTTTTAACATCAGAAACACACACACACACAAAACCCTCTTCAGACTTCTTGGCAAGTAAGAGGAGTCTGGGGAAAAAAAACCTACAAACAGTTTTCTAGTCGTCTGAGTGGAAAATCTTGTTTTTTTTTTTTTTTTAAATAACATTTCATATCTTGGAAATGTCTGAATAGTTTTTGTTTAAAGGGAAATTCCTTTTGGCTGAGAAAGAGCCTGCAGGATTCAAACTGATAGGGCTATGTTTTTAGAAAACTTGGAGGAAACAAGGATTCATGATGAAAATGCTTTTTCACTGGCCAATTGTGATAAACAGAAATTTAAATCCAAGGTTACCAGTCATAGCATTTGAAAGGTTCAGCCATTAACTCCTTCCTTCCCCTTGCTTCCTGTCTGTACATCCTGGGGAAACATCTCTCATTGCTGGTCCTTCCTAAAGGAACTTGGTGAACTGCTTTTCTAAACCTGTGTGTTCTAGGCAGGAGGGTATGCATTCTTGGCCTCATGGTTCTCTCAGACAAGTGGAAAGGAAGATATGTAAATAAGTAATTAAATTGCAAGTCATTAAATATCTGGTGTATGCTTTAAAGCCGTATTCACAGTCTTTCTGGAGCACACAGGGTAGAGTAGCAGATCTGAAGGAGATGAAGAGTTGGAGAGCCTTTCATGAAAAAGATGATATTTGCATTGGGTCCTGAAGTATAAATAGGACTTCTCTGGGCCATAGGAGTGGTAGGTACAGAGTAGGACTGTATAAAATGTCATAGTTGATTCTGTGAATTCCAAGTAGTTTTTTTGTCATTTAAGGTAGGGTGTTCTATGGGGAGTGTTGGGAGATAACGGTAAGATCTCACAAAGTTGGCCTGCTTTGTTAACCCATTTGGATATTCTTTTGTGGGCTGCCGAGTAGGAAGCTCTTAAGACTTTTAACAAAAAAAAGAGGGGAAGAAATGTGTTTTCGCAAGGAAACCCTAGTGGTTATAAAGGATGGATTGGAGGGGAGAATTTGTGGCAGCAAGATGATCTGCTGGCTGGTTATGTCATCCATGAAAGTAGGACAGGGCACAAGGGGGCCTTGAACCATGGGGAGGAGCATACGGATGCAAGAGAAGGTTAGGAGCTGGATGTAGGGACTTGGTGGCAGTGGGGCATAAAGGGATATGGGAGACATCCTGTTAGCTTTTTGTTTGTTGTGCTGCACAGCGTTCAGGAGCTTAGTTCCCCTACCAGGGATTGAACTCATGTCCCAGCAGTGGAAGCTCAGAGTCTCAACCACTGAACTGCCAGGTAAGTCCCAACATCCTGTTTTCTGATGTAGCAGACAGAGCTGATGGTGCTGCTCTTGGTGGAGGAAGGATGAGTTTGGTGTGGAAGATGATGAGTTGAGTTTTGTACATGGCGATCTGATGTGTTCATGGAACATTAGGGAGAGATATCTAAATGGCGTTTGGAAACATGGATTTGGAGTTCTAGAGAAAGATCTGGTGATGCAGATTTGGGTGTTATGAGTCTCATGGGGGATAAGTGAAGCCAGTAGTCAAGGGAGGTCAGGGAGAGAGTGAGGAGAGAATGCAGCCCTGGGGAGGGTTAGCAGAAGAAGAGAAATCTGCAGATGGAACGCAGAAGGAATCAGCAGAAAAAGTGGAGAAAATCCAGGAAAATCTCATCACAGGATCCAAAAGAGGGGAGGGTGGCTACAGAGTGGTCATGATAAAGAAGGACTGTGTGCTCTTCAGCTGCCTGCCAAGCCCTGGACCACTGTATGGTGTCAGCTCAGGTTGGGACTGTGTCCGGAGTCGCCGAGGCCCTGGGGGTCTATACCTGTGGGCGGCTCTGTGGCTTTGTGCCGATGGAGTGGAGGCCTTGCTGCCAGCCGAGAGCAGAAACTGCAGAAGGGCGGCCGCTGGGAGTAAATATGCGTGGTGGATAATCTATACAGCAGTGCCTCTTTCTTTCCCTTTGTTTTTGTAAATTTCATCCTCAAAATTAGCCTTGGAGATGTCCTGGTGCCGGTGCAGTATTATGAAAGTCCTCTCTTCCTTCTTCTCTTCTGACTGAATCCCTGTATTCCTGACATCTTTCTCATCCTTGAGGAGGAGTTCTTGCTGGAGTCCCTTTGTGCATCTGTCATTTATGGGTCTCAGGCTTTGGGGAGTGTAGAAGGAGGGTTCTCTGGACTTATGATATCTGTATAAGAGGGTTCACAACTGCAACATTAGTTGCTCAGTTGTGTCCAACTCTTGGGCTTCCCTGGTGGCTCAGCTGGTAAAGAATCCACCTGCATTGCAGGAGACCTGGGTTTGATTCCTGGGTTTGGAACATCCCCGGGAGAATGGAAAGGCTACCCATTCCAGTATTCTGGCCTAGAGAACAGTCCATGGGATCACAAAGAGTTGGACATGACTGAGCGACTTTCATTTCACTTCATCCAACTCTTTGTAATCCCATGGACCGTAGCCCGCTAGTCTCCCCAGTCCATGGAATTTCCCAGGCAAGAATGCTGGAGTTGCCATTCCCTTCTTCAGGGGATCCTCCCCACCCAGGGATCGAACCCTGGCCTCCTGCATTGCAGTTACCAGGGACTCAAAGAGTTGAAATTTATCAAATGCCTGTGAAGTTTGAGCATTTTCCTTACTATAAATCTGCTGACTCTTCCAAATGAGAAGGTATCATGTGGACCCTGTAGTTGCCAAGGATGAGTTTGATCACAGGCTATTCACATGGTAGAAAAATACAAAATAACCAAATTGGCCCCATTTTTAATGACATAGTAACAGGGGGGAGGTGAGGACAAGTGGTTTTTGTAATAAATGTGTGAACCCAAGGGCTTTCCAGTGAAAGGGACATTAAAATAAATGATACTGGTTCAAAGAAAACTTGTAGCTCCAAGCAGTTTCTGTTGGTTCAGGACCTACAAGGGGGACTCTGGATGGGGGACATCCTGCAGTCCTCCCTATGTCCCCTGCATCCTGTGGCTTGATGCTGCCTTTTCTCTCTGCTGCACTGTGTCCAGGATGTCATTTTCAAGGCCCTCAAACCTCCCCAGGAGGTGTGGAGCAGGAATGGGAGGAGGACTCTGTCTCCAGAACTGAAGTTGGCCCAAGAAAGAAGAGGGTAGAGAAAAAAAGAGAAGAATTCTGCATCCTGACTGCACAGGGAGGAAGCAGCAGGGTCAAAGTTAAAAAATAGACAACTTTTTTAGAACAGCTTTAGGTTCACAGACTTCCCTGGTGGTCCACTGGTCGAGAATCGCCTTGCAGTGCAGGGGACACAGGTTCGGTCCCTGGTTGAGGAACTAAGATCCCACATGCAGTGGGGCCACTAAGCCCATGTACAGCAGTTAGAGCGCCTGGGTACTGCAACTAAGATCCCCTGCAGCCAGATAAATAGATAAGTAAATCATAAAAATAAAAAGTTTTATGGGTTTCCCCAGTGGCTCAGATGGTAAAGAGTCTGCCTGCAGTGCAGGAGACTGGGTTCAATCCCTGGGCTGGGAAGATCCCCTGGAGGAGGGGATGGCAACCCACTCCAGTATTCTTCCCTGGAGAATCCCATGGACACAGTAGCCTGGTGGGCTACAGTCCATGGGGTCGCAAAGAGTTGGACATGACTGAATACGTAACACACTTTAGGTTCACAGCAAAATTCAGCAGAAAGAGTACCGTTTCCATATACTCCCTGACCTCCGCACACCACCCGCAACCTACCCAGCATCAACATCCCGCCATTACACACCTTTGGAACGTGGACTCATAAGCCAGGGTTACCTGTGACAGCTTTTGATTTTAACTTTGTCTTTTAAAATTAGTCACAGACAAGCTTCCTTTTATAATCCAACATGAAGCCAGGTTGGTCCAAAGAGCCTCAAACCTATATTTGTGAGAGTGTGTATAGGCTGTTTTTTGTTTCTTTTGAATAAAAATTTATTTTAGACAATTTAGGAGCAGACGTCAGTTCAGTCGCTCAGTCGTGTCTGACTCTTTGCGACCCCATGAATCATAGCACGCCAGGCCTCCCTGTCCGTCACCAACTCCAGGAGTTCACTCAGACTTGCATCCATCGAGTCGGTGATGCCATCCAGCCATCTCATCCTCCGTCGTCCCCTTCTCCTCCTGCCCCCAGGCCCTCCCAGCATCAAAGTCTTTTCCAGTGAGTCAACTCTTCTCATGAGGTGGCCAAAGTACTGGAGTTTCAGCTTAGGCATCATTCCTTCCAAAGAAATCCCAGGGTTGATCTCCTTCAGAATGGACTGGTTGGATCTCCTTGCAGTCCAAGGGACTCTCAAGAGTCTTCTCCAACACCACAGTTCAAAAGCATCAATTCTTCGGCGCTCAGCCTTCTTCACAGTCCAAGTCTCACATCCATACATGACCACAGGAAAAACCATAGCCTTGACTAGATGGACCTTAGTCAGCAAAGTAATATCTCTGCTTTTCAATATGCTATCTAGGTTGGTCATAACTTTTCTTCCAAGGAGCAAGCGTCTTTTCATTTCATGGCTGCAGTCACCATCAGCAGTGATTTTGGAGCCCCCCAAAATAAAGTTTGACACTGTTTCCATTGTTTCCCCATCTATTTCCCATGGAGTGATGGGTCCGGCTGCCATGATCTTCGTTTTCTGAATGTTGAGCTTTAAGCCAACTTTTTCACTCTCTTCTTTTACTTTCATCAAGAGGCTTTTTAGTTCCTCTTCACTTTCTGCCATAAGGGTAGTGTCATCTGCGTATCTGAGGTTATTGATATTTCTCCCAGCAATAGATGTATAGATTTCATTTGTTGTTGTTCAGTCACTCAGTCATGTCTTACTGTTTGTGACCCCATGAACTACAGCACGCCAGGCTTCCCTATCCTTCACTAACTCCTGGAGTTTCCTCAAACTCATGTCCGTTGAGTCAGTGAGGCTACAATTAAACTCTTAAAATATGGTGTGTCTCCCTCCCCAACCTCTGCCCCCTTCCATTTACAGGTGGCTTAGGAGCTGGACATTGGAAAGGAGGGTGGGATTGAGTGGGGGAAATGCTGTATTTTTTTGTAACCATAGAACCTGAAGGCAATCTTTGTAGCTAGGACTTTTAACTTCCTACCACTGTGATGTGGTATTCATTTCTCAGGCAGTACCAGGAGTTGTTTTTCTGGTTCTGCTCTGGGTTTTCAAGTTTTCTTCCAGGGCTTCCCTGCAGCCCATGACCTACATTTGGCAGCAGTTGGTAGGCCTAAGACTGTGGGCTGAGGGGGCTGAGGAGGTCAAGCCCAAACCCAGATGGAGACCACCTTGACCCCCTGGGGTTCCAGGGCATCATGTTCTAACTGAAGGAGCCAGTGACCCTGGCAGTCTTAACAAATACATACATTTTTGTCACATTTTCATGTTTGATGAGAAAGAAAGGCAGAGAAGGAGAAGTTAAAAAAAAAAAAAACTATTTGGTGTTTCAGCTGTGTTTACACCTTAGGAACATGAGGTGGGTTTTAAGTCAAAAGGAACCCAGTGTTTCCTTTCGACTTATAGGAGGAAACTGAAATTAAGCTCAGCCCAGCTGAGAGGTGGATGTTTGAGCAGATTGAATATGATGAATTTTCAGCTTTCTTACTCTTGCTCTTCCTGTTTCTGCTGTGGATTCTGAATGTCCTGTTGTCTGCTGATTGCTCAACCACTGGGGCAGAGAGTTGGTAGGAAAAAACAAGGATTTTGTAGTCAGCACTGACTTCACAGTCCTCATCACCACCGACCAAATGATTTATTCAGTGCTTCCCAGTGCTGTCAACTTGGCACCAAGAGAGAATGATGTTATCCACCCGGGTCCCTGCAGTAATGGATGAGGCCGATCACAGCCCAGGGGCTCTGTGGGCTCCAGCCCCCACTCAGGGCCTTCCATAGACACGCTCTTGAGAAGCTACCAGAACACTGGCAGACATGTCATAGGGATCCAGTGAATTATTTGCTGAGTGGATGAATGAATGATTCTGGGCTTACGATCTGGCACTCCCTACCCTGAGTATCTTTCTGAGGCTCTTTCACAAGGCCATGATAGAGGATGAGTGATACGATGTAAACCAAGTGTCTGTCTCCAAGCCTGGTTCATGGCCTCTGCTTAGGAGGTAATAGATTTACCTGTCCTCCATTTTTCTTTTTTAAATTAAAAAAAAATTATTAAAAAATTTTCTTTGGCTTCACCATGCATCATGTGGGATCTTAGTTCCCTGATCAGGGTTTGAACCTGTGCCCCATGAACTGGAAGCATGGAGTCTTCACTGCTGGGCCACCAGGGAAATCCCATTTTTCTCCTCTGGTAATTTCAGGGAGGCATAGGTAGGAAACACTTGCTAAATTCTAATCAAAAGGGAATAAAATTAGTAAATAGAATAAAGCCTCTCTAATGTGACCTAGTTATTTTATTTTCTCTAGTTTTATTGGGGTATAATTGACATATAACTTAGGAATTTCAGATATACAACATAATACACACACACACACATATATATATATCAAAATGATTACCAAAATAAAGTTGGTTAAGTCATCTCACAAAGTTACAATTCGTTTTTCCTTGTGATGAGAACGTGTATGATCTACTCTCTTAGAAACTTTCAAATACCCAAGACAGTATCGTTAGATAGAGTCACCATGCTATAAATTATATCCCCAGGACTTATTTACCTTCTAACCAGAAGTTAGTACCTTTTGACCACCTTCACCATAATGTGGCCTAATTGTGATGACTTTTAGGTGTAGGGGGTGGGGAAGAACCCTAAAAGTTTAAAGGAAAAAGCCCTAAAAGTTTTTTCAGTTCCTATGTGAATCATTTTAGGCTCAAGGCCTGGTTTTGATTTGCATGACTGGGTTCACAGTTTGATTTTTCAGGCACCTGCTTCTGCAGAACTGAAATTCTGTGCAGGTTTTGAGGAGGTGGGTTGGCGGCAGGTGTTAACATTCTTTAAGTCACCAGAGGGAGGGCATGCAGGGGCTGGTCCATTCGCTATTCCCGCCTTTGCCTGAAACAGCCATCTGTGACTGAGATTACTTACACTGCTTTTTTAAAAAAATATAAAGAGCACTTCTGGGGCTGATTGTGATAAAGTTGGGAATTCACTTAATAGGAAGAGAGAGGAAAGAACGGTAACTATGGTGTGGGATAGCAGTAAGGCTGTCCACTGTGGCACTGCTGGGCCTCTGCGCCTCCCAGCAGAGCCACTGTGAGATCTGTTGGTAAGCTGCAGCAAAAGGTGTTTAAGCCACGGGCTCTCCTGACCCACGACCTGAACTGACCTTTCAGAGGATTTAGTGTAAGCAGTTTAGCGAAGGAACTTCCTCTGACTTTGCTTTTTTGGGAAGCAGAATTCAAAGTTGGTTTTCTCTGACTCTTTCTGAAAAGTTTTTATTGGAGTATAGTTGATTTACAATGTTGTGTTAGTTTCAGGCATACAGTAAAGTGAATCAGCTATACATATAAATGAAATCATTCCTTTTTAGATTCTTCTCCCGTATAGGTCATTACAGGGTATTGTAAAGAGTTCCCTAGGCTACACAGGTCCTTATTAGTTGTCTGACTGCCTTTTATGTGGACCAACTAGCATTCTGTCTATCAGAAGGTCCATAGAGATTCTGGCATGTGAGTGGACTCACATCCATAATGCCTTGTTATTTTTTGGGGGGGCAGTTTCAGTAAAATTTTGAGAGGGAGCTGTTAGAAAACCTGTGTCCAAATCTTCATCCCCTCTGGAAGGTATAATTTTTATTTAACAAACACACACAAAACCCATGGCTGATAATGAAGTGAACGCCACAGAGAGAAAACCCCTTAGCTGTAGGGGCTAACAAGTGTGAATAAGTTACCTGATGGTTCTTCTCTATAGAGCTGCTTTATTGCAAAACAGCTGGCAGTTTGGGAGACTGGTTAGCCCTTCACTGGTTTTTCATGAAATGCAGATGATTTCATGGAGAAGTTTGTTCTTTGGTATTTGCCAACCAAAAGAAAAATATCCTGGTAGGTAGATTTTTTTTTTTTTCCTGTTCCCCTTTTGAGAAATTATTGCCTAAGCCAAATTTAGAAAAAATAAAACCAGGAGCAAAGGTTTCAAGATTGCAAGCATATATGTCACTTGGCTTCAAAATATAGTCATTGAAATGTGTCAGGGGGACCTACTTATCTTATGAACCCAGCAGTCTTTTATTATTTATTTGTGGCTGTGCTGGGTGTTCGGTGCTGCATGTGGGCTTTCTCTAGTTGTGACGTGCAGGCTTCTCACCGCGATGACTTCTCTTGTTGCGGAGTGTGGGCTCTAGAGCTTTCAGGCTTCAGTAGTTGAGGTTCACAGGCTTAGTTGCTCTGAGGCATGTGGAACCTTCCTGGACCAGGGATGGCATCCATGTCCCCTGCATTGGGGTTCTTATGCACTGGACCACCAGGGAAGTCCCCAGGAAGTCTTGATCGAGGCCTTTTAGGATTGGTGTAGTGGTTGAACAGTGTCAGTGGGGCCTAGGATTGTCCCATCTTTTCATTCTACGTTGCCTCATGACTGCAAAATGATTACTTGATCTCTGGCATAAAATCAGCCTCCCTGGCAGGGAGAAAGTGAGAGGGCCAAGTAGAAGAGGGTAATACTTGTATCAGAAAAGCCAAGGGTGGCTGGACTTCCCTGTTGGTCTAGTGGGTAAGGCTTTGAGCTGCCAGTGCAGTGGGTGAGGGTTTGATCCCTGGTCAGGGAACTACGACCGCACGTGCCGAGTGGCTCCACCGAAAGATAAAAGTGAGAAAAGAAAAGCCAAGGCTTGCTCTGAGGTCCCTAGCAGAGTTCCTGTCAGGTTTCACCAGCCGCCTCTCATTGAAGAGTAGCCAGGAAGGTGCTTTAGCTGGACACCTTGTTGCCCTAAACAAGATTAGCATGTCTGACTGTGAGGAGGGAGGGCAGGATGGATCCTGAGTGGTTAAGTGGCAGTGTCTGCTGTGCCACAAAAGAACATTTTCCCAGCCTTATAGGATCCTAGGTCTGGTGGGGCCTTTGAGATGGCCGAGGACAACCCTTCTTGCCAAGATAAGGAAGCTGCTTCATTTTCTTCTGTAATACTTTGGCTCCATGTGTGCCAGCCCCTCAGTTGGATTTTGGGCACCCCTGGGCTGAGCTTCTCATCCCCAGATGTATAAACTATGCCCAGATTGTGAGTGTCTGCAAAGTCCTTTTCACGGGAGAGGAGAGGGGTAGGGGCAGGGTAGTGTGTGCATGGGAATCCAAAATTCTGATTATACCTTCTCAGGAAAAGCAGCCAGCCAACAATAATTACTGGGCCGCCTCTGAGCGCGGAACCTGAGATCCGGCCTCCTGGAACTCTTCTAAAGCCATGGGAGACTCAGCTCTGTCCTAGGGGAGCGAAGCCTAGCAGGGCTCCCAGTTCAATGGCACACGTGTGATGAGTGCTGATGGTGGGCAGTGGCCTCGGCAGACCAAGGAGCCGGGCCAGGAAGACAGCCTGGAGGAGCTGGCTTTGAGCAGGGCTTTGTAAAGGTCTGTTATTTGGTGGAGAGCGATGGTGTGTAAAAACACTGATTTGAGGGTAAATAGCTTTGCCAGGTTGGAGCCATTTAATAACACTGGCCCGTGTAGCCTGGTGTGTTTCCTTTAGAAGAGCAGCCTTGAGTCAACAGAGTTTATGGTGTGTGCAGAGGGGGTGTTGTGTTAGGCAGATTTACTAGAACATGTCAGAAAGACCACTAGCTCTGTACTAACTTTCCCTGTGAATTTTCAGTTTCAGTCCTCCCATTTCGCAAGGACCGCCTGGCAGCCCTGACATTTCGTTTCTCTCCTTGCTTCTCGTTGTTTGATTATTCCTTCTTTCAGGGGTGCAGCCAGTCTCCATGGTGCTGTATCTGTGGGCCCAATAGTGCTCTGGAGGGCATCCCGTTTGGAGTCTCAGCCTCATCACCTCGTCTCACCCTAATTTCCTCTCAAAGGCTCTGTTTCCAAAAACTATCACATTGGGGTTTGGGGCATCGCCGTATGAGTTTGGGATGGCACAGTTCAGTCCACAGCACTGGGGGTCCACTGGAGTTTCACGAGGCTCCTGACTGACAAGTGGGGGGCGGGACCAGGGCAGTGTGTTTCCTGCTGGAAGAAACCTGTAAGAGTTGAAAACCTGTAGAGTGGCAGTTCTTTACAGCTGAGATCATGGACTCAAGTGGGTCTGAGAACCTCCTGGAATGCTCTCCAGGGTATCGTAGGCATACATTTTTCATCACATTTTCAAAAGAAATTCATGACCCCCAAATGTTAAGACCTACCGTCCTGGAGGCTGTATTTCTAAAGTGAAGGCTGGGAGGAGTCAGGTCTGTGCACAGCCAGTGTCCACTGTCAGCATCCCGTGTGCATGGGAGAGGACCGCCCCCCTCCCCACCGCACCCCTGCCCCGTGCTTCCCCGTCTTCCCCAGCATTCCAGAGAAGCCCTGCCCGCTCCTGCTGCTGTGCACTGATTAGATGCTGACTGCTGACGGGGGAGCTCTTCTCCCAGAAGCTGCAGTGTTTGTACCCTAAACCCTTTGTCTGTTTTTTTTTGGGGGGGGAGGGGAGAAAGCCTTTTTTCTTTTTTTAGAGCATGCGTAAAAAATGAGTGGCTTGCATCACAAGCCAAAAAAAAAAAAAAAAATCTTGCATATTAAAAAGATATTTCATAGTATTCTCAAGATTCTGACTTAAAGTAGACAAAAGTTGAAGCAGTCTTTTCTGATCATAAGTGAAAGCCCATACATTCATTCATCAGAGCCAGTGCTAAACCCTACATTGGTCTTAATTTTTTTTCCTTCTCTACTTCCTGATCCTCCCAGGAAGGATTTCTTCTCTACATGTAGGAATTCTTCTCTACATCCATTTTGAGTTTTATTTGACTTCGTATTATATATTTCTTTCAAGCCATTTGAATCATTTTGGAAACATGGTAAACATAAATACATTTAAAAAACACAGACCTGCCTAGAATCTGACTGGCTCACTCCTGACCTGGGCACAGTCCCTGAAGGATGCTGGTGGCATTGGCCTGGGTCCTATTCCCCATCCCAGCTTCCTTCTCATCTTCTTCTTGTCCTTCTTTCTCTCCTTCTGTGTCCTTTGCTCTCCTGGGTCTTTCCTTTCTTCTCTGATTGTGCCCTAACTCTGCCACTATTTCCAGAGTTTTGTTTAGCCCTGATGGTATGAGGACCCCCAACTCAGGGCTTAGAATCTGTTATTTGATTCTCCTGCTTCATTGCCAGAACCTGTGGTCCCAGCTGATGGTGGCATTCAAGAGGTTGTCACATTAATGGTGTGCATTGTTAAAGGCGGACTGGAAATTGCAGTATTGACTTTCCAAAATATTCAGGAGCTGAAGACCCAGAAGGAGCATTGTGGAGTAACTGGACCAACATATAAATAAAGAGCAGAAGAAGCCAAGAGGGGAGCTAGTTGCTCTTAGAGGTCACTGAGGAGTTTTACTGGTTGACAGTAGAAAACTTCTTGCCTATTTTGCCTTCTTGTTATTTTCCCCCTTTCAGTTGGGACACTGGGGACCTCTAGGTCTAACAGTTCTCTCACCTACATTGAGCAAGCCTGGTCCCCTGGTTTTGGAAATCTGGATCTAGGTTTGCTAGTTACTGGTGTCCATAATGCTTGGCCCTGGGCATCAGCAACCCTTCCCTTTCCTTTCTCCAGTTGTATTCCTCCAGACCTAGAGGTGTGGCTCACCACCCCACTTATGGGGCCTCTGGCCACCTCCTTGATTGGCTTCACTCCCCAGGGTGTTTTAGACCTGATGAATCCCTTGGAATCATGAGGTTCCTGCTGTAATCACCTCCATTGCCTGTAGCAATGGTTCTTGGTCTTTGTTACACATCATGATTACCTGGGAGCTTAGAAAATATCAACCCCTGGGTCCCAGACTATGTGATTCTGATCTCCTTGGTTTTGGGATGAGGCCTGGGCAGCAAGATTTTTTTTAACAGCTTCCCTGTTGATTCCAAAATGAAACCAAGGTTGGGAACTGTTGGCTGGGGGCCTTGCTACTTGAAACTTGGTCCGTGGACTGGCAGTATCAGCATCTCCTGGGAGGTTGTCCCTGATGCAGAATCTACTCCAGACTTTCCAAGTGATAATCTGAAGATCCACAGCTCCCGGCTGATTCCTGTGCACCTTTGAGTGTAAGAACTATGAGCTAGAACGTCCTCCTGCCCTACCTTGGAGGGGTAGGCTCCCCAGCCAGAACGCCGCAGCAAGTACTGATGCCAGATCTGGTTAGAAGGACCCCAAGACGCTGGCTTTCCCTCCATGAACCTTTCTTGGGGGCTGGTTCTATATCTGGGTTAGATTCTCTCCCATTCCTGACCAATCCCTTTTCTACCTGTCCCCATGAAAGTCCCAGCATATTTCAACAACAGGGATGCAAGGGTCTGGTCTGAAGTTGGAGGCCAGTGGAATTGGTTGCAGTCTGTGCTTTGCGAAGCCTTGGCCTGATGGCCTGACCTTGTGGTGCTTTGCTTGGTCAGCCCAGCAGTTTGGCATGTCCTCACCCTGGGGGATGGAAGTAGGGAAATTAGACTAAAAACAGAAGGCTTACGAAAGACAATGAAAAAACAAAACAAAACATGCTAGAGCTGGGATGGTTAGAACAGAAATGACAGGTGCACAGCGGAGATGTGACTCTCCCCTCCCCCACCCCCTTGCCTGCATTAGACATCGCCAGCTCCTTTACCTTCTGAGCTCACATGGGACTGACCCTAATTTCCCTGCCTAAAGGGCACTCCAGGTAGGCAGTGCCAACTCCTTAGGTTTTGCACTTAAGATACAACTACTGTGAATGTTCTTTTTCCCGGAGCAGCAGCATTTACTACTCTGTAGGTGATTCTTGGGTCTCTGAGCACAACCTTCGAGTTCTCACATATCATCCGAGATGCTATCAGCATCTTTTGCTTCAATTTGCTGCTCTTGTTATCTCTCAGCCCTCACAGGCAATTGGTAGAATGAATGTCCGAATCTCTGAGATTGTTGTTCTTGTCTCTATCCCACAGAACTTTCTGGGGCAGCCCTTGGCGCAGGGCTGCAATGGGCTGGGACTTAAGGAGACACACACTTAATGGGGACCCAGCCTCCTGCCTCATTGCCTCACCCCTGCCCGGTTCCTTTCTTTCCTCATCACTCAGTGGGAATAACAGTGGGTTGGGTCATTCTGCTTCCTGACCCCCAGGATCACTGCCTGACCAGGGTCCTCATTATTTGTGTTTTTTTTTAATACTTATTTTTATCTGACTGTGCCAGGTCTTAGTTGTGGCACTCAGGCTCTTTGGTCTTCGTTGCTGCATGTGAACTCTTAGTTGAAGCCTGAGGGATCTAGTTCTCTGACCGGGGATCGAACCCGACCTCCCCTGTGTTGGGAGGTCGAGTCTCAGGCATTAGACCACCAGGGTCTTCATTGTTTGAACACAGTGTGATTTGACTCACTAACCTTCATGTAGCATCCGAGCTGTCTGTTACCACCTTTCTGGACCACCTGCTTTTATGTTGATTTGAGCTCAGGAATCTGGCAAATAAAAGACTGAAGCTGATCAGGGAGATTGTAAGGGCTAGCTGGGACTGGAGAGACTGGGGGGCAGGGTGGCAGTGGGTTCGGGACCTGTTCAGTGGAATCGGCAGCCCCTCAGCTCTGATAGAAGGTACCAGATGGGAATGTGAACCCAGTATTGACAGATGATCCGGTTTTTAAAGAAGCCAGAAATACAGATTTTTCTGTAAATCTCTTGCTTTCTAGAAGTTGCCCTGCTACACTCCACCACCAAAATAAACCAAGCAACAAACAAAAAACACAAAGTAGAGGTAAATCCTTATGGGCCCTCAGAGATAAATCTTGGACTCTCCTCAGATGCACGGAAATTGAGCAAAGGCTCTAACCTGTGTAAACTGAGTTGCCTTAGTCGAGACTGATTGAGACATGACTGTCCAGGTTGTAGTTTATCTGTGTTGCATTTAAAAAGTACTGTTTCTGCACCCATGGGAGATGCTTCCGGAATCAGAACCAGAAATAACATCAGGACGTTTTATGTACTTTCTCCTGCCGGCCTTTCAAGCTCATCTTTTCCATTATTAAAAGTCTGTTTTAAGAGAGATTATTTATCTGACCTTGCTTTTGATTTTTCTGTAAAGTGCTTTCAGATTACAAAATGTGGCCAGAAACCAGATCATTTATATTTTGGGTTCATTAAGCTCAATAGTCTCTAATTTATCTTGGCCTCATTTGCTCCATTTATAAAGTGGAATGATAATACCCACTGATTTCACAGAGTTGGCGTAAGGATTAAATGAGATTTTTATGTGGGGTTATTTGAGAAAAGGTTGAGTCCTCTCTAATTGTAAAGTACCAAATTCTAATTAAAAGGCACTGCTGAACACGGCTTTTGCATTTCTTAAACAAAACAAAGTTCGTCGGTGTTGTTATTAATACATATAATCAATTTATCTATCTGTCCATCCATCTATCTATTGTCTATTCTATATCATGAAAGTAATATTCAGGCTTTTCTAGATGTAACTGCTACTGATTATATTTAGATGTCCAGTGGGTTATACCAAAATTCTTGCCATAGTCACTGTCTCTCATTCCTTTTCCTGAATTCCTATAGGCATGATCTGCGCCCACTGTTTTACTTTGAAACAGTCATGTTGCAAAACCATTTCCTATGTATGCTCTGGGCCTCTGTGAGAGCAAAACTGGAGATGCTGCTGCTTCAAGGACTGCTGCCACTGGAGCCTTCTGCTCCTGGATCATCCGGACTGAAAAACCTAGGCAGGGTTTTTTGCTAATCCTCCATTCTCCCCTGTTGCTAGATTTTGAGAATACCTACAACCCCATCTCCATGCAGACTTCCACTGTACATTGGAGGCAGTGTGAGGGGGAGAAGGACGCTATCAAGGATGAAGGGAGGCAGGGTCACGGCCCAGTGTGTCAGCTCAGGGAGTGTCTTTAGACCTGAATTTCCCCTACTGCAGCCTCAGTTCTGAAGTTGCGGCATGTCATTCCACCCCCTCCCCCAACATCCTGGGTCCTTTGTGTTTGTCTATGGTTGGTTGTGTGTGCGCACCCTTCTATAGGCGGTGCGGAGGGGAGTGAAGCTTGTTGCATTCTTTTGCCCTCGCCCGCTGGCCTCTGCCACCCCCACCTGTCAGGGCTCATGTGAAGCAGGTATATGCTCTCACTAACCCTTTTCCTACATGTTTGAATTACCTGGGGAGACTGGAAAAAAAATACTGGTATCTGATCCCCATCCAAGATTAACTAAATCAAAATTTCTGGACATAGGGCATATGAATTTTTTTTGAAAGCCAAAACTTTTCATTGTTTTTAAAAAATGAATTTCGACTTGTAGAGTAGTAGAAAAAATAGTGCAGAAGTTAATGTCAACTCACATGGCCATAGTATAATTATGGGAACTAGGAAATTAATATTGATAAAATATTGGTAACTCGTACAGATATTTATTCAGATTTTACCAGTGTTTCTACTGATGTATTTTTTTCTGGTCTAGGATCTGATTTTAAACTTCCACATTGCATTTGGTAGTGATGTCTCTTTAGTTTCCTCTGATATGTGACCATGTTACATTCTTTCATTTTACATTTCCTGACACTTTTATAGATAACTGATAATTATTTTGTAGCACATTCTTCAATTTGGGCTTGTCTGATATTTTTTAGGACTAGTTTGAGGTTAGGGGCATAAGGCTTTTTTAAAATAGTTCCCAGATCAGGTCTGTATTTATCCTAGAGGTCTGTAGTTTACTATATAACACATAAAAAAAATAGTGATCGATGAATAGACTGGTGGGTAGGACTGTGGTCAAGCAGGAACAATGAAATGTTAATGATAGCATCAAAGTGGTAAGCATACAGTATTTATTATAAAATTCTTTCAACTTAGCTCAGATTTACATTTTTCAAATTTGAATATTGGGGGAAAAGTTCCCTGCTTCTCCAGATGATGAATTTGGAGCTGATGCCCCCCAAGACTTGACGGTGAAGATGAGTAGAAAGAAACTGTGTCTTTCTGGTGGGAAAAGAAGGTAGGGTCAGCAGGTCTTAGCCTATGCCTGGTAGCTGAGTGGCCACTGTATATTTAGATAAGTGACCCCAGCAAGGCTCCAGAGAGACAGTAAGTGAGAGCAGACTCCTGTCTGAAAAAGTACCCATCTGAACCCCAAACTTGGTTAACTGGAATTCTGAGTGGCATTGATTCACATATGAGCACAAAGAAAATAGATGTTTTTGAAAGATGCTGACTCTTTATAAGAACATCTGGTTCTTACTCTCAGGAGCAGAGTCTTGGAGCTGGAGAAACCATTGAGGGTCATCTGGTCAGCCTCCCACTCAATGTCTTTCCCAGTGGCCCTGCACTGAATTGCATTTGATTTATGCAGCTGGATAGAATGAGTCTAAGGTCACTGTTTTGAGGATGAAATCACTTTTAATTCCAGCAAATGAATATAGTTTAAAACAGCTTTCCTAGGAGAAAAATAAAAGCTGTCTTGTGCAAAGCTTGCTCGCCTCTCTCTCTCCTGCTATTTTAAAATTGGGCGTCAAGGCAACAAGAAATGAAGAGTGCCTTAAGGAAAAGTGTGTTGTGTGATGCTTGTGTTGTACTTCTCACTGAGTCATGGGTCCCGGTCCTCCCTGAAATGGGCAGAATGAAGTCTCTCTCTAACTTCCCTGCTCCCCAAACTTCATTCTGCTTCTAAGGGCTACAGAAGCAAAGGTCCTTCTGTTCTGCCTGTGGGGCTGGGGAATAAGCGACAAAGGCCCTTTAAGAGAGAGAGAGAGAGCGAGAGCCCTGCAGATGTGAGGTTACAGTGTGTCAGCCAGGCCCCTAGGAGCCTTAGCCAGCTTAGTGCAGAGGCCTGAGTACGGGGCTCATTTGTGGGTTCTGGAAAAGAAATACCCTGCTGATTATGGGTAGTGCTGAGCCGCCTTCCCCAGCCTCTTGGGCTCACAGAGAACTCAGACAGTCTGTTCTCCTGGACTTTTTGAAGCTTTGTTATGGATTTTACTCCAGTCTGGTCCTGTCTGTACAATTCCTGGCCTCACTGAGCTTGATCTGTAACCTTTCTTTCAGTTTCTACACCTATAAAATGGAGAGAAATTTATTTGGAGAAATGTTAGCCTGGAAGAGTCTCCAGCCTCCTCCAGAGTTTTGTTATTGTTGTTCAGTCGACAAGTCATGTCTGACTCTTTGAGACCCCATGGACTGTAGCACACCAGGCTTCCGTGTCTTTCCCTATCTTCCAGTACTCAGACTTATCGATGATTGCATTCAACCATCTCATCTCATTCATCTCATCCTCTGTCACCCTCTTCTCCTCCTGCCCTCAGTCTTTCCCAGCATCAGGGTCTTTTCAAATGAGTCGAATCTTCGCATCAGGTGGCCAAAGTATTGGAACTTCAGCTTCAGCATCAGTCCTTCCAATGAGTATTCAGGTTTCCTTTAAGGTTGACTGGTTTGATCTCTTTGCTGTCCAGGGGACTCTCAAGAGTTTTCTCCAGCACCACAGTTCAAAAGCATCGGTTCTTCAGTTCTCTGCCTTCTTTATGGTCCAGTTCTCATATCCGTACATGACTACTGGAAACTTACAGAGTTTACAGTAACTAATTTTTATAGTGTTTTAAGTTTTAAAATCCATTCATAGATGTTCTCGCCTTTTAGTCACCCAGCCTTCTCAAAGGGTTTGAGGGACTTCCCTGGTGGTCCAGTAGCAAAGACTCCACGCTCCCAGCACAGGGGGCCTGGGTTCCATCTCTGGTCAAGGAACTAGATCCCACAGGCTGCAACTAAGAGTTCAAATTACACAAGATGCCTCAACTAAAAATCCCACTTGTTGCAACAAAGATCAAAGATCCCTCATCCTGCAACTAAGACCCGGTGCAGCCAAATAAATAACTAAATATAAGAGTTTGAGTACCTCATGGCCCAATGCTGAAACATCATCTCGTCTCACTCTGTGACCGTTCCTTGGGCAGCTTCTGTCTTGTCAGTTACCGTCTATATTATGATAGGTCTATCATTTATATCTTTAGCCTGGATCTCTCTCTGAGACCTGATTATCCAGCTGCCAGCTTGTCTCTCCCCTGAGCTATCTCAGAGTTTCCTCCATGAAATGCATCAAAGACTGAACTGATACTTCTGTCTCCCAGGCTCCACCCCAAACCTGTTCCCTGTCACAGCATGTGGTACAGCCATCCATCCGCTGGGACAGGCCAGGAACCCATGAGCCATCCTTGATGTCATCCTCCCCCTAAACCCTCAGATCCAATCTGTCACTCAGTCCTACGAACCTTCCTCCTAAATGTCTCGATTCCATTCACTTTCCATCTGCTCAGCTGCCTTTTAAGACAGTGCAACCCCCATCTTTTACCAGGACTACTGCAGCAACCTATTTACAACTCTCCTAACATTTCTTTTGCTCTTGCCTTCCCATCATCCCTGAATTTGGAAGAAATCTTTACAAATTGCAAATCCAAATAGGTCACTGTCACTCCTTAAAACCCTCAATGGCTTTATATTGCTGTTATGAGATAAACACAATCTCTAATAAGGCCTACAACTCCTTCTGTGGTTTGACTCCTGAAGAGCCCTGCCCTGGCAATTTGCGCTCCCCTTTTTAAGTTCTTTAAATATGTTCCTTCCTGCCACAGGGGCTTTGCACTTGCTATTTCCTCTATTTGAAATGCTCTTCCTCCCCTCACCCCTCTGTCCAATTAACTGCTACTTAGCCTTTGTCATTGTTTAGTCTCTAAGTCATATCCGACTCTCTTGGTTGACCTCAAGCCTTAAACAAACTCTCCTTGCAATTAGAGATCTGGTTCCTTTCTTTCAGAGAAGTTATAACACTCTATCTTTCATATCCATTATTTTGATTAACCTCTTGTCTCTGAGTAATGTAAGTTCCAGTTGAGTATGAGTGTGTTTGCTTTTCACCACCATTCTACCCCAGTCTCTGTCACACAGAAATATTTGTTCAGTGAATGATCCCAATAGGGTAGGTAGGAAAAGCCTATTCATATTTTTTTTAACACAAGGAGATTTTTTTTTTTTAAGGCAGACACTTGGCTTTATTTCTTTTCTAACTAGTTCCTTCTACCATCATTTCTTTTTCCCAGCTTCATCCCAGTCATTAGTAAAGAGCAATCATTGGTTTGAAAATGCTCCCTAGAACATCAATGCCAACTCATAACATGTTTTTAGATTGCTGGAAATCTTGTGAAAACTTGCTTCATTCACTGTTGGAGAATTTATCTATGAATATGGATGGGAGAATCGTTAATTAGAAGCTCAGTATGGATAATTGTTTAAGTTATAAAAAGTGGGTTTTTAAGAGAAGGGCTTTTTTTAAATTCATACATTTCTTTCATTTCTTTCCTTCCTTCCTTCCTCCATCCATCTCTCTCTTTCTTTCTTTTCAAATATTTGTTTATTTGGCTGTGCCAGCTCTTAGTTGCACCATGTGGCGTCTAGTTCCCTGACCAGGAATGGACTCTGGATCCCTTGCACTGGGAACATAAAGTTTTAGCTGCTGGTCCACCAAGGATGTCCCTTAAAAGGAGAGTTCTGAGACTGAATTGTGAAGCTCTGGCTGACAGAGACCTCTCTTGCCATTCTCACGTTTTGCCTGCATCCAGGGTCTCAAATCCTTCCTATTAGCTCTCCGAGCACAGCAATGCATCTGGTGCCAGTTGGGCCCTCAGTTGCTGCTTTCCTGACTTTGGAACGTCTCCCATTATCTTTTGCTGCTGGGTCCCTCCATAGACCGTGGAGAATAATTTACTCTGGCTATGCTTTCTTCTAACTCCCAAGGGCCATGGCGATCTCCATTGTGTTCAAAGAGAAGAGGGACCTGTCGACCACTGTCTAAGAAACTCTGTGTTTCTTGCTGTTGTACTACACTGACTTGGTAAAAGCTCATCAACTTTTAGCACATGCCCACTGTGAGCTTATAGATTCATAGAACAGCTGGGACCTCTACGCTTAGGACCCAGGTCTTCTACCTAAGAAGAACATATAGGGGTAGGGCTCTTTTTGACTGAGTTTGTCATTAGTTGAGGGATTTCAAACCATTTCAGTCCTGCATACTAGCCTATTTCTTCCCATTTTTAGTGTGTGTTCATGTGTGTGTTTTCTCATGTATAAATATTTTTGCCCCTTGCATTGCAGTGTTTTGGGGAACATTCCCCAAATCAAACAGGTGGACTCTGTTGCCAGAGTATCCATATGGGAACTGGCTGGTGTGAAAATACTCACTGTGTTAATTGATCCACAGTGTATTTATTAATGACTCTTATGGGTACTTGGTGTTTAGTTCCCTTGGGTGATTGTGGAATTCAAAATAAGAAATCTGCCTTTATTCTATATTCATTGTTTTTCTTTTCAAGAAACTGTTGTTCATTACAGAAAGAATATTACCCCATTATAGAAACTGAAAAATAAAACACGACATCTCTTAAAAACTCACTCTCCCCCAACTACTATTAACTTCTGTTGCATTAGCATTGAGAGACATTTTTCTATGAATATTTCTTTTATATACTACAATTCGAGTTTTTCATAAAACTTCAGTGTCATATTCTTTTATATTCAATGATAGACATTTTAAATTTTAAATACTTTTTATCTATTACTTTTTAATGCCTGTTTTTTTCACTGTATTTGTATTTTATAGTTTCTTAACAAATATCCAAGTGTTGGATTTTTTTTTTCTTTAAAAGAGATTGGGAGACTTCCCTGGTGATCCAGTGGGTAAGACTCCATGCTTTCACTGTGGGGGCATGGGTTTGATCCCTGTTCAGGGAACTATTAATAGAATCCCCGCATACCACACAGTGTGGCCAAATATATATATTATAGGATTAATTTTTAAAATAATTTTAGAAAGGTTAAAAGAAACAGAATATGCATTTTAAACATCCTATGGCTTTTTGTGACTGTCCAGAGAAGTCCATGATTAGGCTCAGAAGGACATATGATAAGGTGATTTGCAACCGGAAAGGAGACCCAGGGTGTTCTGGCTGTAGGAAGTAAGGGCTGGAGTCCTGCACATACCCAGACTTCAGAGCCTTGCCTCGGAGAGAGCGAATTCTGCCATGACTGCCACTTTCCTTCATGTCCTG
Source organism: Cephalophus harveyi (assembly GCA_006410635.1). Taxonomy (NCBI): domain Eukaryota; kingdom Metazoa; phylum Chordata; class Mammalia; order Artiodactyla; family Bovidae; genus Cephalophus; species Cephalophus harveyi. The sequence continues at coordinate 105,985 of SJYT01071524.1, forward strand.
TATGATAACCCGTGTGTCATCCAAAACTTTAAAAATATATATATTACTCAAATTCTGGGAATAAATGTGGTCACCTTTAGGCTCTGTGTAAACTTGATTGTTTTCTTTTAAATTTGCGTGTCTCAGTATTTCTGCCAACTGAATTCGGGACTCTGATTCTGATGCAAACATTCCACTCTGGAGGCTTTTAAAAAGATATGGATATTTGGAAGAGTCTCACACTGCGGCCCTCAGTGTTCAGGTTAAGTGCAGTATAGGTGGATGGGCACTGCCTAACAGCTCCTCTGTCTGCTGGAGAGATGGCTGGAGGAGAAGTCTGTTCTGAGAACAAGGCATGGGCTGTTGCTTCCAGACATTCTTTCTTCCTGGAGGACACAAACGTGGTGTTTAACGGCCACTGGCCACACGCCCACTCTCCGGCCTGAAGGAATGTGCTCTGTCTGGGCCGCACTCCAGTCATCAAGGCAGTTACTGTGGGGAGGGAGAAGCCAGCCCTCCAGGCCTGAGCTTCTCCTGCCGAAAGAAGGAATGTGTTTTGACTTTGGACTTCCCACCCCGCCCTTTCTCTGGTTCCATGAGCTGTCCTGCTTGCACGGGGAGCTTCAGTTTTCTTTCTTACAGCTGCTCTTTCTTCACTGCAAGGGCTTCACCTGAATATAATGTTAAAATACAGAATTCAGAAGAAACGCAGTTTGGTAGAGAGGCATCAACCTACCCCCCTGTTAAGAGCTATGATAAGTAGATCAATTCCAGTATCTGGCACATGCTATCTTTCTGGGCTTGCTTTCTCTGTGTTTTACTTAAAGAGGAAGAGAGAGAGAAAGAAAATTTTAAAACAAAATAGTTTATCCTGTTGAATTCTATTTGAGCAATTTGCATAGGGATGCTGCTGCTGCTGCTGCTAAGTCGCTTCAGTCGTGTCCGACTCTGTACGACCCCATAGACGGCAGCCCACCAAGCTCCCCCATCCTTGGGATTCTCCAGGCAAGAACACTAGAGTGGGTTGCCAGTTCCTTCTCCAATGCATGAAAGTGAGAAGTGAAAGTGAAGTCGCTCAGTCGTGTCCGACTCTTCGCGACCCCATGGACTGCAGCCTACCAGGCTCCTCCATCCATGGGATTTTCCAGGCAAGAGTACGGGAGTGGGTTGCCATTGCCTTCTCCTTGCATAGGGATAGTAAGAGTAATAATGGTCTTCCCAGGTGGCCAGTGATAAAGAACCCACCTGCCAATGCAGGAGACATAAGAGACATGGGTTTGAACCCTGGGTGAGGAAGATCCCCTGGAGGAGGGCATGGCAACCCACTCAGTATTCTTGCCTGGAGAATGTCAGGAATAGAGGAGCCTGGCGGGCTACAGTCCATGGAGTTACAGAGTCAGACACACTGAAGTGACTTAGCACACAGCAACATGCAGTAATAATAAAATTAAGAGTTGTGGTAGTGTTAGTTGCTCAGTCGTGTCCGACTCTTTGCGACCCCATGGACCATGTAGCCCACCAGGCTCCTCTGTTGATGGAATTCTCCAGGCAAGAATACTGGAGTGGGTTGCCATTCCTTTCTTCAAATAATAGTAATAGTTTTGTGAATAGCTAAATTTCATTTAGGTCTCACAATCAACCCCTGGAGTTAGGTCCTAATTTTGGCCCCATTTTACAGGTGAGGTAATTGAGGGTTGAGGGGGTTAGGTAACTTATTCTGCTCATTAGTGATAGATGGTATCCTAGCCCAGGCAGCATAAATCCAGGGTTGGATGAGCCTTTAATCCCCACAAAATAGTGCCTTCAAGGCCAGTAGGTGAGGCTTATGGAAGTTTTGCTCTTTAGGTAGGGGCTCATTCATATTTTTTCCCCTATACTTTCTGTTTTGAAAGTTTCAGACCTGAGATAAGTTGTAAAAGTAGTATGATGAAGTTACCAAGAATTAATATTTTACCCTTTTAGCTTATTTGTCTTTCTGCATGTGTATGTGTGTGTATGTTTGTTTTGTTTATGCTGACCTTTAAAAGTTAACCAAGATATTGATATTGTCACTCTAAATACATTAGCGGGTATCTCTGAAAAACAAAGACATGCTTCTAAACAACCTCAATGAAAATCCTATCACTCCAAAACATTTAGCATTGATTCACTGCTGTTTTTTAATCTGTCCATGTTTAAATTGCCCCAGTTTTTCCCCAAATGACCTTTATAGCTTTTTTTTTTTTTAATCCAATATCCAGTGAAAAATCAGACTTTGCTTTTATGGTTTGTAATCTTGATATCAGGCACATTCTCTTCTCAGACTAGGAACAGTTTGCTTTGGCTTAACTAAAAGACTGGGGACTCTGCAGCACTTCCAGATTTTCCTGCCTGTCCTGACTAAGCAGTCTCACAAATGACCTTATTTGACACATGTTGTTTTACTGAGTACCCTGTCTCCTTCTTTCTCTCTCCTGAGCTCTGCTTTTGTCTTATTTCTTCTCCTTCTTTATTTCCCTTCCTCATTTTCTTTTCTCCCTTCTTCTCCTCTTCCCTGACACTTCCTCCACCATAATGTACACAAGACGTGGTGTTATGCACTATAATTATTTCGTGCCTCAAACTAGAAGCTGATGGTGTGGCAGGTGGGAGCTGCCAGATTGGATCTTATATAAGGGTTGGGATAGAGACCAGATGATGGGGTTGAGGAGGGTGCGCTGGGGGACTGAGCTTGGGTAGACCCTGTTGCAGAGGCTCAGACAGCCTCTTGGCACCACATGAGGCTAAGAGGAGGTGAGAAGCATCAACTCCAGTCCAGGGAAGTGTCAGCAGTGGGAGATAGGAAGAGGATGGGGTGTACCAAAATGGGAAGAGATAGCATAGTAGTGTATTGGGAGGACTGTAGACTTTAAAGTCAGACAGAGAGCTTAAAATAGCAAGACTTTACCAATCAGCTTTGTGATCATAGGAACATTATTTAACTTTCTAAGTCTCGTGTTCTTTACCTACAAGAGGAAAGAGTAATATCTATCTTACAGCTCTATGTTGAAGGTTAGAGATAATGCATGTTAAAGCTAAGATCTAGCATAGAGTTGTTACTCAATAAACTGCATTAAAAAAACCCACCTGGCAATGCAGGAGATGTAAGAGATATGGGTTTGATCCCTGGGTTGAGAAGGTCCCCTAGAAAAGGAAATGGCAACCCACTCCAGTATTCTTGCCTGGAGAATCCCATGGATAGAAGAGCCTGGTGGGCTACAGTCCTTAGGATCATGAAGAGCCAGACATGACTGAAGCAGCTCACCACACAGTACAGGTATTTACAAGGTGGTCCTATAAATGGAGTGCTGCAGTGAAGGGAATCCCCACTGGGTGACATGCAGATGTTGTTAAGTTCATGCAGATGACCAATTTGAGGCTGACCTGTCAGTGGGTAGAAGAAGGTCCTTTGAAATGGATTTCATGGCAGGCTGCCTATGATATAAGGCAGGTTCCAGTGATCAGAAGCACAATTCTATGGAGCCTGGGATCCGGAAGAGAATCCAGTTGCCAGAACCAAACTGTCCCATTAGGTTGAAATGAAGGGTGAGGGTGGTTTGTTGTTGAGCCATCTGGAGCATCTTTTGTTTGGGGTTAGCACTGGGGAGGAACTGGGGGTTTCGTTGGAGCCACTGTGAGAGGGCTGGGGTTCACACTAAGCCTGGGGTGTATTCTTTTTTAGAACTGCTGTTGATGAGATGACACTATTACATTAAAGAGGCTCTTCTTCCTGGGTACTTGGCCCAAATTATCACTAGGTCAATGATGATACCTTGATAATGAGTCCAGAGACCAAATTGTTGGGTTGATCTAGGTTTATTCCCCTTCCGCCTTAGTGAAAGTTGCTGTAACAAGATACCATAGTCTGGGTTGGTTAAACAACAGATGTAATTTTTCCGAGTCAAGAGAGAGAGACAGGGAGGAGGAGAAAGAACAAGTAAGCAGGCTGTTTGGTCTCTTCTTATAAGGGCACTAATCCCATCATGAGGGCCCCACCCTCATGACCTCATCTTAACCTAATTGCCTCCCCGAGACCCCATGTCCAAAAAACATCACGTGAGTGTTAGGGCTTCAACATATGAATTTTAGGGGGGATGCAGATATTCAGACTATATGCCCTGTCTTCCACACTCCCTCTCCCAGACACTTGAGAGTCTATATATAATGAGAGATGTTACCTTGTGAAGAGTGCTACTCATAGTGCTACATGGAAGCAGAAAAAATTTTCAGAACCACAGATTTTGCAGCTTGTCAGTTAAAAGCCTTTAGAAGGAAGCTCCAGTTATATCTAGTATAGGTTCTTTCCTCCTATCTTTCTTCTTATACTTTCCTTATTTTTATTAGTATCCATTCCAGAGTCATGAAATTGTGGCAAAACGTGTCATTGCTTGTTCTTTGTAAAATCTCCAGATTAAACTTCTATGGCCCAAAGTGAGGCATTGTGCCACTTCTCTCCAAAAGATTAGCTTATTCCAAGCTTTTCCTCTTCTATTTGAGGCTGGCAAGAATCAACAGGCACTTATGTTTTTAATTTAAATTCGTTTATTTTTAATTGGAGGATAATTGAATTGCTTTACAAAATGGTGTTGGTTCCTGCTATATATCAACAAGAATGAGTCAGGGTTCACACATATGTCCCCTCTCTCTTGAATCTTCCTCCCACATCCTACCCCTCAAGGTTATCACAGAACACCTGATTTGAGCGCCCTGCATTATACCGCAAGTTTCCTCTGGCTAATTTGCATGTGGTAATGTGTATGTTTCAATTCTACTCTCAATTCCTCCCATCCTTTCCTTCCCCTACCGGGTCCACAAGGCTATTCTCAATGTCTGTGTCTCCATTTCTCCATTGGCAAGTGTTTTGGGAGCCAGCATATACACTTCCTGGTCCATTAAGTACCAGTTTGTTTAATGGTAATTTTAAAGAAGATAAGGGGACTATTTACACTTTATAGGATCTGTTTCTGCTGGAAATTGTGATAAATTTTTATTTTGATATTGTCATGATTTGCTCACTTTTATTTTTTATTTCTTTCTTCAACAAATATGCCAAACACTGAGCAAATAGTCTAAAACAAACACCCCACCAAAAATAAGAGGGGAATGGTCATTTCTATTTTAAGACTATAAAAGCACATCAAGTAATACTTGAACATAATTTTGCCTGTATCATAAGTTGCATAGCATTTCTAATGATCCAGGGGAAAAAATTAGGTAAGCTCCATGGCCAAAGACTAATATAAATAAAATCTGTGAATAATGGGATTAGAAAACAATTTAAATTTAATCTATAGAAAACATGAACAGTAAAACACAGATAGGGAGTCATGTGACACCAGAGAGTAGTTAGAGAATTTCAAAGAATGTATCCAAAAGACTGAAGGATTGCCGTTTATCTTAGGACAAATATAGGGAGGACGTTAAATTGTAATGAGGAATACCAAAGTGAAGTATGAGTTTCCAGAGAGCTAGAGAGAGGTAAGTCCAGTACAGATGTTTGAAAAGTGAAAAGCTTAACATTCATCGCTGGGGAACATCTAGAGCTTATGATTAAGCAGGTTCTTAAGGAATGAAAGAAAGTAGTGCTGGCTGAGTAGTTACATGGATTTGCTAAGAGACAGTCAAGAGAATGTATATGTGCCACATCTCCTTTACCTATTCCTCTGTTGATGGACTTTAGGCTGCTTCCATGCCCTGGCTATTGTAAACAGTGCTGCTATGAACATTGGGGTGCCTGTTTCTTTTGGGATTATGAGTATATGCCCAGGAGTGGGATGCCTGGATCATACAGAAGCTCTACTTTTAGTTTTCTAAGGAACCTTCACGCTGTTTTCCGTAGTGGCTGCACCAATCCACGTTGCCACCAACAGTGTAAAAGGGTGGAATCTAGAAAAATGGTACAAATGAACCTATTTGCAAAGCAGAAATAGAGACATAGATATATAGAGAACAAATGTATAGGCAATGAGGCGGGCAAGGGGGGATGGGATGAATGGGGAGATTGGGATGGATGTATATACATTATTGATACTATGTATAAAACATAACTAATGAGAACTTATGATGTAGCACAGGAAACCCCACTCAACGCTTTGTGGTGACCTAAATGGGAAGGAAATCCAAAAAAGAGGGAATAAATGTATAACATATGGGTGATTCACTTTGCCGACTCTTCATGACCCCATGGACTGCAGCCTACCAGGCTCCTCCACCCATGAGATTTTCCAGGCAAGAGTACTGGAGTGGAGTGCCATTGCCTTCTCCATTGCAATATATCAGAAAGTAGCATATTGTAGTGTAACTATACTCCAATAAAAAATAAAATAAAAATTTACATCTAATATTTTTTTTCTAAGTAGAAGAAAAAGAAACTGTAGATTCTGGCTTAAAACTAAAGACAAGAAGGTTCTTTAGGAGGGCTATGTCTATGCATCTTTTGTATCAGTAAATTAGAAAGTGACATAGACCATATGCTTTTCATGACTTTCTCTGGGGCAGAAGGTTCTGGATCAGGAAGAGGCATAAAGGAGGGGGCCAGTGTGAGAGAGGGAAAAAAGGAAGGAGAATAGAGGACAGAAGACCCCAGGGACTCACAGCTGAAAGGGACTGCTTACGTGCCAGAATCCGTGTTCACAACCTGCTGGCTGGGCAGGTGGGATACACAGGCCCGTGGGAGAGAAAGCAGATGCGTATGTGAGTGAGGGGGAATGGTGAGCAGGGGAGGGGTGGGAATTCACCTATTGAATAAATATTTATGGAGTACTCACTTTGTGCTGGGTGCTGCATTCTGGATGCTGGAGGTGCAGCAGACGGAGGCCCAGCCCTCCTGGAGCTGACACGCCAGTGAGGAAGAGAGAAAAGAGAATTAGAAAAGTACTTAATTTCTTGGGCTTTCCAAGTGGCTCAGTGGGTAAAGAATCTGCCTGCAATGCAGGAGACTCAGGCAGACATGACGAGTTCAGTTTTCGAGTAGGGAAGATCCCCTGGAGGAGGGCATGGCTGCTCACTCCACTATTCTTGCCTGGAGAATCCCATGGACATGAGGCAACTTAGCATGCACCTAATTTCTCAGGAGGTGCTAGTGTTATGGAAAACTCTATAACAGCAGAGTTGGGGGGTGGCCCTTTGCCCAGAGTGGTCTGGGAAGGCCTCTCTGATAATGTGGCCTCTGAGTTGGAATCTGTGAGGATGAAGGAACACTCAGCATGATGTCTGTTTCCCCAGAGGAGCCACAAGATCAGAGAATAAATACTGAATCCTTCTGTAGGGCAGTCTTCAAAGACGTTCTCAAGTCAGAACCACAACCAGAGTTAGAGGGAGATGGCTTTTAGTTTATCATCTGACAGTGAAATAATTCATGCTGGTCTGCTCAGCCATGGTCCACTCAGCTCTGTGAGGGCTTTGTCTTCAGGCTCGGCATTGAGCCTGGGTTTACATTGAAAAACTGCAAGATGCCCTTTGACCTGAGCACTCGCTGGTTCTTTCCCGCTTGGAGGACAAGGGTTCCTTGACTTTGGCATTGACTTTTGATGTGGTGGCGGATGGGAAAGTGGAGTGGGGCCTGGAAGTGAGTGGGGGTGATGGGAAGGAGAAGTGAAGAGCTGGAGACCGGTTTGTGGAGCAGATTGAGTTTCTGATTGAAAGGGGCTCTGTGGGTCAGATAAATTAGAGCGTCAAGCATAGAGGGGCGGAGCGAGCTGAGCAATCCGGGCGTGAAGAGGGCGTCACTGTTATCATAAGAGCAAATGAGAGAGGCCTGGAGAGTGTGCTGCGTGGGAGGGGAATGGGGGTGGGGGTCTTTCAGCAAAGGATGAGATTCCCCTTGATGTGGGCAGAAACCGTTGACACAACCAGAGAGGCTCAGACTCATCTTTACTTTGTCTATAGAGGGGGACATCCCCTGCCCACCTCACTCCGCTGGGGTGGTGTTCTCTCCCTGGTTTTAATTCAGAGGATTTGTATACTTTCCCCCACATGTGCTGGCCTGATCCCCAGAAGACTGGACTAATCAGTTAAAATTGGGAAAATTGGGGATAGTCAAACGTTTAAAACGTTTACATCTTTCCCCTCTGTTTTATAAATAATTTGGAAGAAGGACATGAATTTAATACAGAACATAAGATTCAATTATGTTATTGTTTAGTGGTAGATTTACTTTTTTAAAGCTGCTCTTCTTTTGGAGTAAAAGAGATAATTTTAAGTTTAAAATAGTTGATAGAGAAGATTATTTGTTAATTTAAATAAAAATTTAAAATTATTTGTTAATTTAATTAAAATTATTTGTTAATTTAAATGCTTGAGTTTAGTAGTGGTTGTATTATGCAAAACCTTTCATAAATATGCATAGTCAGCAGGCTGCATTTTTGTAAATTTTAGATGATTCCCCTTCTGATGTCTTCACACAAGTATACTTCACGTTCAAAGATGATTGGGCCAATGATGTCTTTTACTGATGGTTTTGGACAAACACACCATGAATCCTAACCATCATATATTCCTGCTTCTTTCTTTCTAAGTGATAAAAAGGTTTTGCCCAAAATCAGTACAATCCCAGTTCTTTTGGTAGAGTTGCAGTTTGCACAGCCACTTCTTTCTCTTTTATTCCTTTTCACACACACTCTCTCCCCGTACATACATGTGTACATCTAAATACTTATTTTGAATTGATTTATAGTCACTGAATTTTATTTATTTATTTACTTTTGGCCACACCCCAGGGCATGTGGGGTCTTAGTTCCCCAACCAAGGATCGAACCCACATTCCCTGCATTGAAAGTGTGGAGTTTTAATCACTGGACCACCACTATAGTCCCTGGATTTCAAGCTTCCTTGCTCATGAGAGGCCTGTAGCAGGTTTCATTGTCCCATGGAGGCAGTGTTACATAATGGAAAATTCATGATCTGTGTAATCACACAGTTAGTGGTTTGAATTCTGGCTCCAGCACCTTCAAACCAAATGACCTTGGCAAGGTAATTAACTTCTTTGAGCCTTGGTTTACAGCTCTATAAAATGGGTCTAATTATACTCACCAAAAGGAGCGGTTGTGTGAATGCACAATATCATGTTTTTAAAGCATCTATTGAGGCGCCTCCATAAGTGGAAGTTACTGCTGTTCCTTTTGTTCTCGTTAGAAAAGTACAATAGGGAGTATGAAGTAATGGGAATTAGAAAAACTAGGGAAAGGGAACACAGAAGAGCACACTTCTGAGAAATAAAGGAAATGGAGTGAAAGTGAAACGTTATTGAGGTAAGTAGCTTACTATTTAATTTTCTGCTGCACTGGTAAATTAGTAGTAAAATTACTTAATATTTTAAAATACTGTACCTTCTTCCCTCACTGGATAGTGAAGGAAGCACTTTCCCTAGGATCATTTAAGTCGGTCTTTGTGACTTTGATTTTCATCATGATTTCATTCACACAAGTTTGTAGACTGTGTGAGAAATCACTGGTCTGGTTCCCTGTTTTCAAGGAGTTGAATGCCATTCAGACATATGTTCATTTCTCCTAAAAAGTTTTTGAAACTGATGTATGAGTTTCTGCTGCTAATGACTGATCAATAAATTAAATGATTTAATAACACACAGCCATTTTATTTAGTCCACAGTTCTGTGGACCAGCTCAGATGGATAGTTCTGCTGATCTTAGTGGGGCTCGCAAATGAGCCCATGGCCAGTTTTTGGTCAGCTGGGAAACTCTCCTTCTGGATGACGAGCTGGAGGGAAGAGGAGAGGAGTGGTGGGGACACTGGACCACGGGTCCCCCATCATCCGACAGACTGTTCATACAGTAGATCGAGTTTCCAAGAAGGAGATTGGTGGAACCAAAGATTCTTGAGTCCAGCTCTGCCCAGTTTCAGAAGTTGGACAGGTTCACTTCTATCACATGCTCTTGGCCAGAACAACCTAAAAGGCCATTCCAGAATCAATGAACAGAGAGTGCTTGCTTAATCGCTTCAGTTGTGTCCGACTCTGTGACCACATGGACTGTAGCCTGCCGGGCTGCTCTGTCCATGGAATTTCCCAGGCAAGAATACTGGAGTGGGTTGCCATTTCCTTCTCCAATGAATGGAGAAACAGAGGCCATTTCTTCATAGGAGGATTTGCCCAGTATTGACATTTTTGCACCCCTTCCCAGATGAGGACGCTGCAGTCCTCATTAGTAGCTCAATTACAATTCCTTGGAGTCAGTAGATTTTCTCAAGTCTACCACAGTATCTTCTGCTTTACTTTTTGTCCTTTCTTTTTTTTTTTTTTAAACTATTTGTTTATTTATTTTTGGCTGTGCTGGATCTTCATTGCTCGAGCTCTTTAGTTTCGGAGAGCGGGGGCTGCTCTCCAGTTGTGTTGCAAGCACTACTCATTGTGGTCGTTTGTTGCGTCTCGTCGCAGAGCACAGGCTCTAGGACACGTGGGCTGAGTAGTTGCAGTTTCCCGGCTCTAGAGCTCAGGCTCAGTAGTTGTGGTGCACTGGCTTAGTTGCTTCGCAGCCTGTGGGATCTTCCCGGATCAGGCATCAAATCCTGGTCAATGTCTCCTGTATGGGCAGGCAGATTCTTTACCACTGAGACACCCAGGTTGCCCACTCTTTGTTCATTTCGTTTTTTGCATGAATTGGTATTCTGAAGACTGAAAAAAGATGCTGAAGTGATTATTTACCTCTGATTGCGGCCAGAGCTGGAGTTTGTAAAATTCTGGCACCGGGAGATTTTGACCCTGACCCTGCTTGGATTTCATCCCTGAGCAGATTCGCTCACCCGTATCTAAGTGGAGGCGGGGCAGAGGCGGGCAGAGTCAGCTGGATGGCCTCGCTGGAGGCCGCTCAGGTGGCCCAGGTTCAAGAGCACCTGTTTCATTGTCCTCTGATGCAGGAGGTGTGTGGGCAAAAGAGCCTCCCTGCATAATTTACTGGCTTTCTTGGAACGTCTAGACATTGCTTTGCAGCAAATGCTAAGCAGATAAGTTAGTTCCTTAAATAAAGTTATTTTGAGTTCTTTTAAATTCATCAGATGATCTCAAGCTGCTGGGTGTGTTTTGAGTAGCTAAAGAGTAACTTTCTGATCATTTTGAGGGAGTAGAAACTCCATTCATTTTCCCCAAATACTACACTTGAGTGTAGAGCCAAGCAAGAGCCAACCTGATGTGAAGAGCTGACTCCTTGGAAGAGACCCTAAGGCTGGAAAAGATGAAAGCAAAAGGAGAAGAGGATGGCAGAGGATGAGATGGTTGGGTGGCGTCACTGATTCAGTGGAGTTTGAGCACACTCCCGGAGATGTGGAAGGACAGGGAAGCCTGGCGTGCTGCAGTCTATGGGGTCGCAAAGAGTTGAACACGACTTAATGACTAAACATCTCAGTAGTTTGTCCCTAATTCCCAAACTTAATGGAGTTCTCTTTTTTTTTTTTTTTTGAAGCAGGAACACACTTTTCTACTTTGTGTTAGACCATCAAGTATGTTAGCTGTGGCCTTGGCCTTGTATGCCTTGGGTAACTCAAACTCCCTGATTGTCTACTGACCTACACTCTAAACTCCACGGTATTCCTACCGACCCCAGGGAAATTCATGAGCAAGGAAGGAAGAGGAAGGATCAAGGGGTTGCTTGATTCTCTCAGTGACCATGTGGGTCAGGTACAGTGATGACCTGGATTAGGAGAAAACCAGGAAGTGACTGATTGAATTTAACAGCTCGTCAAGAGGGTCAGGCCAAATAGAGAACATGCCAAACGTTGCGCTTTGAACATTCTGGGAGGAGATGCTATATTGTGATCTTTATTCCTTCTCGTATGACAGCAAAAGTTAGTAAGCACTCATTGGAGGTGTTTTTGCTTAATGATCATTAACTCCTTTGCAGAGAAAGGAGATACAGGTCACTGCATTTTCCATTCTTCCTTTACACCTAATTGTCCTTTTACAGGTGTGTTCTTTGAAGAAAACTTATGAGGCAGGTAAATTGAATGGATTAAGAATTATTTGAATTTGCAAAGTATTCTTCACTTTCCAAAAATGAAGAAAAACTATCTGTCACCATTTGAATTTAAGGGTTCTTCATTAGTTGAAGGGATGGCCTGGGTGTTTAGGTCACAATTGCCGTACTTTTTTCTGGTAGGAGGTAGCCAGGGCTAAGTCGAGATTTTCATGGTGAAAGTAACACCCACTTGTGGAGCTAGGCAGTTCCATGAATGGTCAGGAGGCAGTATAGAAGGGTAGGGAAGAAAACAGGGCATGACTTTTATCGGGCTTATCAAGCATTGATTCTGCCCATGTCGAGGCAGTGTGGTCACATCCTTGCGGTGGGGCGGGGCAGGGGGAATAGTAAAAATACACAAATGATAAAGGTAGTAAGAGAAGTATATGAGGGGCTCTGTGTGCACTTTGAGTGTGGATGGTGACAGGGGTGAGTGGGAAAAGACTGGGTCATGAAGTCAGAGTTTCCCAGGAGAGGAGGGAGTTCTGGGATACAGAAATCTTATGTCTAAAGTCAGACAGATGGGGGACTTCCTGTCCAGTGGCTGTCTCCAATGCACAGGGCCTGGGTTCAATCCCTGGTCAGGGAACTAGATCTCACATGCTGCAATGAAGATCAAAGATCCTATGTACCATAGGTAAGACCCAGTGCAGCTAAACAAATATGTTTAAAACATAATAAAAAAGTCAGAGAGATTTGATGAGCACTGTGGTTGGGACAATCCATATCACTCTGGCCGGCTAGACCAGAGCAGGGCCTATGCCAGTGGAGGGGCAGGAAGAAAAGACAAAACATTCTGAGAAATTTAATGTGTATAGGCTTGGGGGAGGGAGGGGGAATTGGATTAAGTTCACATACAGAGTTTATGGAAAGGTCTCTATTTTACAAATTGAAATGCTGCTCACATTTAAAAGCAGCTCTTCAACAACCAGGCTAATTGAATTTGACTGCTTCCCTGTAAGCAGAGAATTCCTTTTCCTAGAAAAAGGGGAACAGATTATTCTAGCCTTGGGGAATGTTATTTCACTCATTAGATGGCCGGACTTTTCAGGTGAAGCATTGTACTCTATGTACTGATCGTAACATTCACAACCTGGATATTGTGAAGTAAATTAAAATGGAATACCTGTCATTATTAGTTTTTGCTGTTTTGATGTGGCATTTCTGGGTTTGGGGCTTCTCAGAAAATATTCAATGACACTCCATTTGATAGCTTGTCAGGGCCCCCAAATGAAAATGTAGAGTGACATGGTAGCATGCAGTGGCCCCGGTGCGCCTGAGAGCTTTGGTGAATAAGAGAATGCTCAGTTTTATAGAGAGGAAATTTGAAAAACGGTTTTATAGTTAAACCATTGTAAAGTGATATATAATTGAACCAAAACGTTTAATTATGTTGAAATTGTACACACCTAGCAATATCTTACTCTCTTTGCACAATGACTGCTTTTTCATTTTCCACTTATAAGCAGGAAACAACTGTGTGTCAGTTATCATAAGGCCTTCTGGGGCTTTTCTGCCTCAAAATTTTACGTGCCTGAGGTGAATTGACTGTTCTGTCTCGCCACCAAATACCTGGCATCTTTTGGTATTCCGTGGCAATGGAGGCTGAGTCCTGGAATCATATGCTTTGGTTTGGGTTGGAAGCATCCAATTAGGAATGCTTTCAGGTAAGGAATCTGCCTGCCAATGCAGGATACCAGGGTTCAATCTCTTGGTCAGGAAGATCACCTGGAGAAGGAAATGGCAACCCACTCCAGTATTCTTGCCTGGAGAATCCTATGGACAGAGAAGCCTGGTGGGCTATAGTCTGGATTGCAAAGAGTTGGACATGACTGGGCATGCACACTCCAAGTGAATTGCAAGGTACACTGAGAGAAGAGAAATCGTACTTGCAGCTGGGATGTGAGTGTTCCCAGAGACTCTTTCTCTAGCTCCGGGAAGTTGCTTAACCTTTCTGAGCTCCTGTTTCCACTTCCTATGGCCTCTGCCTCTTTGAGTGGGGATCTGGTGTTACCTGCCACATTTCTGTGCTTTTTTGAAAATCTGAAGCCAACACAGCAGATTGGAAAATCTGGTGGTACAACATTGTTCATCAGCTATACCCCAGTACAAAATGTTTTAGGTGTTACAAAAAAGAAAAGAAAAATCTGGTGGTGGGTTTCAGGGGTGTCCGTGACATTATTTTCTGAATTACTCTTTTTCAAATTATTTTCTAATTGAAATAAAATTTCATCAGAAATTATAAGTGAAAATACCAGATGCCTTCATTCATGTTTCTAGACTCAGTAAGGATTTTTGGATCCAATGTTTATGTTGAGCTTGTGGGCCTTTAGGAGATGAGAGAGGTGGCAATGCTGAAGAATCAATCCTGTAATTGTCATTGTCAAAACTTATCCTGTGGCTCTTAAGAAACTACTGTGAAGCTTTGCTTCTATCCATCAGGCCTTTGCTGCTTGCTTCTTAAAGGAACTGTCTGAACGTGTGCTTTTTCTGTCCTGTTTGATGGCTTCTTACTCTGCAAAGATGGAAAATGGGCAAAGATTTCTAAGAGAATTCCTAATGATGGCTTGGTAGTGTATATGTTTAACCATTTATAAGAGACTTGCCAAGTGAAAATTAGGGGTCAGGAAGGTAATTGGTTTCTCTTGGCCGTTGATTGTTTACCTCCAAGTATAGAGTAAAATGGGCTTCCCTGGTGGCTCAGTAGTAAAGAATCTGCCTGCCATTGCAGGAAACACAGGTTCCATCCCTGAGTCGGGAAGATCCTCTGGAGAAGGAATGGTAACCCACTCCAGTATGGACAGAGAAGCCTGGTGGGCCATAGTCTATGGTGGGCTATAGTCTGACGGAGTCGGACACGACTTAGCAACTGAAGAATGATAGGGTGAAATAGTGAAAGAATGATGTCTTTACCAGTGGCTCGGTCAGAGGAATGCTCTGCTTTATTTGATGTCCAGAAAGAACCCAGATGCCAAGTGTGGGGAGCGGGGTGGGGTGGCTACATCGTTGCAGATGCCAGCTCCCTGTAGTATTACAGCAGGGACACCGAGGAGCAGGCTTCCTGAGTCTGGGTTCTCTGTGACTAAGAGTGTGGAATGACTAAGTACGTCTGTACTTAGGCCATGTCTGCAATGTTCTTTCTGCTTGTTTGTAGGCTGAACCATTGTCCCAGTCTGCCTGAGACTGAGGAGTCTTCTAAGAGGCAGGATTTTTAGTACTAAAACCAGGAAAGCCCTGGGCAAGTTTGGGCAGTTGGCTCCCTTTCCTTCCGGCCCCACTGCCAGCCCCATCTCTTTGGCCTCCTGTCACTGCCACACCATGCAATGAACCTCCCAACAACTCTGTTCACTGTTTCCAGGGGCTTTGTACATGGGGGCCTGGTGGTTGTTGATCAGTCACTCAGCCATATCTGACTCTTTGTCAGATGGACTGCAGCACGCCAGGCTTTCCTGTCCTTCACCATCTCCCAGAGTTTGTCCAAACTCATGTCCATTGAGTCAGTGATGCCATCCAACCATTTCATCCCCTTCTCCTCCTGCCTTCAATCTTTCCCAGGTCTGGGGAGCTTGATAAAACCACCAGTTTTTAAAGATGGGGTACTCCTTAATATTTCAGGCTGAAGTCTGTCTGTCTTTATAGGGGGTGGCACCATCCTGTGATGCTCAGGTTATTTCTTTGCAGTGCTTTTCCTACTGCTGGACATTTGTGAAAATAGAAAACTGCAGTTAGAGCAAGGAGCAAACAGGTCCCCGTTCCCCTCCTTTTTCTCCTGGAGAACTATCTACTGTCCCACCTGCAGGTGCAGGTAGAGTTGTAAACTGTGAATTCTGTCCCTAGCATTGATGCCTAGTCTTTTCCTCTTAGGAAAAGTAATATGCAGTTGTAAACCTGAAAGTCCTATACTTCTGTCCCTGGTAAATGTTAAATGCTACCGGTCATTTCACAATTTTAGTTGCCATTTTCATTATCCCTCAAGCTTAAGTAGAACAAATACAACCTGCATCTTGAGATCAAAGGGCTGAATCTAGTTATGCTTGTGGAACTTTAAAATCCCAGTCCACAAGGGGCCTCTCAAGGGTTTGATCTCTTGAGAGCGACTGGATTTTTTTCTTTTTCTCTGTTTGTTCTTCCATGTTTGCTGCTCACAAACTCCTGCTTCTTTTTCCCTCCTGGCAAAGTGACATGGCTGTGTGATCTTACTGGGCCCTGTGAAAACCCATGATGTTATCAAGCATTAAGCAGTTGCCTAGAAACCATCATGTAAACAGGATTAAATGACGCATTTTTTCTATATTACAGCTGCTTTCTGATTAAAACGTGATGTCAGAAATAGCTCAATGTACACCTCTTCATGGTTTTAAAACACAGATAAGTGAAAAAAAATTTTTTAACAGAGGTAAAATGATTGCTCCATACTCACATCTCGAGATGGTCACCACCAACCCGAATGTCCCCTGCTCCACCTCCTTCTCCCCTCACAGACCTCCCTTTCTGGAGGGTCATGTATTGGAGATTGTGGGCCGTTTTTAAAGAACATGAGCGTAAACCTGCACAAAGCTCAGACTCTTACTGGCCCATCGGTCCCTTGGACCTCAGCCAGACTGGAGTGTGTGTAGAGGAGTTTTCAAAAGCCTGTTGCAGGAATTTGGTCATGGGGAAGGAATGTGTTCTGTGAAGCAACTCAGTGATAAGCAGGTTTTCAGCAAAACATCACCAGGAGCTGATCCTACTCTAAATCAACTTCAGTGAATTAGAGAGAACCAAATCTCTTAACTCTAGACCCTATTGTCTCCCAGGAAACAAACTGGGATGCAATCATGCAACATGGAGAAATATGAACTGAAAGGACTTGTTACAGGATTGAGGTATTCTTAAACTCTCTTTGGATTAAGATAGACAAGCAAATGATGACGGCTGGCTTGGGGTTAAAGGAGAAAAAGGAATCAGGAAAGCCTGAGTCAGTAAGTCAGCAAATATTTATTGAGCTCCTCCTATCTACCCCTAGGCCCTTCTAGGTGTGGTGGGGGGTGGGGTGGGTAAAGTGACTGTCAACAATGAGTGAGATGGACAGTCCTGTATGTTCCAGTGAGGGGGCAGGGGTCAAGCAATAAAAGCTGGAACAGGTCAATAAGTTCAGTAATTTCAGATAATGGTAAATTCCATGAAAAAGATAAAACAAGGTCTGTGACTGCAATTGGAGGTTATGAGCCCTGCCTTTCCAGGGTGATATTTGGGTTGAGAGGCTGAGAATATGAAGGTCTTGGGGCGATGCCATATTGGCAGTGGGGAAGCAGAGAAGGAGGTTGAGTATATAGTAGTGAATGGTTTGTAGAAATCAAAACACCAAAAGAACCTTCAGCATTGTTGGATGATAAATCAGGTCCATACTAGGAACATCTTTTTCCAGCTTCTCAGAAAACTGAATCAAACCTCACCAGTTCTCCAGATGGTTTGAATTACCTCTGGGGGCTTGCCTAACATAGATTAGTTTTAGAATTGACGATGTGGACTTTTGTGTTTTTCTAGATATTAATGGTGGGAGCTTTTTGTATTTAAAATTTTATTGTTAAACCATGAAAATAATATATTACCACAGTTGGAGAAATAAGAAAGCTCTTTTATAAGTATGCAAACCCAGAAATACTTTTATGTTCATATCCCCTCCCAGTCTTTTTCATGTATCTGGTTTTAGATAGTTAACAGGTAGCTGTTTACTTGTAATGTATGACATGATAAATATAAGTAACAGTGAGATATGTTATATATGAAACTTGTTAAGAGAGTAAATCCTGAGTTCTCATCACAAGAAAAAAAAATTTTCTGTTCCTTTAATTTTGTATCTGTATGAGATGATGGATGGTCACTAAACTTACTGCGATCATCCCTTCATGATGTATGTAAATCAAATCATTATGCTGTATATCTTATACCTATGTCAATTATACCTCAGTGAAACTGGAATAAAAAAATACAGTCCTGTAAATACATAGCAGACATTTTACTACTCTTCCTCAAATTTATGTTAATACTCTGTATTTACAGATTTTAGTGACTAAATATAATCTATTCTCAATGGACATGTGTTTGGGTGGACTCCGGGAGTTGGTGATGGACAGGGAGGCCTGGCGTGCTGCGGTTCATGGGGTCGCAAAGAGTCAGACACGACTGAGCGACTAAACTGACTGACTGATAATCCATTCTTGTTTGGGAGGTAGTTATGTTCTATAAAGTCCCTATGAATAGTGAATTAGTGAATACTGAATCACTGCTCCTAGGGGAAATATTAGGTTAGATTCCTGTGAGCCTCTGGTTTCACATTTTCATGAATTGATCAATACATTGCCTTGTTTCCTGTGTATGTTTAAAAAAACCACCTTACTCAAAATGCATACATATATGTTTTTGAACTTTTTTTTCCATATCATTTATTTGGCTGTGCTGGGTTTTAGCTGACAATTGGAGGTTATGAGCCCTGCCTTTCCAGGGTGATATTTGGGTTGAGAGGCTGAGAATATGAAGGTCTTGGGGCGATGCCATATTGGCAGTGGGGAAGCAGAGAAGGAGGTTGAGTATATAGTAGTGAATGGTTTGTAGAAATCAAAACACCAAAAGAACCTTCAGCATTGTTGGATGATAAATCAGGTCCATACTAGGAACATCTTTTTCCAGCTTCTCAGAAAACTGAATCAAACCTCACCAGTTCTCCAGATGGTTTGAATTACCTCTGGGGGCTTGCCTAACATAGATTAGTTTTAGAATTGACGATGTGGACTTTTGTGTTTTTCTAGATATTAATGGTGGGAGCTTTTTGTATTTAAAATTTTATTGTTAAACCATGAAAATAATATATTACCACAGTTGGAGAAATAAGAAAGCTCTTTTATAAGTATGCAAACCCAGAAATACTTTTATGTTCATATCCCCTCCCAGTCTTTTTCATGTATCTGGTTTTAGATAGTTAACAGGTAGCTGTTTACTTGTAATGTATGACATGATAAATATAAGTAACAGTGAGATATGTTATATATGAAACTTGTTAAGAGAGTAAATCCTGAGTTCTCATCACAAGAAAAAAAAATTTTCTGTTCCTTTAATTTTGTATCTGTATGAGATGATGGATGGTCACTAAACTTACTGCGATCATCCCTTCATGATGTATGTAAATCAAATCATTATGCTGTATATCTTATACCTATGTCAATTATACCTCAGTGAAACTGGAATAAAAAAATACAGTCCTGTAAATACATAGCAGACATTTTACTACTCTTCCTCAAATTTATGTTAATACTCTGTATTTACAGATTTTAGTGACTAAATATAATCTATTCTCAATGGACATGTGTTTGGGTGGACTCCGGGAGTTGGTGATGGACAGGGAGGCCTGGCGTGCTGCGGTTCATGGGGTCGCAAAGAGTCAGACACGACTGAGCGACTAAACTGACTGACTGATAATCCATTCTTGTTTGGGAGGTAGTTATGTTCTATAAAGTCCCTATGAATAGTGAATTAGTGAATACTGAATCACTGCTCCTAGGGGAAATATTAGGTTAGATTCCTGTGAGCCTCTGGTTTCACATTTTCATGAATTGATCAATACATTGCCTTGTTTCCTGTGTATGTTTAAAAAAACCACCTTACTCAAAATGCATACATATATGTTTTTGAACTTTTTTTTCCATATCATTTATTTGGCTGTGCTGGGTTTTAGCTGTGGCATGTGGGATCAAGTTCTCTGAACAGGAATCGAACCCATGCTCCTGCATTGGGAGTGCAGAGCCTTAGCCGCTGGACCACAAGGGAAGCCGCCAAATACATATATTTTCAATTCATTAACACTGAAGTCAAGCCAAGAGAACTATAACACATACCTGAACAAAGCTTATCTAACACAGGCAGTTTTTCCACAGAGAACGTCACAGCTTTCTTCAGTTTAGAAACCCTAGCCAGCACTTGAGCACTCTGCATGGGGGCCGTTTTAAACAGCGACATCACTCACAAAAAGAACAAAAGTGTGAAAATGTGGCACCGAATAGACCGTACTTGTTTACAGTATGAGCCGAAAGAAGGCAGAGTGTTCAACCTCAGCTGAAAATGTGCAGTTCTAGAAACTCAGATTTTTGTTTCTCTGTGCATATTAGTGTATGACTGTGAAAGCACCACAAGTATTGATTCGGGGGTTACAAATAAATGTTAGCAGGTAGGCAAATTTGCAAACATGGAGTTTGTGAGTAATGAGGGTCAGCTGTCTGCTGTTCTTTTGACTGACCGTGCCATGATTAACTGGAGCATAAATGACTCACCGTGGATGTATATGCAGACGGCTTCTGCTCTGGCATTTATGGAGCCTCCCTAATTTCTCCTTACTCTCCACCCCCACAGAAGCCAAATCCTGGAAAAGTCCTGCTAAAGAATAGCTCAGAAGCCCAGGATAGGTGAGAAACAGTCCCCTGTCTGAGAGGGGATAATGGTAGTCATATCACCTTTCGATTACAAGGGCTTTACAGTTTGTGAAGTTCTTTGATGTGATCTGTGTAATTGGATCTTTACAAGGACCCAGTAAGGGAAATGGAACTGTTATCTTCATTTTCCCAGAAAAAGACACAAATGTGAATTGATGGTACACATACTTGGCCTTACTTGGCTTTCTGAAATGACTCAGGCATTTTGCCCTCAGCAGATGCCCAGAGAACAGATATCGCATTGGGAAACAGTCTCTCTCCTTGTCTTACAAGTGCTTGACAACATCCACCTACATTTTCACCATGGAGGGTTGAGAGGCAGATAGTGTAGTGGAAAGAGTGTAGCTTTCACAGTCAGGGGAAGTGGTTTGATTCCCTGGTTCTGCTCCTTCTTTACCTGTGCACCATCAGCTAAGTTGTCAAACCTCTTTGAGCTTACATTTTTGCATTGGTAAAATGGGGGTAATAACATTACTATTACCTAACTCACGCATTTGTTGTGAAGATTTAATGAAATAATATATTTAGCCACTTTCCTCATTATACTTCTGATGGTAAGAACTGTGTTGACAAGACGTTTATTGATAGATCCTTAGATAAAATTAATAAGTATCTTCACAATAACCTCTGTTTCCTAACAATTCTGCCTGGAGATTACCCAACCACAAATAGACCCATTAGCGAATAAACAGTGTGCATTGACTTCTGCATCAGTGAATGTCTAAACTAATGTCATTTCCATAATACAGCATTTTCCCCTTGTGGAAGAAATATAAATGTTTCAAAGTAAGCATTAATGAAGTCTCCCTTTGATTTTTTTCTAATCTTGATTGGGATGTTGATAAGATTTATGTACATGTTGAACAAAGGGATGGGAGAGGCTTGCTGCTTATAACAGACTAAGGTCAAATACATGATATGGGAAGAGGTTTATGCAACACTGGTAGCTGTTTTATTGATGGGAAAGTGACATATAGGGAAGTGACTTGTGCAGCAAGACACCCGAAGAATATTAAGCTTTCCCAAGCAGCCAGTCTTTGGAGTATTAGAGTTGGGGGGAAGGGGAATAGGAAAAGATTCTTTTTCCTGATAGCTTTGCAATGAAATGAATATGTGGGTCCTTTGTAAAACGTTTTGAGATCCATTTTACACTTGCAGCACAGTTTCCAGCACATTCTTTTTTAAACATCTGTGCGGCATCAATAGAAAATGAAACCATCTGTTAGAGTGCTCTTCTGAGGTCCCTGTTGACCCCACCATGGCAGGGGTGATGAGGTCAGCAGTCTGAATGCTAAACTCCACGTCCAGGTGGCTGTTCTTTCTGAACTTTGATAGCTGGTATCTCCCTGAGAGAAAATGACGTCTGCTTTTGCTAGTTTGGCCTTTGAGATTCCCCTGGGACCAGTGATCTCTGGACCCTGATGTGAGCTCTTGATTAGATAGAGGAATGCCTTCACATATAACTTGTTTGAGACTTTTCCCATTTTTGCATGGCATATGCCATCTTCCTGGACTGGGGATCAAACCCATGTCCACTGCATTGGCAGGTGGATTCTTAACCACTGGACCACCAGGTAAGTTCCTAGGGAATTCTCGTATTGAGGCTAGCACACATTTGAATAACCGAGAAGACCCTCTTAGAGGTTAATGTTTACAAAACTCTATGAATTGACGTTGGCCAAAGCAAATCAGTATCTTATTTTCTCCTGTTACATGCAATGGGATTCTGCAAATAAACAGTAATAGTGAGAAGTCTAGTAGGGAGATGGAACTTAGACACTGAAGTTCTAGTACATTTATTTTCTTACAACTTTATAGGGTATGATTATATAGGAGACAGAGGAGTGGCAGGTAAGTTTTGGCCCCTACCATGGTGCTCCTTTGGCTACTAGCTAGATGCCACTTAGGCAGTAGCCAAGAAAAATAGGTTGGGCATGAATCTATTAGTACCAGTTATGGAAATCATATGGAACCTTAATGGACTAGTGAACATGTTTTAGGCAGTTTTCATAGGCTCTGGGCTGCATGATAGTATCACTGTTATGCAGAGCTCTGGAATTCAGCACAGCTGCTTGACACACAGTGAATTCTTAACCTATCTTAGGTGAATTGAAGCCAGGGGGACAGAAAGTAAGAGTAAGACACAGGAGCACAGAGGTCTGGAAGACGGTGAGTGAAGCACAAATGCTATATAAGGTCCCCAGCATGAAGCCTCAGGGAGGAATCATTGAGGTCAGATGGGGAAGTTCCTTGTTCATCCCTGGAGCCAGAAACCAGAGAGGGAGGACCTGGGAAGGAGGCTCCAGGGCTAGTAAGGTGCCAACTCAAATGCAGTTCAGGCCAGAGGGAACCTGGCACAATTGCAAACCTCCTGCAAAGACCAGGCTGGGGAGGGAAGCGGATGTGGACACAAACGTTCCAGGAGTGACACCAGCCAAGCCAGGCTGTGCCCAGCCTTTAGTTAAGTTAGAGCAAGAAATGTGTCCTATATGTGTCTACTTTCATTGCAAAAATTCCTTCTTCTTCCTTCCTTTTGTTTTCTTCTAAAAGTTTCTTAAAAAAAAAAAAAAAAAAATCAATTTGACCTTGGCCCATCTGTTAGGAAAAAGAGTTTTATCCAGACCTAGAGCTGTGATCTGGGAGGTCAGGTATGAATTCACAGCCACTGAAATCTAAGCCTGACTTCCCAAAAGGAGTGAACAGAGGGCAGGGAAGCAGAGCATTAGGTTCAAGAAATAAGGGTGGAGTGCCTCCGACAAGTCATCACCGGGTGGGCCTCACTCCCTGGTTTGAGGTTGCCTCCAAGGATCACAGAGGATTCTTTTTCCCTCCACATAAATAGCCTCACAGAGGGTGGACAGGAAGAAGAGAGAGCATGGGTGAAAGCTTGGACAGCCACGTGCACATGGCCAATCGGCAGGGGTATTCGTTTTCTATTGCCATGTAACAAATTATCACAAATTTAGTGGATTAAAACAGCAACATGTATTATCTCACACTTTCCTTGGGTCAGGAATCTGGGTACCACTTAGCTGGTTCCTATCTCTGAGACTCACCACACTGCAGTCAGGTGTCAGCTGGGAGCTGGGCTACAGTCCCTCTGAGCTTGTTGTTCGTAGAATTCGGTTTCTTAGATCTGTAGACCTCTCGGTGGCCTGTTTCTTCCAGGCCTACTGGAGAATCTCTGACTTCTAGACCTTCTTTGAAAAGGTTTGCCTGATTAGGGCAGATCCACCCAGAATAATCTTCCTTTTGAGTAATTTAGAGACCTTAATTACATCTGCAAAATTACCTTCCCCACAGTGTAACCTGGCACTCACAGGAGCCCATCCATTATATCCCTGGGCCACGTCAAGAGGACCTTATGAGGTGTGTCCAGCAAGGAGCAGGAATCTTGGAGTCATCTTAGAATTCAGCCTCCTCCAGAGGGCAAGAGAGAAGTGACCAGTGCTTGTCTGCTCTCTCCATTTAGTGACTGTAATTTGGGAAGGGGTTAGAGAGCAGGATCAAAGATATTATTTTAGGTGTTTGTGGCCCCAAGTCATGAGAGAACAGAAACTACAGCTAAGTATAATCTAAGGATAAAAACTTAATTGTGGTAGCGCACAGTGGAAATTTTGATTTATAAAAGAAAAAGTGTTATTGATTGGGCAGATTGTTAGGAGCTGTTTCAGGGCTCAGCCTAGTGATGAGAGGAGCTCTCTGCAAGTGTGAGGAGGTTTTATTGCATACAGAGTTCCTGATGAGAGCTGTTTTTAAAGACAAACCCTGCACATGACTTGTGGGTAACCATGCTCGTGGGACAAAGGCCCAGCTGTTCTGGGTCCTAGTTATTCTCAACAAGGAGGATAAAATTAGAGAGGTGGTTTCTGTCCATTTAACATGTAAAGTGTCAAGAAAAATGGGGTATGACTGTCCTGCATACGGGTTTGTCTTTTAAGTCTGTGCCTCCCAGTGGGTTATTTTTTTTAAATCAGGAATGAAATATAGACTATCTATCTTCTGTGCAGAAAATGTTGTCTCTAGTCAGCTGTCCTTACTATTCTTGGTTCTCTGAGAACTATTTAAAACAGTTCTCACTTAATTTGATTAAATAGAGTCTTTTTTAAAAACAAAACAAAACAAAAAAAAAAATGCTTTGACCCTCATTAGAAACTCATAGGTTTTTATTATACAAAATATATCTAAGAACAAAAAACCACGTTACACTCTGCAGAAGTACTGTCAACATTTTGCCAGATATCCATCCATACATTTCTGCATTCTAGCATTTACAGACAATTCTCCTATATAATAAGGAATGGGAAATTCAGTTTTTGTAATATATTTACACTTTGATATATATTATGAACATTTATTAACAGCCTTCCACAATAATGTTTTTAACTACTACTTTAACAACTGCAACTAACTAGAAATACTGTAATTTTTTGAAACAATCTTACATGGGCTATTTAAAGCTTTAGATAGAAAGATGCAAGCTCTTGAGTCAGGGTTATTCACCTCTGATCAGTAGATGTTTCTTCGAGGTTGTAATGCTGTTGTCTTCATCCAGCGCTAACTTCATTTGCCTTCATTCCTTACGTGCTCTAATGTCATTGATGCTGCGCTTGCCGCTTATAAAGGCAAAACTTGAGCTTTATGTTTACTTTTCCCCGGGTCGGTTCCCAAGGCTACGTGCAGAGTTTTTAAATGCCTCTTTTGTGAGCTAGAAGCCCTAATAAACAAACCGCTTTGTTGAGACTGGAGCATTAGCACTGGCACAGTTTATTAATTTTACTGCACGTTACAGACATCACGAGTCAGCGAGGTGGTCCACCTGCACCTCCATCCTCCACACAGGCTGTGTGCAGCTTTGTGAGTTGCTGTTTTTCTTTCCCCTTCCCTTCCAAATGGGCTGCTGGTGGCAAAAATCTGTTTAAACAAAGGTGAGGAAAGGATCGGTTTATTACAAACCCAGACTTTAAAACCTAGTTACAGGTTTAGCCTATTAGAAACCTGAGCTTTGCAAATGTTGAGAGTATTAGGATGAATAGGGAAAGGGGCACTCAGATCTTGGTGGGGCCTTAGGCAGGGGAGGGAAGACAATTCAATGACCCAGATGGTTATCAAGAGAATTTTTTATAGTAATGTAAACAGAGCCATGGAAAGCTCTTGAGTCAACATAGAGATTCCTTATAATCCAGCTG
Organism: Cephalophus harveyi; assembly: GCA_006410635.1. Lineage (NCBI taxonomy): Eukaryota > Metazoa > Chordata > Mammalia > Artiodactyla > Bovidae > Cephalophus > Cephalophus harveyi. Next base: position 131,596 of record SJYT01071524.1, read on the forward strand.
CTATCTATTGAAAGTCAGCTTGTTTTGCTTTTAGAAACACATGGTAGCATTTTTAGTTGGCATCATGATGGGGAAAGGAAACCACTAGCATTCAGGGCCCAGGGGACCTGTGATGTTCAGGACAAGGCCAATCAAGGAAGAATCTTTTTACCTAAAATTTCAGCATGGTCTGGTTGAGAGCCTCAAGCCCTTTGGAACTTTGAGTTCTTGAAAGGAATGGAAAAGAAAACAAGAATTTATGGCCATACATTTTTTTTTTTCTGGAGCTTTCTAGAAATTGTCTGGTCCTCTTTCTCTCTCCCCTATTTCTCATAGAGAGTCTGCAGAGCTAAGGCTAGAAGGATATTGGTCCATGTAAGGAGATGTAGGTCAGGAGAAAGCAGCACAGAGCTTTTTAAGTCTATTTTTCTCCATCTATACTTGGCCTGTAAAAGTTGAGTCACATTTTCTGACAAAAGTCTGTCTGGTTGTTTGTCTCATAGACCAGCTGTTCAAAGGCAGAAATCAGCCAATACTGCCCAGCTGTTAACTCAGCCATCCTCAGGGGAACTCATTTTTTGCCAAAAGAGTCTCGGAAAAGGCCAGAGAGCGGGGAGTTGCAGGGAACACTGACTCAGGCTCAAAATGTGTTTTCAGGCTGTTTTATTCCCTTCGGTATGTGAGAGCAGAGGCCACCTGCATCATAACTGGTCTCGGAATTTCTGTCAGAGTTGCAGGGGCTTGGGATACTCGCTGGTCCTCCTCTTTTATATTCTAAGAGACCCAGAGAGGTTAAATGACCTGCCTGAGGTCACAGAGCCATGTAATGTTACAGAGCTGGATCTAAACCCAGGCTTTTTGATTCCAAATAGAGTGTTCTTTCTACTACACCAGTAGCTACCCTTTTGACTTCTTATATTGTTTATTCATGAAGTTTTGCTGACTTCCTTTGTAAAATATTCCTCCACCCCCACCAAGGCATTGCATCATTGTTTCATTCAAACCTTATGTCATTTCTGAGACCATTGGGTTCATGGGCAACAGAAAAGAATCTGTTAAGACCAAAAAGCAAAGGTTCCCAGTTCACCATGCAGTAAGCAGTTACCCACCACTGTCCAGTCATGAAAAAAAAAAGAAATGTAGAAGCATTGTTCTGTATCCTCTGTGGGAGAAAAGGATTCAATTAAGCTATTTGTTTTAATATGTGGTGTTTGCACAGTTTCCCAAAGGGACTGCAGAAAATCTTCACTTTGCTCATTCTCGTAACAACTGTCGACTGGGGGAAAAAGCACAAACTAAAAGTCGAGGGTTATGTTTTATTTGGTGGACAAAAGTGAGGACTTAAGCCCAGGACACAGCAAGAAGAGGCAAGAAGGAGGGTCAGGGTATTCAGGAGTTTTTTTGCAGCAAAAGACCAGGTAGTCGAACATCAAAAGATTACTGTTAATTAAAGAAAACCAGAAATCTCAAGGAATTCAGCACTTTTCTTTGTGTGGACAGATGCGAGAGGCTAGGCCCACTGAAGTGACTCCTTTGATATGCACCTCAGCTCCCTGGGGCCAGTATCCTGGGTTTTCTCCTGCTGGGTTTCCTCCTGGGTTTCCTCGGTGTTCTGTTGGGGATGCCTGCAGCATCTGGCTGCTAGATGAGCTTGGCCATGAGCAGCCCGTTTATTTCCATCCAGGTTTGATCCTGGAGTTGGGAAGATGCCCTGGAGAAGGGATGGCTACTCTCTCCATGGAGATTCCCATGGACAGAGAAGACTGGAGGGCCACAGTTTGTAGGGTTGCAAAGAGTTGGACACAACTGAGCGACTCGGAGAAGGCACTGGCACCCCACTCCAGTACTCTTGCCTGGAAAATCCCATGGACGGAGGAGCCTGGAAGGCTGCAGTCCATGGGGTCGCTGAGGGTCGGACATGACTGAGCGACTTCACTTTCACTTTTCACTTTCATGCATTGGAGAAGGAAATGGCAACCCAGTCCAGTGTTCTTGCTTGGAGAATCCCAGGGATGGGGGAGCCTGGTGGGCTGCCGTCTATGGGGTAACACAGAATCAGACACGACTGAAACGACTTAGCAGCAGCAGAGCCACTAACACTGTCAGTTTCACTTTTTTTTTTTTTTGAGTTCCCTCAGGGTGCAGTGTCCTGGCAGCTGTAACATGCTGTCTTGATGGCTGCAACATCCTTACTTTACTGATAGGGCAGGCGATGTTCTGGTTCACACAACTCTGAGATCACCCGATTCCATTTATGGTCTTTCTTAGAAAGAGAATATAATGGCCTCTTTTTTTCACCTTCTGTAGACGATCTTCAGCTCTTACAAGGTCAGTTGAAGAGGAGGGGCAGGGCTCTAGCTGGGTGACAGGGACTATCTTGGTGTCAAAGGTACTTAGGGGGATTCCTTTTGGAGCACCTGGACTCCAATTCCAGAGCAAGATGAGAACCTGAACCTAGCCATCTGTGGAAAAGGATTTGGCCGGCTGCTGCTTAGACCAGGGTCAGGAGTCTTTGAGCATGTCCAGGATGTTTTCTCACAACCAAGATGCTCTATTTTTCTCCCTCTCTGTTGATGCTTCAAAATCATGGACTCTGAGCTGCCCACTGGGTGATGATCTCATTCTTCTCACTGGCCTACTTGGGATTTTCTGGGCCTTTTATTTTTTCTTTGTCAACAGTACAACCAAAGGGGGAACTTGATAATTCATTTTGACTGTGACCAGTTTTCTTATAAACATTTGAGAGAAGGTTTAAAAAAAAAAAATTGTAATTGCTGGTTAACAATGAAGAAACAGTACTGAAGAAATATATAAATGTGATCAAAATGTTGATGATGGTCTATGGTGGACTCACAAGGAATGTGAGAGGTGTTTGAGCCTGGAGATATGGGCCTGGTCTTCAAAAAGCAGAAAAGGAAGAAATATCAATTACGAATGATGCAGATGTTCCTGGTGGTCCAGTGGCTAAGACTCTGCACTCCCAGTGGAGGGGGCCCAGGTTTGATCCCTGGTCAGGGAACCAGATCCCATGTACCCCAACTAAAAGAACCTGCATGCCACAACTAAGACCTTAGTGCAGCCAAAGAAATAATTTTTTTAAGTAAATATTTTTAAAAAACCGTTAGAATTGTGAATGATGAACTGAACTTTAAACCTCTTGGTAAGCAAATGGGAAAACTAGAATCTAGGATGAGATCACTAAGAATAAATGGTATTTAATGAGCCTCATAATCTTTTATAGTGTTAATAGGCTGATCAGAGACATGCTCAATAATTTGTCCCAATTTTAGCAGGGCATGTGTTAACAACCACAATAAAACAGCTATCATTTACTGAACTCTTATTTAGTGAAGGGAACTTTTCTAAGTGAGTAATGTCAAATTTCGTTTCATTTTTGGAAGAGGAATGAGTGATTTAGAACCTCTTAACTATATCTTCTTTTTAAAAAATAATGGAGCTTGCCTTTCTAAATGCTCTGGTTTCTAGTGATGGGACTGGAGTTAATGGCCCAGCTTGAAGCAAACGGTGTGGGTAACAGAGAGCTATCCGGTGATTTTTCATTCCTTCCTTTCCCCAGATGTCCTGTCCTGACCAGGCTATTGAGTTCCTGTATTCTAGCAGCATTTGAAGAGGAAAAAAAAGAGTTGAATACCTAGTTGGTTGAGTTTTATAAGAGGAAGGAACATGCAGGAGTGGAGGACCGATGGGTACCGTGCTTCCACTAGTGGCCACTGCTAACTGACTAGTCAAGATGGACGTGACTCTGGATGACCGTGAAGTAACTTTCACGTTCACAGCCCACTGATGGTTCTCTGCCAGTTTTCACTTACTATGGCACCATGTTGTATCTGGATCAGACTATATCTCCATTTTATCTTCCCAACAATTTTGGAAGGCAGAATGTTTTCTCCCTAATTTTGGGTGGAAGAGGAAACATGGGTGATGTGTGCAAAGTTATTGCTGATAACTACAGAGCCAGTCCAGCGTATGTGTCTTCTGACTCATGACTTCAGTGCATAAAATACTCCTTCAGATGGTTAAGATTCCCTGGTGTGTTTCAGCAGGCCAGCGGGAGCATGAGTGTGAGATCTGACAGAGCGAGAATCTAAGTGGCTTTAAGCCAGAACCTACCTGGGTCTCCCAGTTTGGATTTTTTCCTTGCTCTTATCTCAGGGGGAAGGAGTACTTTCTGGCAGTGAATCTTCTCTGTCCATTTATGAAACAAGGCAGACAATTCCTCCTACGTCTGAAGTGCTTTCTCTTTTCTCCTTCATGCATTCTAAGGATGAGATTACCTCAGTAATTCTTACGACATATCTGGCTCACAAACAATAACTTTTGAGGGAGTATGCCATTTCTTTTCATAATAACTTTATGGGCTCTTCTAATTTTTCATTTCTGATATCTTTGGTATTGGATCTTGATTTGGAGACAGAATTCTCTAATTGAAAAACATACGTCCTATTCAGAGAATTCTATGGAAGACATTTATGGGATCCTCTTCAGTTATCTGTTTGGTGATTCTTAATGATTAGGCACCATCTTTCTTATTACAGAATCTATAGTATCAAGGGGCTTCCCAGGTGGCACAGTGGTAAAGAATCTACCTGACAATCCCTGGGCAGGAAGATCCCTTGGAGCAGGAAATGGCAACCCACTTCAATATTCATGCCTGGAAAATTCCATGGACAGAGGAGACTGGTGGGCTACAGTCCATGGGGTTGCAGAGTCGGACATGACTGAGCGACTGAGTGCACGTCACACACACACACTCTCTCTCTCTCTCACACACACACACACACACACACAGTGTTAAGAGTTCAAGCTTCCACTCTTTGATTTCATGTATCACCCTGTACCTCAAGGTCATTTCTCAAATTAGAATGACCAAGAAGCCTCAGATGACTTCGTGTTTCTTCCCGCTTCATCAGTCCNCACACACACACACACACACACACACACACACACACAGTGTTAAGAGTTCAACCTTCCACTCTTTGATTTCATGTATCACCCTGTACCTCAAGGTCATTTCTCAAATTAGAATGACCAAGAAGCCTCAGATGACTTCGTGTTTCTTCCCGCTTCATCAGTCCCTGACAGAGAGCTTGTTATAATAATAGGAATTGTTTGTGGAACAGCAAAATGCCAAGTTTTAGTTATTTTAGGGTAGGACCTCAGTTCACTTCGGTTGCTCAGTCGAGTCCAACTCTTTGCAACCCCATGGACTGCAGCACGCCAGACCTCCCTGTCCATCACCAACTCCCGGGGCTTACTCAAACTCATGTCCATCAAATTGGTGATGCCATCCAACCATCTCATCCTCTGTCATCCCCTTCTCCTCCTGCCTTCAATCTTTCCCAGCATCAGGGTCTTTTCCAATGAGTTAGTTCTTTGCATCAGGTGGCCAAAGGATTGGAGTTTCAGTTTCAGCATCAGTCCTACCAGTGAATATTCAGGACTGATTTCCTTTAGGATGGATTGGTTGGATCTCCTTGCAGTCCAAGGGACTCTCAAGAGTCCTCTCCAACACCACAGTTCAAAAGCATCGTTCTTTGACGCTCAGCTTTCTTTATAGTCCAACTCTCCCATCCATGTATGACTACTGGAAAAACCATAGCTTTGACTAGATGGACCTTTGTTGGCAAAGTAATGTCTCTGCTTTATAATATGGTATCTAGTTTGCTCATAACTTTTCTTCCAGGGAGCAAGTGTCTTTTAATTTCATGCCTGCAGTCACCATCTGCAGTGATTTTGGAGCCCCCCCAAAATAAAGTCTGTCACTGTTTCATTGTTTCCCCGTCTGTTTGCTATGAAGTGATGGGACCAGATGCCATGATCTTAGTTTTCTGAATATTGAATTTTAAGCTAACATTTTCACTCTCCTCTTTCACTTTCATCAAGAGGCTCTTTAGTCCTTCTTCACTTTCTGCCATAAGGGTGGTGTCATCTGCATATCTGAGGTTATTGATATTTCTCCCAGCAATCTTGATTCCAGCTTGTGCTTCATCCAGCCCAGCATTTCTCATGATATATTCTGCATGCATATAAGTTAAATAAGCAGGGTGACAGTATATAGACGTGACGTATTCCTTTCCTGATTTGGAACCAGTCTGTTGTTCCATGTCCAGTTCTAACTGTTGCTTCTTGACCTGCATATAGATTTCCCAGGAGGCAGGTCAGGTGGTCTGGTATTCTCATCTCTAGGGTAGGACCTAAGAGGGTACAAACAATGAAGATCTTAGCCTTCACTGAGGACTATGAGAGAGTGCCCTGGGTGTTTCCTAGTGGAGTAAGTGAAGTGTTGATTATGGAAGGTGTGTGATGAAGGAGGGAAAATGGAGTTGTTTTCTGCTAGGAGAGTGGAGGGAACCTGGGAGAAGAATGTTATGTTTGTAGCGGGGGCAGGAGACCCAATTAGGAGAGCCTGATTAAAGCAGCCTCTGAATTTGCTCATATAATGAGAACATAAAAGGGTTGAAACCTGCACATTGAAGGTACAGGACAGGAGGAGTATCAAAGAAAGGGTAAGACGTCAATTAAGAAGAAATTCTTCAGGGACTTCGGGGGAGAGTGAGTAAGAAATTTAAAAAAAAATTTTTTTAATCTATTTTAACTGTGGAGAGTTTGGACTTTTGAGTTATGTTGGAGAGTTTTAAGTGTGGGAAGTTAAAATCAAGTGTTTTGTTGGCTTTGGCCTGTAGGATAGATCAGGCAGAAAGCCCTGCTGGGTCACCAGCACTCTCATTGAGAGTGTGCAGGTGGACTCTGGATTAGGGGTCGAAGTGGAGAAGGCAGAAGGGAAGACTCATTTGTCGAGATGGCTGCCTCTCAACATCCCAGGCCTCTGTGCTCTCCCACTGCAGCTGGCGAGAACAGAAGGGCAGACTCTGTACTGCCTCAGCCTTGAACGGTTTGCCTGATCATGGTTTTGAAGGACTTGTGTTTGTCAGGGGAATTCAGCTGTTTAGCATAAGGAAGAGGCAATAGAAGGACTCTGGAGGACAGTTTGAGTTTCTCAAAACAAATCCAAGATGACTAGTCCATCTGCTATGGACCATGATTTATTTCCAGAATGGTTCTGGCTGCTCTGAAAGGACCCTAAGGATTTCCTCCCTTAATATAAGGAGGGGATTGCATTGATCTCAGCCCTACATTGCCATTCAAGAAGCATTTGACCATCAGGAATCTGGTCCCTGCGTTCTCTGTGTTAGTGATGGGGGAGGCAGCAGGCTATGCTGAAAGTATATGGGAGCCAGAAAGCAGGAATCTTGCCCTATTGCACTCTGCTCCACAATCTCCAGCTGTCCACTCTGGATAATCCTTGATCTTACCAAGATCAGATACAACAATGATTTGAAAGTGTTTTGTCATATGTAAACCATTATGTGTTGAGCGTGGGAGATGATATTATTATTATTATATTTTCTTGCTGTTTTTGTTCCTATGAGGGCTGGTTAGACTGTTAAGCCACAGAAGGGGAGACCTTTACCAAGCTAAGTCTAGTTTGGGTTCAGAAAGAACAAAGAATTCATTTGGGGGCATTTGCAGCAGTATATATAAGTAAGCCAAGAAATATGTAGATTGAGTTTCTTTGTGCCAGCTAAGTCTGAATCTCCTAGTTTTCCTTTGCCAGCAGGACCCACCCATTGGTGTTTTTCTCTTAATCTCATTAACTGACTTGTTTGTATAAAATGAGACCATGAATTTTTTTCACATTAAATGTTAAGCTAACAGCTGCTGTAGACCATTCAGGATGGATTGCATTTGGAGAAAGGGCATCATTACCTTTGCAGTGATGAAGAATGGTGTAGTTCAAGAGGAATTATTTAGTAGTATTGGTGCATCTCCCTTGACACACACAGTGTATGTAAAACTTCATACTTCATAATTAGTAAATTAGGGGTAACTCTTTTTGCAAAAAAAAAAAAAAAAGAATATATTCTACCAGTGGATTTATAGTAGGTTTCCTTTTAGTAAGCCTCCCCAGTGCCCTTATAATTTGATTGATCTTTTCCACATACTTCTTTTACAAAGAAAGCCACATCTGGATATGACAAACCAAAATAAGCATGTTATGGATTTGGGCTCTTTAAAAATCAATTTTTGCTACTGCTTGTAATATTTCAGTAAAGTCAACATCACTTCATCAAAGAAACAAAAACCTCCCAAACTCCCAAACCTCTTCTATAATAGAGTTCCAAGGCTCAGCTCTGCCCGCCCCTCTATTTTTTTAACATTCAGAGAAATATGTAATGTACTTAAATTTTGGTATCAGAAGAAAATTGAGTCCCCTTGAAATTTTACTGTAATACGGTTTGACTTGTGAGCCTTTTAAATTTTTTTCCTTGTGACTTTGACCACATGGCCTTTTCTTCTTCAGGTGATCATCTGGCCCTTTCCTATGATGTGTGCAGGGCAGGAATCCCCTCATGTCTAAGGTGGCTTTCCTTGAAGGTGGACCCCCGGGGAAGGAGTAGACTTTGGACTCGGTCCGTAGTCACTCCTCTCTCCTCCCCGCTTCTTCCTCCTCTCCCCTTCCACTCCTTCCTTCTCCCCTCCCTTTTCCCTCCTCCACATACAGGCAAACAGTGTTCTGCTGGAGAGAAACCTTCCTTTCTAAAGTGACTTTGAGGTGTGCCGTCAGAATTATTTCCCTGCATTTCTTTGAGGCTTTGAGGGTTGTCAGCTTGCCCCCACCGTGCTCACTATATCCGTGACTGATGTTTTTGTAGCTTGCTGTGCTCTGGGCAAGGCTTCTGGCTACGATTTTTCAGTAAAAACTCTCTTCCCCTGCCTGAGATGGAGCCTGCAGCCAGAGGCCGGCAGCACAGGCAGCCGGTTTCCCGGCGGGCCTGGAGAATGGCATCTTTGTGGGGCGCGGGCGGCGAAGCTCAAGCCTTGGACCAGGGCCCCTCGCAAGGAGCGGCCAACTTCTGCTTGCGGAACCTGCGCCCCGCCCGATTCACTGCCCACGGGCAGGGGAACGGGGCAAAGCTGAACAAACGCAGGGAGCAGCAACGGGGGCGTTTCCCCTCTTCTGTCCTTTTCCTAAGTTGCAGAGCCTTTCCATTTTAATATCGCCTGCCACGTTTTAGAAAATTAGTGTGGCAGAGCCGAATAGATTGCTAGCGACAACTGATAATGCTCCTTGTGTTATTACACTCCTTCTGCTGGGACTGTCTGCCGGGAATCCATGGAACTCCCCCGGACAGGCTCAGGGGCTGAGTGAGTCGTCCTCCCACCGCCTGCCTCAATCCTGCACTTGGCATGTAGCGCCCGTGGACATTTTTCCACCAGGAAACTTTCATTAGATTCTCAAAAAGGTCCACACATTAAAAAAGGTGAGAAACTACTGATCAAGTCCAAAGTCTACTCCATCACTTCCCCTCACTTTCCAGTGCGCACACACACAGAGTTTTACAGATGAGGAAACAGAATACAGAAGAGGTGGGGGTGGTAACCAGTCAGGTGTAGGCTGGGACCAGATCTCCTGTCCCTGCTCTGATCTGGCGCAAAAGATGACTTTGAACCCACCTCAGGGGAACAGAATTGTTTAGAACCTGTTCTATGAGCACAGCAGCCACAGGATATAGCTAGATAACTCATGTCGCACTTCAGGACAGTCCTCTCTTTATATTGCCCTTTAAGCATCTTCTGTTCATCCCTTGCCCAGCCTGGGTCTCACTCATAGTAGCTGCTCGCTCTGTTGACTGAGTGAACCTCCGTGGAGAGCAGCATAAGGAAGACAGATTCTTAGTTTTATACAGCCAGTTCTTTGAGCTCAAGATTATGAATCCTTCATCTTCCTCCTACTCTACTTGCCTTCCTCACCCCATGATCCTGGTTCCTGGGGCGGTTGCCAGCAGGAGACAGCCCAGACTTAAAACCACTCACTCTTACCTTGTAAGCTCCTTCTGACAACTACTGACCTGCAAACACAAGTGTCAATGCTTAGAGCTAAGGGTAACTTTGCATAAAACTAGCAGTTTATGTAAGGTTAACAACTTAAAAATTTTTTATTTATTTATTTATTGACTGTGATAGGTCTTTGAAGCAGAAGTAGATGTTTTTCTGGAATTCCTTTGCTTTTTCTATGATCCAGCAGATGCTGGCAATTTCCTCTGCCTTTTCTGAATCCAGCTTCAACATCTGGAAGTTCTTGGTTCACATACTGCTGAAGTCTGGCTTGTAGGATTTTGAACATTACCTTGCTAGCATGTGAAATGAGTGCAATTGTGCAGTAGTTTGAATGTTCTTTGGCATTACCCTTCTTTGGGATTGGAATGAAAACTGACCTTTTCCAGTCCTGTGGCCACTACTGAGTTTTCCAAATTTGCTGCCACATTGAGTGCAACACTTTAACAACCTCATCTTTTAAGGTTTGAAATAGCTCAGCTGGGATTCCATCACCTCCACTAGCTTTGTTTGTAGTGATGCTTCCTAAGGCCCACTTAACGTTGTGCTACAGGATGTCTGGCTCTAGATGAATGATCACACCATCATGGTTATCTGGGTCATTAAGATCTCTTTTGCATAGTTCTTCTGTGTAGTCTTGCCACCTTTTCTTAATATCTTCTGCTTCTGTTAGGTCCATACCATTTCTGTCCTTTATTGTGCCCATCTTTGCATGAAATGTTATCTTAGTATCTCTGATTTTCTTGAAGAGATCTCTAGTCTTTCCCATTCTATTGTTTTCCTCTGTTTCTTTGTGTTAATCACTTAAGAAGGCTTTCTTATCTCTCCTTGGTATTCTTTGGAACTCTGCATTCAGATTGGTATAGCTTTACTTTTCTCCTTTGTCTTTAGCTTCTCTTCTCTTCTCAGCTCTTTGTAAGCCCTCCTCAGACAACCATTTCCCCTTTTTGCATTTCTTTTTCTTGGGGATGGTTTTGATCACCATCTCCTGTACAATGTTACCAACTGTCTGTAGTTCTTCAGGCACTCTGTCTGTCAGATCTAATCCAGTGAATCTATTTGTCACTTCCACTGTATAATCGTAAGGGATTTGATTTAGATCATACCTGAATGGCCTCATGGTTTTCCCTACTTCCTTCAATTTAAGTCTGAATTTTGCAGTAAGGAGTTCAAGTTTTGAGCCACAGTCAGCTCCCAGTCTTGTTTTTGCTGACTGTATAGAGCTTATCCATCTTCAGCTGCAAAGAATATAATCAATCTGATTTCAGTGTTGACCATCTGGTGATGTCCATGTGTAGACATTAAACCCTATTTAATTTTGATGGTTTTTATTAAAAGCTTTTCAAAATATTTTTTGCTATGCCAGTGAAGCATTTGGTGCTTTACATGCATTATTTAATTAAATCATCATAACAGGAAGCGGATACTATTATTATCCTAACTAAGGAGCAAACTGAAGTTTAGAGAACTGAAGGATCTTCATCAGGTTTGCACAACTAGGAGCCAGGATTCAAATCCAGTTGTCTGGCTTCAAAACTGTGTTGCTCCAGTATCATATGGACACTGTTAGGGCTGGAATGAAAGTGTCAGGTATTAGAATAAAGGAAAACAAGACTTCACAGGATGATTGGGGCCAGGTTGGAGAATTAAATGTCAGGTCTTCAGTAATGGGGAGATAGACTTTGAAATGAATTCATAAAAGAACTTGCATGTATCTTCATTGAGGAGATGAGGACCACCCATGTCAGAGGTTTGACCCAAGCAGGAAGTTTCTTCCAACTTGGAGAGTCTGTGACTTTGAACCCTTTGGCAGAACCATGCTCTGAAGCAAGTAAATACGTCCATCTTTATTGCTGACACCCCATGGAAGTGATACCAGGAGACTCTCACAATCCCCTGACACAGTTCTAGACTTTGAATGTTGAAGACTGTGTGTTCATAACGGGTGAGGGAATGGGCTATCAGTGAGTTTGTCTTTCTTTTTGTAAACTTCGGATCTCTGCTATGTGTCAGCTTTAGGGGCTGACCTAAACAGTGGGGCCTTCTGTGGTAGAAAGGGCGTAGACTTTGGGACTGGCTAGACTAGGGATGGAATAGTAATTCAGCTATGCAGCGCTAAGCTTGGGCAATGTACCTAATCACACTGGGCCCTAGTTTTCTCATATATAAATGGGGACATGCCTATCTTATCAGAAAGCACCTACCTTATGTTCCAAAAATCAAGACTTAGTCCGTCGGATGAGCCTACCACCTGATCCTGTCAGCATCTTCATTAATGATCAGCATCTTCATTAATGATCAGCATCAGCATCATGTTTTCACCCTGGTTAGAACTTCTCCATGGGGTTAGATTGTGAAGCTTAGATACCTCTTTCCTAGGAGAAGCAATGTGGGGAAAGTTTGTTCAATTTGCAGTAAGAAGATCTGTGTCAAGTCCAAGCTCAAATAGTACACGACTCTGACCCTGGACAATAGGTTTAAAATCAGCTTCCCAGGACTGTTGTAAATGTTGGTTGAGGGAAAAGCTATGAAAATATTATAAACCCATAACCTCTTAGACAGAATGGTAAAACTCCATTATGCCATAGCTTTGAAAGAATTCAACTGACATTTCATAACCCTTGATCTACCACACGAGTAGTCCTTTGCTCAAGTATTTCTCAGCAGAAAGCCTCCATCTTTGAGGCTCACTTTTCTCCTTTACTCTCTGGGACCTTCTCCTGCTTACCACTTTGCTGAGTGCCTCAGCGTAGGTGGTGGTTAAGCACAGTTGCTCCCTTCTTTTCAGGAGCTTCGATTTCCAGAGTGGAGGTTGTCATAATGTGCTTGGTAACAGCAGTTCTTCAGGACTCCCTATCATTTAGGGCTAAATTGTTTGGTGACTGATAATACAGAATCCAACGTGAAGGGAGGTCAGGGATGGTTAGCCGAGTGAAAGAAGGTTTATTACTGCTTATCCAGGGGATGTTCATGAAAACATTCATTAGTGCTGCTCAGGAGAAAGAAAATAGTGTCAGCAGAGTAGACCAACCTGGCAACTTCCATGGGAAAGCAGGGACAACCAAAGAGAGCCTTGCCTCAGGATAAAGTGGGATTCCAGAGGCTTAGCTGGGCTCGCACAGCCGGCCAGAGCTGGCACTGCAGCACAAGGATGGAATCGTGGCTTGAGAATGCAGGGGTTGTGAGTTCAGGACTTGCTTTTGCATTCTACATTGTGTCATCTATTTCTTTTTTAGTTTCCTTAATTTCCATCTTGAATTCTGTCAGATGCTTACAGAGTATTTGCCATTAGGCAACAAGTAAATTTGTCTTTGGGGAGCTGCGTAGGGAATCAGACCCTGGCTTCAGGTCATCAGTGAATCAGGGAATCTGGGTTCTAGTCTTTTCTCTTTTTTTTATGGCTGTGTGGTGGCTTCTCTTGCTGCGGGACATGGGCTCTAGAGCAGGAGGGCTTCAGTAGTTGGGGTGTGCAAACCCATGTCCCCTGCATTAGAGGCAGATTGTTAACCTCTGGGCCACCAGGGAAGTCTCTGAGTTCTAGTCTTAACCTTAAAGCTGTCCCACTCCTTGCCATGCAAGGTCTGGTCCATGGGTGAACAGCATTACTTGGGAGCTGATTAGTAATGCAGAATCTTGGGCCCACCTGCATTTGTGAATCATCGTCTATGTCTTAACATCCCCAGTTACCTCATCTGCACATAAAAGTTTGGTCGAAGTGATACGGCTAGAGAAGGCAGGGCTTTTTCTGTCGTCTTCTTCTTTTTTTTAATATTTAGCCTCAGGTCTTAGTTACGGCCCTTGAGATATTGCATTGTGGTGTGTGGGTTCGCTAGTTGTGGTGCACAGGTGTGTATGGGCTTAGTAGCCTCGAGGCATGTGGGTTAATAGTTCCCTGACCAGGGAACCAAGAACTTCCAGATGTTCAAGCTGGATTTAGAAAAGGCAGAGGAACCACAGATCAAATTGCCAACATCCACTGGATTGTAGAAAAAGCAAGAGAATTTCAGAAAAACATTTACTTCTGCTTCATCGACTACACCAAAGCCATTGACTATGTGGATCACAACAAACTGAAAAATTCTTAAAAGAGATTGGAATACCAGACCACCTGACCTGCCTCCTGAGAAATATGTGTGCAGGTCAAGAAGCAACGGTTAGAGCCAAATATGGAACAATGGACTGGTTCCAAATTGGGAATGAAGTACACCAAGTCTGTGTATTGTCATCCTGCTTATTTAACTTATGTGCAGAGTACATCATNACCAGACCACCTGACCTGCCTCCTGAGAAATATGTGTGCAGGTCAAGAAGCAACGGTTAGAGCCAAATATGGAACAATGGACTGGTTCCAAATTGGGAATGAAGTACACCAAGGCTGTGTATTGTCATCCTGCTTATTTAGCTTATATGCAGAGTACATCATGAGAAACGCTGGACTGGAAGAAACACAACCTGGAATCAAGATTGCTGGGAGAAATATCAATAACCTTGGATATGCAGATGATACCACCCTTATGGCAGAAAGCAAAGAGGAACTGAAGAGCCTCTTGATGAAAGTGAGAGAGGAGAGTGAAAACGCTGGCTTAAAACTCAACATCCAGAAAATTAAGATTATGGCATCTGGTCCCATCACTTTATGGCAAATAGATGGGGAAACAATGACAGACTTTATTTTCTTGGTCTCCAAAATCACTGCAGATGGTGACTGCAGACATGAAATTAAAAGACGCTTGCTGCTTGGAAGAAAAGCTATGACCAACCTAGACAGCATATTAAAAACACGAACACATTACTTTGCCAACAAAGGTCCTTCTAAAGATATGGTTTTTCCAGTGGTCATGTATGGATGTGAGAGTTGGACTATAAAGAAAACTGAGCGCTGAAGAATTGATGCTTTTGAACTGTGGTGTTGAAGACTCTTGACAAGACTCCCTTGAACTGCAAGGAGATCCAACCAGTCCATCCTAAAGGAGATCAGTCCTGAATATTCATTGAAAGGACTGATGTTGAGGCTGAAACTCCAATACTTTGCCTCTCCTGGCAACCTGATGTGAAGAACTGACTCATTTGAAAAGACCCTGATACTGGGAAAGATTGAGGGCAGGAGAAGAAGGGGATGACAGAGGATAAGATGGTTGAATGGCATCACTGACTCAATGGACATGAGTTTGAGCAAGCTCCGGGAGTTGGTGATGGACAGGGAGGCCTGGCGTGCTGCAGCCCATGGGGTTGCAAAGAGCCAGACACGACTGAGCAACTGAACTGAACCAACCAGGGATTAAACCCTCATTCCCTGCACTGGAAGGAAGATTCTTAACCACTGGGCTACCAGGGAAGTTCCTCTATCTTCTTATTTATTATTTTGTATCCACAGGACCTATCTAAAGTTTAGCACACAGTGGCTGCAAAATCCATGAATCTTTCTCTGACTTTGAGCATGTCCAAACTGCTAGGGACTTTGTAAACTTCCAGGGACTTAATTGTAAAGTGGTGTAAAGAGAAGGGTGGTGAATGGAGTTGGTGTCAACCTTCAGTGTTTGAAAAACAGACATGAACATTTGAATGACTGATGATGGCAGTGGTGGTTTTTTTTTTTATTTTAATTTTTAATTAGAGGATAATTACTTTACAATATTGTGATGGTTTCTGCCATACATCAACATGAATTGGTTTTAATATGGCTATCTTTTACCTAATAAGTCAAAAGCTCTGAAGATGGGTCATAGGATTTCTATGTTTTAAAATTTCCTGTTAGGTTCAGTAATTTTTATTACAGTATCATATATAAAAACAATCTTTAAATGTCCTTTAAGAGGAAATGAATAAATAGAATCTAATACAATTCAAAAGTCTAAATGAATGAATAGAGCTACACATGTAAACATTATTAAGTCTAAAGAATTTTTTTGAGAGAAGAAAGTTGCAGAGGAGGTGTAAAGTATGGTACTATTTAAAGTTTAAAAAAACCAGTGTGTATGAAATGGAAACATACTTATGTAGTAGAAGTGTCAAGTTCTAGGTGGGAAAAAGAAACACCAGCTCTAACAGCTGGTGTCAATGAAACTTTTAAATTAAATTATTTTAGAATTATTTTTAATATACTCTACAGCATGAGTTCTAAACCAAGGGTAGGGACTTCCCTGGTGCTCCAGTGGTTAAGCCTCTGCGCTTCCATGAGGGGCTCAGTTTCAGTTCCTGGTGTGGAGCTAACATCCCACATAACCTGCGGCCAAAATATTCTTTAAAAAATTATAATAAACCAAGGGTGAGGAACTTCCCTGGTGGTCCAGTGGTTGAGACTTTGCCTTCCAATGCAGGGGGTGAGGGTTCAGTGCCTGGTTGGGGAGCTAGGATCCCACATGTCTCATGGTCAAGAAACCAAAATATAGGACAGAGACAATATTGTAAATTGGGTAAAGACTAAAAAAATGGTCCACATACAAAAAAAATAAATAAACCAAGGGTAATCTTCCCTTTACTCCCCGCCAGGGCCATTTGACAGTGTCTAGAGACATTTTTGGTTTTCACAACTAGGGGAGTGCTACTGGCCTGGTGAGGGTAGAGGCCAGGGATGCTGCTAAACACCCCAATGTGCAGAACAACTGCACCCCCCATAACAAGGAATTTACCATCTAAAATGGCAGTAGTGCTGAGGTTGAGAAACTTGGCTCTATAGACCCTCATGTCATGAATATCCCTCTGTCAGTGAGGCAGAATGGTTGGGGCTGTGGAACAGGGCATGCGGGGCTATGCACAGACCATTCCTGTATCATTGTCCTGGCAGGGTGGGGGCTAGGGAGGTGATGCTGTTGGAGATGGAAGATGGGAAGAAATGAAGTAGATTAAGGAAAAACTAGAGAGCAACAAAGTCCAGGCACTTGGGAGAATAGAGGAAAGCTTATTTGGTTGCTTTTGAACTTGGCACTTGGCTATGAATAACACTTTCATGCTACCGAAATGCAGGATAGCTTGCTTATTTTCAGATATTCCCAATGTAAAAGGTGGTAGATAGTTGCAGTCATGGCCCCGAGTGAGTCATGCCATCCTGTTTACACCTGCCTGCAGTGTGATTTTTGCCATTCCTCTGTTCAAGAGGTGGTGTCTCTTTTCACCCCATGAATCTGGGCTGGCCTTGTCACTTTCCTTGACCTGAAGAATTCAGAGGGAGTGATGTTATGTGACCTCTGGGGCCATTCAGCTTTGGCTTTCTCCCTCCAGGAACATTTCTACCGTGATGCAAGAACTCCCCTCCTGATAAAGCCTCTTTGAGGAAAAGGCCCAGGCATCCAGTGTCCCAGCCCAGCCCAGCCCCTGCCAAAATTCCAGCTCATTCCGTCTCTGTTAGTGAACACAGATGAATCAGTGTATCCACCCAGCCAACCCATAGCATAGTGAGAAACAACAAATCGTGGCTATTTTAAGCCACTTCTCTTTGGGGTGGTTTGCTACATAGCAATAGATAATTGGACATTGTGCATGAGTGACTTCATTTGGATGTTGTTAGAAGCTGTGGATATTTTGGTGTTAGAACGCATGCGAATGTGCTAAGTCGCTACAGTTGTGTCCAACTCTGTGCGACCCTATGGACTGTAGCCCACCAGGCTGCTCTGTCCATGGGATTCTCCCGGTAAGAATACTGGAGTGGGCTGCCATGCCTTCCTCCAGGGGATCTTCCTGACCCAGGGATTGAACCGCGCCTCTCATGTCTCCTGCATTGGCAGGCAGACTCTTTACCATGGGCACCACCTGGGAAGCCCTTCTGTTAGAATATGTGTGTAAATATCAGATCATGGTTAAAAGAGTTCTTCCTCCTTTGCACTTGCAGCACTTCTCGGAGCTTCTGGATGAGTTTTCCCAGAATGTCTTGGGCCAGCTCCTGAATGACCCTTTCCTCTCAGAGAAGAGCGTGTCGATGGAGGTGGAGCCGTCTCCGACGTCCCCGGCGCCCCTCATCCAGGCCGAGCACAGCTACTCCCTATGTGAGGAGCCTCGGGCCCAGTCGCCATTCACCCACATCACCGCCAGCGACAGCTTCAATGATGGTAAACCCAGAGCGGGGGAGGCAGCTGGGACCTTGGCGTCTTTGACCCTGACCTCCTTGAGGGTGTGGAGCGTGTGTTACAGTATCATCAGCACCCCCTTCAGCCACATGCCTGCTGTGTGTGGCCTGTGCTTGGGCCCTGGAGAAATGCAAAGAGGCACAGAATGGAGCTCTAGCTGAGACTGTGTGCTCTGGGAACTTGCTAGAACTGAATGGTACTAATTGCTCTCTTTGACCCTGTGGACTGGGGAGCAAAGCTTCCTTTTACACATCAGCCTGCTCTTTCCGGTTGATAATTCCAGTACATCCACCATCTCAAGAGGTCATGCCATGTTTTGTTTTGTTTTTTCTGAGAAAGAATTTTTATGACCACTCTTCTCCATAAACACTTCTTGGGTGTCCTCTTGACCCATTTCCAACATGTTTCCTTAACCCCGTGTATAGGAGATCTTGGCAAGCATTCCTAGACTTTCTCGTTGGTTACCCTTTCATGCCCATTATCAAGGCCATTAGCTTTGTATGTGTTGAGAATTTAGTTTTCCTGGTCTTAGAGATGTTCACATGTTTTGACCATTACTCCACAGGCCTTTAATTAGTATAGACTCTATGAAACTTTTAAAATTGAATTTTCTATGTTTGTTTTCCTAGACGTATAACCACCTGTTTTAGTATCTTGAGTAAGTTTTGAAAACTATCCTCTAATGCTAGTTTGGCATATGCTCTCTTCTCCCAAGAGGATGGTCCCTAACTTGATGTCCTCTGGTTTTACCTAGATGTCCCCTCTCCTCCTATATGACTGTATGCTAAGTTGCTTCAGTTGTGTCCAACTCTGTGCGACCCCATAGACGGCAGCCCACCAGGCTCCCCCGTCCCTGGGATTTTCCAGGCAAGAACACTGGAGTAGGTTGCCATTTCCTTCTCCAATGCATGAAAGTGGAAAGTGAAAGTGAAGTCGCTCAGTCATGTCCAACTCTTCGCGACCCCATGGACTGCAGCCTACAAGACTCCTCTGTCCATGGGATTTTCCAGGCAAGAGTACTGGAGTGGGGTGCCATCACCTTCTCCAATATGACTGTATACATGACAGCATCTTGTGAATTGACTACCTACAGGACAGGATGCCTCCTGCTTCCTTGGGTTAAAGGCACATGCCTGTGTCCACTTCACAAATAGGCCATTAGCTTTGTGGGGGAATCCCGTCTCCAGTTGGGGTTCTTAGATCTATCACATGCTTGCATGTGCAAGCTCAGTTGTGTCTGACTCTTTCGACCCCCAGGCTGTAACCAGCCAGGCTCCTCTGTCCATTAAATTTTCCCAGCAAGACTACTGGACTAGGTCACCATTTCCTCCTCCAGGGGATCTTCCTGAGCCAGGAATTGAACCCACGACTGCTGTATCTACTGCATTAGCAGGCAGATTCTTTACCATTGATCCACCTGGGAATCCCTCTTAGATCTACTGTGCTGTGTGTGGGAAACCCAGGTTTCCCATATTGCAGATGGAGTCTTTTACTGACTGAGCCACCAGGGAAGCCCAAGGATACTGGAGTGGGTAGCTTATCCCTTCTCCAGAGGATCTTCACAACCCAGGAATCAAACCAGGGTCTCCTGCATTGCAGGCGGTTTCTTTACCAGTTGAGTTGCCAGGGGAGCTCCTTAGATCTACTGCTGCTGCTGCTGCTAAGTCGCTTCAGTCGTGTCCAACTCTGTGCGACCCCATAGATGGCAGCCCACTAGGCTCCTCTGTCCCTGGGATAGAGGTCCGTTCTTATGACCTCACCCAACGGTAAAGGAGGAGGTTACGTACTTTCACTTTTCACTTTCCCTTCAGCGAGACTGGAGATTTTCTTGGTTGAGACCCTAGTCATTTTGTAGCGTAGAACCCTGTCTCTTACGACGTCCAAAAAAGAAAGAGTCCGAATAAGAAGAAAACTAATCTCCAGATGGGTGTTTGTCGGGTCCTTGAAACCGGAAGACAGGAGTCACTTCCCTCCCAGAGTTTAGACACCCACTGAAGAAAGGACTGACCTGGGAAACCTCGGGATTCACATAAGAGTCTAAAGAGGACTGTTCTCCAATCCACGTACTACTGGATTAGGAAGAAGAGACACCAAACAGATGAAAGGGACGAAGCTGTTCCCTTGGCCCACTCCCCTTCAGGGGACCCTCCCTTCCCTCCTTTATGTCGACTTTATTAAGCTCCGACACCTCAACAAGACTCCCATTGTACTCTACTACTCAAATTTCTTGGACCCCGTCACGGGTGGTGTATCGTAAAGTCACTTAGTCACAAAGAAGGAAGAGAGTGGAGGAGAAAGAAGGAGACAACAACGTCTCAACAATAACAAGCAAAAGGACTAGGGGAAGAAAAGGAAGACGAAGAGGAGGAAAGTCAAAAAGAAGAGGGGAGGAGACGAGAGGTAGAAAAAAGGGGAAAGTCAAAGAATAATTTAGTAAAGGTCCTTACTGGAGACAAGTTTAAGTCCCTATACCAGAGACAATACTGATATATGGGAAGTAAAATAATATTGCACCTCCTGTTGATGTCCCTCAGTCGGAGAAAGACGTAAAATCGAATCTATTTGAGAACGTCAGGGACGGAATTAACGAAAAAAAAAATTTCACCTGAGATCATGATCTACCCTCTAACCTGATTTACTGGAAATTCTAAAGAGGGTCACCACTCCAAGACACACCCACACCACAGACAAATTGTAAACATTGACGGGAACGGATACCAAAAGGGTATGAGAGAGAGAGAAAAATTATAAGAAAAACTATACCTGATAAAATTTTCAGAAATAACTTTAACAATGTTATTACAAAGACAAAATACAAAACCACAAAAACCGACACTCCGGACACCCTAGGATCAAGGCGTTAGTCCCTAGCTTGGGTGTAAGGGATGTAGTCTTCCACTTCAGAATTTGTGACCTGATGACCCCTTCTGCGATGGGTATAAGAGAAATGACCAAACGGAGACAATAAGGATATCAAGGAAACTAGGGAGATAAAGTTCGGACTGAAGGGAAACACCTTCAGCAAAGATTATGGAGAACATATCAATAGATGACGACACATTGTCTAGAGGGTTTTAGACACCGAATTTGAACATATAATCATTTATTACCTCTCATGATTTCTGTGGATCAAGAATTCAGGACTTGCTCACATAGGTGGTTCTGGCTATTGAATGAAAAAAACACACAACTTAAACGTTGAGAATTATGTTTTATTTGGTGGACTTTCTGAGGACTGAAGCCTGGGATGGAGCTTCTCAGATAGCTCTGAGGTTCTGTAAGGGAGAAGCCAGGTTATATAGGAGTTTTTGCAACAAAAACCAGGTAGTCAGAACATCCAAAGATTACTGTTAATTAAAGAAAAACCAGACATCTCAAGTTAGTGAATTTAGCATGTTTCTCTGTTTTGGAAAGATGTAAGAGTCTGGACTCATTGAAATCATTCCTCTGATATGAACCTTAATTATCTAAGGCCAGTAACTTGTTCTTTCCCATCCTGAGTTCCTTCTTGGCTCACTGTGTCCTCAGATGGTAGAAAGTACTGGAGCCCTGTGGGGATTCTTTTATAAGGGCATTCATTTCATTACAGAGGGCTTCACCCTCATGACCTAATTATCTCCCCAAGGCCCCACCTCCTATGACCATTACTTTGGGCATTAGAATTTCAGCATGTGAATTCTGGGAGGACACAAACATTCAAAGCGTAGCAGAAGGCACGTTGACATTTTAACTAGGATAGACAGGGAAGGCCTTTCTTTGAAGGTAGCATTTGAGCAAAGATCAGCAGATGAGGAAAAGAACTAGGTGTATGTGTAAGAGGCTTCCAGGCAGAGGGAGTGGCCCTGTGTCAGGGGTACGATAACAACACAGCAAACCTCTGTTGTATCAGTTATCATCTGTGGAGCTAGTCATCCATGCAGCAACCTTGGTTCTAGAATATGCAGACTAGAGCTGGCCTAAACAATCTGGGCAACTTTCCCCTTCAAATCCTTGTTTGCTGAGCACTTACCATGTGTTCTAGATACTTGTGAGACAATGATAGTAAAATGGTGTGTACTGAGTCACTTCAGTCATGTCCGTCTCTTTGCAACCCTATGGAGCCCGCCAGGCTCCTCTGTCCATGGGATTCTGCAGGCAAGAATACTGGAGTGGGTTGCCATTTCCTACTCCAGGGGATCTTCCCCACCCAGGGATTGAACTCACGTCTCTTTGTTTCTCCTGCATTGGCAGGTGAATTCTTTACCACTAGCACCACCTGGGAAACCCAGTAAAACTTAGATTCTTACCTCAAAGTAGCTCATAGGGAAGATACCATGTACCCCAATACTTGATCAGACTGAATATGAGCAGTGTCCTTAGAGGAAACTGTAGTATCTCGGAGGAGAGAGAGCATGCCCAGTGATGATCACAGGAAAAGTTGCAGGAACGAGGCAGAATTTCATGTGAGCCCTTAAGTGTTGAGTAGAGTTGAAATGGTGGTGATGGTTGGAGGGAAGCAGATAGTGGACACAGGGCTGGGATACTGATTCTTCTAAAACAAGACCCTGAGTGAAATGATTGCCAATAAAGCAGGTTTCCAAAAGTTCAGGATCCCTTCCTCTTCCTGATAACACTTTTTTGATTTTTTTTTAGCTTTTTAATGCTAATCAGTATACATGTAGCATAAAGAAACCACCTATACGTATAGCTTAGCGTGGGGAGAAATGATCAGTCTTTTTCAGGAAACTTTCTTATTAGACCAAAGCACACAACATTCAGCTTCCCCATCTGGCCCCTCCTATTTAGAGGTGCTATAGTGCCATACACAAGGAATGTTCCCTGCCATATCAGTCAACAAAATGTGGTGTGGTCGTCAGCCGGACTATGCCACCTAAGGAGGTTCAGGATGGAAAAAAGCAGGATATTGGCCCTAAATAGTTAAGGTGCATATCAGAGGAATGATTTCAATGAGCCCAAACTCTTGCATCTTCCCATATAAAGAAAAGTGCTGAATTCATTTACTTCAGGTGTCTGGGTTTCTTTAATTCACAGTAATCTTTTGATGTTCTGACTACCTGGTTTTTGTTGCAAAAAATTTCTGTACATCCTGACTTATCCCTCACTTCTTTGGAGCAGTCCCTCAGAGCTGTCTGAGAGGCTGTCTTCTGGACCTAAGTCCTCAGAAATCCACCAAATAAAACAGATTTCTCAACTTTTAGGCTGTGGTGTTTTGTTTTTTTTTGGACCACACTGAAATAGGCTGTGCTGGTAATTTGCTTAGAATAGGTACAGTGGGTCAGATATATGTTGCAAAGAAGTTTCTGATCCACAGTTCATCTTAAGTATCAGTTTTTCTCTGAGTAAAGCCTTCCTATGCTAGCAAAAGCCCTTTTGTATGCAGGGAATAATGAGCGTGAATAGTAACCATTTAGAGTATGTGAAATCGGAGGTAGGCAGTGTGCATGAAGGAGCTGGGGAACTTGCTGAGGAAAGCATTGTGCAGGTCTTGGCTTCAATTGTTTTTCTGAGTTTTGTGTGGATAGGCAAATGTTTGGGAACAGAATGATTTGATTCGTTTGAATCCCAGTTGGCATCTGCCTTAGGAAGGATTAATTCACGAAGATCCCTCTGGAGTCTGTGTTCTGTTAAGCAGATTGCTTTCCTGATCCAGGAGGATGATATTTCTTTAGGAGATGCATAAATAGGCAGCAATTTAAACATTACTGTTTACATTAAATTTAATATTCTTCATCATTTGCACTGTCTAAACAGCCTAAAGCCCGGAACTAGGAATCCTTGTTTCTAGTGATGGTTAGTATTTCACTGTACCTCGCAAAGTCAATGATTCCAATCTTCTTGTCCAGTTTTAAAGATTAAAAGGAATTCTTCTGTAATTGCTTCTGAGCCTGAAACAAAGTGATAAGATAAACAGTTCAAATGAGACTTTCAGTTTATTAGGATTTTTCTTTCTTCCTCCCTTTTCCCTTCTCTCTTTCTCCTACCATCATCCATCTTTCTTTCTCCCTTCTTTGTTTTCTCCCCACTCTTTCTTTCCCTCTTCCTCCCGCCTTGAACCCTGAGCAACTATATTGGGCAAATGTAGGTGCTCTTATCCTACATTTTGGTGTTTGTCTATCATATTCTTCAGATGGACAGTGGACCCACCCCTAAAATTGTATGCAGAATCTGGGGCTGACAACATTTGTCAGTTTTTCTGCTGGGGACATTTATAACTTTGTTTTTTTTTTAAGATCCTCAACAGAGCCTGTGACCAAAAAAAGGTTGAGAAACACTAGTCTAAGATTATATAGGAGTCTTCTGTCTTCGGGGCTGAATTTGACTGTAGACTCCTCTGAAACACTTGAACTAAAGAACTTCACATGGTTCGGCAACCACAAGAGCCAGTCCTAGGAATGTGGGCTCGGCCTTTTAAACCGCCGGAGAGACATCCTGCTTTCAGCTTGTCCGTTTCTGCCCAGGATTAAGGCTGCTAAGCAGGGTTTTCTGTTCTTTTTTTTTTTTTAAAGTGAAGACTTTATAAAGAGATAAGCAGAAGTACCCAAGTAGATTGAGGAATGAAAAGCTTATATTTAAATGACCAAGTCTTGCTCTTTACCAGCTGGAGGGTATCTTCATGAGTTACTCTATTTTGTTCATGTTCCTTTGTAATTGGGGTGCTAGGTACTTTTTTTTTACTTTTGTTTGTTAATTTCTGTCTTCTTCCTAAAGAGGAAACCTCGTGCTGGATGAAGGCTGTTCAGAGAGAACTAGACATGGCCCCTGTCCTCCAAGATGGTATAAGAAACAAGTTAGAAAATATACAAAATGTCAACAGACTCAGAGTAGAATATACTAATCCAGAAGTGATCTATTGGCCCCAGGCACAAGTCAAGGTAACTTTATTTTGGGTGGAATAAAGAACTGTAACTGTGAATCTTCCAGTTCTACAGACAGTGGGACCAGAACATGAAAAATAATCATCTTCCTTCTGGCTGGCCTGGTTAGGCTTCTAGGGTCAGCAGGGCAAGGAGTGACCAGGTGCACTGGCTTAGTATGAATCTCTTAAATTTATGGTGTTGTTTCACAGGTGTCTGTGAAAACAATAGTCTGGGAGCTAAAGATGAACAGATGCCTGATGGAAGGCGGAGACTCAGCAGTTGATGAGAAACAGGGCCTTAGTAAAGTGGAGTGGTGTTTTTTCAGAGACTTGAAGAAGAAAAATGATGGCTGATGATGCCAGATCAGGGAAGGTGTGTTTAATATAGCAGTCCAGGGAGAAATGGAAAAGTGTATGCCATGTAGGACAAAGAAAAAATGGATTTTGAAAGGATTCGATGAAACCCAGAGCCAGACTACATCGCGTATGCTGAGTAAAGGGTAGAGATGAGTCATGGGTGACTTAGGTTTTCTGTTTGCAGTGGTGAAGACATCTTGATGTTGAAATGTTCCAAGGCCTTGGGACCTGGGAAAGAAAGTCCCAGAGAGATGACAAAGAGCTTTGTTTTCATCACATTTGATTAGAGCTGCTGACAAGGGCATGGGTCTAAGCCATCTTAGAGGGCGTAGATTCTAGGGTTAAAAAAATTCAGACATATCTGTCATTTACCTACGGGAAGTAGCTGGGTCCCCTCGCAAGGATGAGCTACAGAAAGAACCTGATGCGTTTGGGGTGGACAAGTAGAGGAACAGTCTTCTTTTCAGAGTCTGAAACCTGGACTAGTGGTCTATGTTCTTTCGCTCTTCATCATCCATTTGAGATTACCTTTTATTTTCTTTTTCTAACTAGTATGGAAAATACCTCCTCAACTTTTTAAAAGAGAAATAATGACTTCTTTGTTTGCTTGGTCATTGAAATGTTAGAATAGTATAAGAAAGCAATATCTATACCTCAGTTCAATCACTCAGTTGTGTCCGACTCTTTGGAACCTCATGGATGGCAGCATGCCAGGCTTCCCTGTCCGTCACCAACTCCTGGAGCTTGCTTAGACTCAACATCCATTGATTTGGTGATGCCATCCAACCATCTCATCCTCTGTCATTCCCTTCTGCTCCTGCCTTCAGTTTTTACCAGCATCAGGGTCTGTTCCAATGAGTCAGTTCTTCCCATCAAGTGGCCAAAGTATTGGAGCTTCAGCTTCAGCATCAGTCCTTGCAATGAATATTCAGGACTGATTTCCTTTAGAATGGACTGGTTGGATCTCCTTGCAGTCCAAGGGACTCTCAAGAGTCTTCTCCAACACCACAATTCAAAAGTATCAGTTCTTCAGCACTCAGCCTTCTTTATGGTCCAACTCTCACATCCATACATGACTACTGGAAAAACCATAGCCTTGACTAGACAGACCTTTTGTCAGTAAGGGGATGTCAGTAATGGGGATGACAGTAATGTCTCTACTTTTTAATATGCTGTCTAAGTTGGTCATAGCTTTTTTTCCAAGCAGCAAGTGTCTAAATTTCATGGCTGGAGTCACCATCTGCAGTGATTTTGGAGCCCAAGAAAATAAAATCTGTCACTATTTCCACTGTTTCCCCATCTATTTGCCATGAACTGATGGGACCAGATGCCATCATCTTAGTTTTCTGAATGTTGAGTTCTAAGCCAGCGTTTTCACTCTCCTCTTTCACTTTTATCAAGAGGCTCTTTAGTTCCTCTTTGCTTTCTGCCATTAGGGTAGTGTCATCTGCATATCTGAAGTTATTGATATTTTTCCTGGCAATCTTGATTACAGCTTGTTCTTCATCTGGCCTGGCATTTCGCATGATGTACTCTGCATGTAAGTTAAATAAGCAGAGTGACAACATATAGCCTGGATGTACTCCTTTCCCAATTTGGAACCAGCCTGTTGCTCCATGTCTAATTCTAACTGTTGCTTCTTGACCTGCATACAGATTTCTCAGGAGACAGGTAAGGTGGTCTGGTATTTCTATCTCTTTAAGAATTTTCCACAGCTTGTTGTGATCCACAGAGTCAAAGGCTTTGGTGTGTCAGTAAAGCAGAAATAGATTTTTTTTTTCTGGAACTCTCTTGCTTTTTCTACGGTCCAGTGGATGTTGGCAATTTGATCTCCAGTTCCTCTACCTTTTCTAAATCCAGCTTGAACATCTGGAAGTTCTCGGTTCACATACTGTTGAAGCCTCACTTGGAGAATTTTGAGCTTTACTTTGCTAGCATGTGAAATGAGTGCAGTTGTGTGGTAGTTTGAACATTCTTTGGCATTGCCTTGCTATCTAGCATTAAACTCAAGAAAGACTCTGATGCTGGGAAAGATTGAGGGCAAGAGGAAAAGGGGTAGACAGAAGATGAGATGGTTGGATGGCATCGCTGACTCAATGGACATGAGTTTGAGCAAAACCAGGAGATGGTGAAGGACAGGAAAGCCTGGCGTATGGTAGTCCATGGGGTCGCAAAGAGTCGGACATGACTGAGCAACTGAAGAACGACAAAGCATTAAACTTACTCTGTTCACAAGTAAGAGTCATAATTTTGGTGAAGAAAAGTGTACACAAGGGTTTTTTTTTTTTTTTGCATGTGTACACTAAGTAAATCTTTTGAAATCAGTCATTTGCTCCACAGATATTATTAATGCATACCCTAAGCACAGTTTCCTATGGGAGGACCTGAGGTACCAAATGCAGACCACAGGTAGAACTTAGCAGTTTATCTCTGGGATCAATTTGCTTGAATTAGAATCTGGGTCCTGCCACTTCCTAATGGTATGATTTTGAGCAAGTGGCTCAACTCTTGTCTTTCTTTCCTGATCTTTAAAATGGAAATAATATTCATAATACTCAACCTTGTACTATTGTTGTAGGGATTAAGTTAATATATATTATACATTTATAACAGTGCCTGGCAATTAGTAAGCACTAAATAAATATTAGCTCTTGTTATTATTGCTTTGCTCTTGTTATTATTGCTTTATGCCAGTTGCCACATAATTCAGTACATAATTTACCAACTGACCACAATATTAACAACCAGAATAAGTGAAAGAGGTTGTAAACACAGGCACAGAAAGAACACGAAATCAGGAAGGTAAACATGAAGAATGGGGCCTGGCACACAGCTCTCAAAATATTTGACCTGTTACTGGCTGGTCTTAAATTGGAATACTTCACCTTAGCAACAGTGGATTAGGAGTCCATATAAATGAAGGTGAGAAGTATAGAAAGAGCCGATATTGCACTTTTTTTAGCGGCTAATTATGGGCTCAAAATAACGTTAATTGAAGAATACTCACTTTTGGCAGAGATGTTTCATCATTGATCTCTTGCAAAGCAATATCCCACAGGCTGTGGGACTGGTTGGCCTGGGTGTGTGACCCTGGTTGGCCATATACCAGCTAGGGGCCGTATGCCAGCTGGAGGCTGTATATCAGCTGGGTAACATAGATTGAGGGGTTTAATCTCTTAGTGTCCTTGTCTATAAAATGAGAACAATCATAGTGCTTGCCTTTCAGGGTCACTCTCAGGGTTAAATTAATTGTTATATATCTAAAGCACTTAGAACAATGTTTAGTACGTAGTAAACACTCATAGTTAAGTGTTCGCTGTTTTCACTGTTTTCAACACTTCCCCATACAACTCACACTGGAGGTGATTTCATTGTCCAGGCACTCAGGGTGGGACCTTGGGCAGGCGGGCGTCTACCTTCTGTCTGAACAGTGAGCTGCAGCTTAGTATGACTCTTTAATACATTCATTTGCTTTCCTCCCCTCTCCTGGCCTCCAGAACCCGGCCTTGGCGTTTTCCTTTAAGAGATGTTTACGCCAAAAATCGGTCAAGATTTGCCAATTCTGTTGAAGAAATTCACAGGGCAAATGGTGAAGTATGAAATACTGAAGGATTTAGACGAGGCATACTTATTTAATTCACAAAAATTTCCTTTTTACTTTAGACATATAAATAGCTAATGGGTGCATATGTGTATATCATATAAGTGGTATTGCCCTATGTAATTTCTCTTTTTAAGAGTACAGACATACGATATAGATATATGTATATCTGTGTATGTGTATATATGATACATATGTATTATTTATATATAATGACACACATATATATAACTCATATATATCACATAAAGATACTTTCTACTCTCAATTTAGAGTCTAATCTCTTCTTTCCCCCTCCCAGGAATCAGTTTCTAGTTAGTGCAGGTATTTATGGAAGGGATTGAGGACCTGCATTTTGGTGTTGCGTCTATGTTGGCTTTAGTTTGTGGGCTTTTTAGCTGCTGCCTTGATAATCTCAGCATCTAGCCCAGTGCTCACAGCTGCTCCATTTCGTCCTTGGATGTGAAGGACTGGCCATCATGAGACAGCGGCTTGTTTTTGTTTTCTTGCTGACAGCTAAGTGGTGATGCCCAGGAAATCTGCCAGTCGAGTTTGACCTTTGATAGCAAGCTGTTTAAATAAAATCAGAAGATAGGTCGGTTGTGCTTCTTACTCTCCACAATGCACTACTGGCCTTATTGGATCATGTTTTCCTTCTTTTTCCTTTTTTTTCTGGCTGTGCTGCATGGCATGCAGGATCTTAGTTCCCTGACTAGGGATTGAACCAATGCCCCCTGCAGTGGAAGATCAGGGCCTTAGCCATTGGATGGCCAGGAAAGACCCAGGTGATGTTTTCCTCCGAAAAGGAAACTTAAAAGGCATATAGATATAGTTTAGGGAAAAAACATTTTTTTAATCAAGATCTGAGCTTCAAAAGTTTTACAAATTGGAGCATGTATAGAGTGTGTACTGACTTTTATTTTTGTAGTTTTATCAATAACTCAGCCATCTAAGTTCTAAGCTATGGTGCTCTGCCGATCTTTTGCCAGTGAAATAAGGCTGTGAAAGTAAGGTCATATAGAAAAAGTGTAACGCGTATTCTACTGATTCCCTTTCACTTTATCTTCTGTCATACCTCAGAGGTTATATCTGTCATTTTGTTTTCTCAGATTTATTTCCATTGGCAGACAGAGTACAAGCTAACACCTAGTAGTCCAGAATGAAAGCTCCTTTTTTCTAATTTCAACTGCTGCTGGAATGTTGTTCTCAGCAACTTCTTACTGGCTGACCTTCTTCACCTGAAGTCATTTATTTTATGATTTAACTGGTAGATCTAATCAATCTACAAATATTTATTGATATGGTTTACAGTTGGTGGTTTAGAGGAATTATTATGGGAATGTGGTTCAGCTATTGTGTTGCCATAGGTTCTGATGTGATGGATTTAATTTCTTATATATATTGATACTTTAAGCTGTGTTTTATCAGCCAGCTGTATTCCTGAAAAACAAACCACTCCTAAACTCATCAGCTTTTTTTAAAAAAATTTTTTATTGGAGTATGGTTGTTTTACAATGTTATGTTAGTTTCTACTGTATAACAATTGAATCAGCTATAGGTATACATGTATCTCCTCTTTTTTTGGATTTCCTTCCCATTTAGGTCACCACAGAGCACTGTAAACAATCCCCTGTTCTACACAGTTGGTTCTCATTAGTGACTTATTTTATATATTGGTGACTCAGATGGTAAAGAATCCACCTGCAATGCGGGAGACCTGGGTTCGATCCCTGGGTCAAGAAGATTCCCTGGAGGAGGTCATGGCAACCCACTCCAGTATTCTTGCCTGGAGAATCCCCAAGGACAGGGGAGCCTGGCGGATTGCAAGTCCATGGGGTCACAAAGAGTTTAACAGGACTGAGTGGCTAAATACACAGCACACACATCAATAGTGTATATATGTCAATGTCCCAAGTCATGGCACTCCTCTTTCTCTTTGGTATCCATACATTTGTTCTCTCCATCTATATCTCTGTCTAAACTGATTAGCTTTGACAACAGTCATTTATCATTGTAGTTCACACATTTGTGCCTTGACTGGAGGTTGGCTCATTTCGGTGGGGTTAGGGGCAGTGACTTGTTTTACTGGTTTCAGCTAGATTCACTCACATGTCTAAGGCTGAGAGTTGGCTGACCTTGGCCAAGCTTATCTGGGGACAATTCTGTTTTATGTGTCTGTCCTCCTGGGATCGGTAGATTGTCCTAGCACATCCTTCTCACTGTGATGGCAAAGCCACAAACGTGTGAGTTCAGTTGTGCATTTCAAGACTGTACTTGCATTAGGAAGCGCATATCCTTTTAACCAGAGCAAGTCAGGTGGTCAATCCCAGGATGGGAATTAGTCCCCAGTGGGAGGATAAAGGCACAAATGAAGAACCGTGGAGCCAATTATGAGATTTATAACGTATGTTAAGGTGCTCATTGACTCTATGTTGAGGGACTCTGAGGGGGCCCCTTGACCCACTAAGGCTTCTAGTAATTACTGTTTTGAGGTATAAAGTAAAGCAGACAGAAGCAGGCCATTTCCATGTGCAGTCATCCTGGGATGATAATATTCCCTGTATAGGAAATTTAGAAATATTATGAAATTGGGGAAAAAAAATTACTCATATTCTGAGTTATTCTCCAGAGATCATTCTGTCACTTTCCTTATTAATAGTGCACACATTTATATCTTTTTTCTTAATACTCTATCATAAATCTTTGCCTTGTTATTAAAAAGGCTTTAACATGTAACATTTCTGGCTGCATAATATTTCCAGTGTATGAGTACACCCTAATTCATTAACCTTGCCCTTCCTTTTTACTGTTTTGGTTACTTTCAGTGTCTTGTGATTATAAATAATGCTGCAGTGAGCATATCTGTGCAGAAATGTTTGTCTGTGTTTACTTGTTTCTTTCATGGATCGAGAAACCTGAGTTTTGCCACTCGTTTGCTGTGTGGTCTACACCTGCCTGTTAGTTTCCTCATCGTAAGATCACATATTGAGCTTGATGGCCTTAAACTTCTTTCTAATTCAGAAAATATCTTTCAAGGGAGAGTAATCACTTGCTGGTTTGAACTGGAAGCAGGCAGGCAACTCCAGTTGGTTGTCACCAAAAAGCTCAGGAGAGGAGTGGAAGCTTCTTTGGGCTTCTCTCTTGGAAGAGTTCAGGGGAAGTTTTGTTTCATAGTTCACATGTCGTTTGTCCTTCAGCCTCCATCTCTGATATAACAAAGATTATATTTACGTAATTTTTTTAAAAAACAGGAGTGTAGGGCACTGAGCATTAAGATTATAAACTCTTGACCTACTAATGGATGTGTGCTTTGAGAATGGCTTAGCTTATTGGAAGGACTGACTTCATTACCTGTCCTCATTGTGACTGTAATTTTATGTTTTAATAATTTTATTTATTTGTTTATAGTTGGCTGTACTGGGTCTTCATTTCTGCACGGGCTTTTCTCTAGTTCTGGGTAACTAGCTGGGTAACTCTCTAGTTGAGGTGTGGAGGCTTCTCGTTGTGGTGGCTTCTCTTGTTGTGGAGCATGAAGCTTAAGTAGTTGTGGCTCCCCGGCTCTAGAGCACAGGCTCAATAGTTGTGGCACACGGGCTTAGTGGCTCTGCAGCATGTGTGATCTTCCCTGCTCAGGGATCGAACCCATGTTTCCTGCACTGGCAGGCAGATTCTTTACCACTGAGCCACCAGGGAAGGTGCGCTTGTAATTTCATATCTGCTTTTTGTATTTATATTTGCCTTTTCTTTTGTGCCTTGTGATTTACCTGTCATCACAGTGATCACAGATCACCGTGGGGTCTGGCCTTATCTCACCATTTCCTGATAATTGCATGTGCCCTTTTTCCCAGTGATGCCTCCTTACTGTTCATTTTCATATGTACTGAGGCTGGATTTCATCTTGCTGTCTGTCTTCCAGCCTCTGCTGGGGATCAGTATTGCTCACTGTGGACAGGCTGTAAGTGCTGACAGGTGGAGGTATGAACACATCACTCCTGAGTGGAAAAAAGTGTGATCTATGCTCTGTCTCTCTAGCCACTCCCCACATCGGTCCTGAGCATGTCCTCCTTGCAGCTGACAGAGACTTCTCATTCCTAACTCCTCCTGGCAGTGGTGTTAGAAACTTTATTTGGGACTACCTTCTGAAAGAGATGGGAATACCAGACCACCTAACCTGCCTCTTGAGAAATCTGTATGCAGGCCAGGAAGCAACAGTTAGAACTGGACATGGAACAACAGACTGGTTCCAAATAGGAAAAGGAGGACGTCAAGGCTGTATATTGTCACCCTGCTT
>SJYT01071524.1:165205-193271 GCA_006410635.1 Cephalophus harveyi
AACTCCAGTACTTTGGCCACCTCATGCGAAGAGTCGACTCATTGGAAAAGACTCTGATGCTGGGAGGGATTGGGGGCAGGAGGAGAAGGGGACGACAGAGGATGAGATGGCTGGATGGCATCACTAACTCAATGGACGCGAGTCTGAGTGAACGCCGGGAGTTGGTGATGGACAGGGAGGCCTAGCGTGCTGCGATTCATGGGGTCGCGAAGAGTCGGACACGACTGAGCGACTGAACTGAACTGAACTGGTGGTACAGTGGATTGGAATCTGCCTGCCAGTGCAGGGGACACAGGTTCAATCCCTGGCCTGGGAAGATGCTGTACGCTGTGGAGCAACTAAGTCCATGTGCCACAGTTACTGAGCCTGCGGGCCCTGGAGCCTGTGCTCCTCAGCAAGAGAAGCCACCGCAAGGAGAAGCCTTTGCACCATGACTGGAGCATAGCTCCGGCACACTGAACTTAAGAAAGCCCACATACAGCAATGAAAACCCAGTGCAGCCAAAATTTAAAAAAAAAAAAAGATATTTGGTTTGGTTCCTCATGCAGTTGCCCCCCCTGCCCCCAAGCTGAGCTAGGGTGCTCATCTGGCCAGCAGGACTCTGCATCCAGTACAGTGTGGTCTCCATCCTCTGACCGCTTTCAAGAGGCCTTTGTTTCCTGCCCCTCCCGCTCGGCCAGGATGTGGTCCCCAATCCCCTGGGAATGATGGGACTCCTCCACCGCCCCAGAGTGCTCAGCAGCTCCGGAGAACCAGCTCTAAAAGCAAAACATCTTCAACCGACTGAAACCTTGTCCGTCTTTATTTTACCCCAGGAAATATTAATACATTGGGGCTGGAATATTTAATCGAGTCAGTTATAAATTGGATTTTGGGGAAAATCATTTTCCTCGACGCAGGTGAGTCTAACCTTCCCCTGAAGGAAACTGCTTATGAAGTACAACCTTCACCACTGCGAGCTGTAGTTTTTGGCTTCCGTACCCACTCTTCCACTGCCCCTTGATGGTTGAGTGATGTGATGTTCATATACCTTTTTATAAGAAAACTTGAACCTGATTCTTGAGTGTGAAAGAATTCATAATGTGAATGAGTTTGCTGCCCTCTGCAATAACAGTTCACGAAGGTGTGAATGTGTGTGTACATTTTAATAAAGCAAGGGAGCATATCTTGGCTTTATTTCAGTCTCGTTTTGGTAAACTGGCATTGGGTGAGGAATGCTGACTCTGGGAACCTCTGACTTGTTTTCTCTTGTTCCGCACCTGCTTGCAGCCGCCTTGCTCTCCCCTGCCCTGCCCTTCCCCCTTCTTTTCCAGGGCTTCACCGAGGTGCCTGCTCTCAAGTAACTTGGTGAGAAGTGCAGGGTACCATGCAGGCTCCTGGGAGAATGCTGCTGAGTGATAGAGGTGCTTCTGTCCGATCAGTGCTGTTCCTTCGTTGCAATCCCCAGGCCTGTGATCATCACGAAAGCCAGAGGCCAAGACCAGACTCGGCAAGAGGCCGCCCTTCCCTCTGGATTTCATGCATTTCAGCAACATGTTTTACAAACTCTGAAGTTTCTGAGAGGGCTAAGTAAAGTTCTGGAAGTCTAGGGCAGGTGTAAGGCTTCAGTGCGGTTGTAGGAGCAGACTGGGACCAGCATGGGGAGTGAGAAGAAAAAAAGAAACAGATAAGCATCCACTGGGGAGAAGGGCAGAGGCCTTCTAACCATTGTCTCTGGTCCTGTCTCCTGAGACCCTGGTTGCAGTCATTCACTCTCTCCTGCTTATTTTTATTTTTTAATTGTAGAATTGGCCAAAAAGTTTGTTGGGGTTTTTCTGCAAGATGTTATGGAAAAACCCAACAAACATTATGATATTTTTTTATTGGAATATAGTTGCTTTAGAGTGCTGTGTTAGTTTCTGCTGTACAGCAAAGTGAATCAGTCACACGTATACATATGCCTCCTCTTCCTTGGATTTCCTTTCCATTTAGGTCCGCACAGAGCACTGAGTGGAGTTCCCTGTGCTATACAGTAGAGTCTCATTAGTTATCTATTTTATACATAGTATGTGTGCCAGTCCCAATCTCCCAATCCATCCCGTCCTTCCTTCATATTTTTAGATGTACTTATTTATTTATGAATAGATAATAGATTCATTTGGTTTGAAAACCAAAAAGTATAAACACTACAACTGGAATTGTCCATCCTATCCTATTCCCCATCCTCCCGGTCTCTTCCCACTGTGCCCAGGGAGCTTTATCTTTCTTTCATGTGCATGCTTCCAGAGTTGCCTTAGGCGTCCTTACACTCAGGTGAATGAAAGCATCGATTCTTGTTCTGCCATTCATTTGTTCATCCGTTGATCTCCTCTCTCATGTTCTCATTTTATTTCTTTTAATTCTACTCTCAGTAATTTTTTTATTAATTATTAATTTATCATAGTTTTGGTTGTGCAGGGTCTTTGCTGCTGTGTGTGGGCTTTCTCTAGTCGGGGAGCACAGAGGCTGCTCTCTAGCTGCAGTGTGAGGGCTTCCCATCGTGGTGTCTCCTCTTGTGGAGCACAGGCTCTAGGCACACGGGCCGCAACGACTGCAGCACGTGGGCTCAGCAGTAGCGGTTCTCTGGCCCTAGGGCACAGGCTCAGTAGTTGTGACTCGGGGGCCTAGTTGCCCCGAGGCACGTGGGATCTTCCCGGACCAGGGATCAAACCCGTGTCCCCTGCATCGGCAGGTGGATTCTTATCCCCTGCAGCACCAGAGAACTCCCTCAATAGTTCTTTGTTGGAGGTTTTTCTGAGAAGAAAGGTCAGTGGTCACTTGTTTTACTTATACCTGATGCCCTGGGCAGATTTCACCGTGCGCTTGTCTTTTTCCCATAGATGAAGTGGAGAGTGAGAAATGGTACCTGTCTCCAGACTTTCCACCAGCAACCATCAAGACAGAGCCCGTCACGGACGAGCCACCCTCAGGACTCGTCCCCTCTGTCACGCTGACCGTCACCGCGATCTCCACCCCGTTTGAAAAGGAGGAAACCCCTCTGGAAATGAACGCTGGGGTAAAGTCGCTTTTCTTCCATAAAAACAGGTTGGATCGAGAGATAACAGATCCTCATTCTCCAAAAAGGCATTTAATCTTTTTAGAGCCAGTGGTTGTATACGTTTAAGGATATGTAACTATATATATATATATATATATATATATGTAAAGGTATATTTATGTCTATATCCAGAGCATGTTGATTAGGTGTCAACATTGGTTATATCACTTCCTTTAAAGGCATTGTCCAGAAAAACTGGTAGTAAGTCTCATTTCGGTTTTTCTGCAAATGCTATTACAAAATGAAAAAGTTCAGGGATATCCATGTTGGGAAAAAATTCTCCCTGGAATTGATTTTTAAGCCAGTTGAAAGGGAGTGGTTTCAGCGATGGTGCTGTTCATCGCTTTCTGGGCTGTGGCAACAAGGAATGCTTGTTCCTGTGTCATGCTTTATTTTCCTAGTGCTGTGCGAGTTGCCCTGACTTAATTCAGGGATTTCCCAGCTGCCAGCTCTTGTATTACCTGTGGAAAACGTAAGAAACTGGGAGTTGCTCAGTTCCATGCCTATAGCAAGTAGGATTTAGTTTTACCCCACCTTCTCTTTAGGTATTTCGATGTCTGGTGATGGACCAGGGGCATACCTGTACATCTTCTTCTGGATATTTGGAATCCAGTCCTAACTTTCCTTGTGCTCAAAGCCACAGGTTATGTTACAATGACTCCACTGGCATTCTCTAAGTCATTTCTCCTCTGAGCAAGGTAGAGGAATCAGGAAAAGGTAACAGAGCAGTGGTGGCACCACCAAGACTTGGCTGCATCCTCACTCCTTGTGCTATTTACCTTCCATCCATCGGGAAGATGAGGGCTGATGAAGATGAGGTGAACAGAGCACCTGTATGCTGCCCTCTAGAATTCCTTTCTCAATAGCTACCTGAGTCTGCTTATAGGATGAGGCTTCTGGAGTCTGTATTAGTCTCCTTGCTCTGTGATGTTTTAGTTTGAATTTTAAGCAAGTCACTAAGAAAGATCAGAGTCGTGGCCTTTCTCCCACGCGTTGGCCAGATACCTGTCCTCCTTTCCCTACCCAGTGTTTCGTGGTTACGTGTTGTCAGTTGTCATGAACCTGGAGAGAATGCACGCAGTTGGGTTCACACAGTTCCTCCTGCCGGAGGCCCATGACCCTTTAGGAATGTGCCAGACTAGTTTTGGGGTAAAAATACCTGTACAGTACCATAAACACAATAGAATGAAGCACTGACAAGTGAGCCCTGGCTTCTTCATTTGAGAATTCCGAGGGCTCCCTCACCTGTACTGCCAGATTTGGCAATGGGGGAGGGTTAAGGCCTAAAATACCTCCCGGTCCAAGAAGCAGCCTGAGCTCAGCCAGGCCTCAGCAGCCCTAGCACAGCCCTGGGAGGGAGACAGGATGACAGATAGCTCCCCGGGGTGTTGCTTCGGGTTTGTTATTGGCTTTTAAAAACTGTGTTTGAATTTCTTTCTTTAGGTTGATTCCTCATGCCAGACCATTATTCCTAAGATTAAGCTGGAGCCTCATGAAGTGGATCAGTTCCTAAACTTCTCTCCCAAGGAAGGTCTGTCTCCTCTTCCCTTTGGGCTAACAGGTGTGGGTGCATCACCCCAGGGAAGGTGGGGACCGTTGATTGTACTGAAAGCAGAGCTTGTTTTATGAAATAGCTGTTCTTGACTCTAAATACAAACTCTAAAGCTAAATTTTATTTTCCCATATATGTGTATGCTTAATTGTCAAGTTAAATCTTCAACTTTTACTCCAAGCCAGGGTGACCTTGTTTATAGACTCCTGTGACTTGGGTGCTGATAAGGGAACACGGGAACCCCTGCCCTCAAGCCATCCTAGCAGTAAAAGCCAGCTCCCTGCCCTGGCATGATGATCAGTACAGACCTAATGGGCGTTTACAAAGCCAACTTGCCAGCTTAAAACAAACTCTAACTTTAAACCCTTTGTGAAGTGGATTCACAGTTTCTCTGTCTGGCAATTCAGTATTTTTAAATGTTGATTTTCAGGTGGCTCAGCTATGGGGTCTCACAGAGTCGGACACAACTGAAGTGACTTAACAGCAGCAGCAGCAGCTGGTAGAGAATCTGCCTGCAATATAGGAAATGAAGGTTCAATATCTGAGTCAGGAAGATCCTCTGGAAAAGGGAAGGACAACCCACTCTAGTATTCTTGCCTGGGAAATCCCATGACCAGAGGACCCTGGTGGGCTACAGTCTATGGAGTCGCAAGAGTTGGACATGACTTAGTGACTAAATCACCACCAACCACCACCACTCCTCTGTTCCTGCTTCCCTTCAGGCGTCTTGCATCTATTTAGAAATGAGTGGTATCAATACTTGAAATGGTCACACTCTCACCTTTTTCTTTCTCTGTGTCAGTTTTTCCCTTGACCTCTGTGAAGCCCATGAGTAGGAATTCTGAATGCAGACCCCTAAGACTGCCCTGGTGGCGCAGACAGTAAAGCGTCTGCCTCCAATGCGGGAGACCTGGGTTCAATCCGTGGTCGGGAAGATCCCCTGGAGAAGGCAATGGCACCCCACTCCAGAACTCTTGCCTGGAAAATCCCATGGATGGAGGAGCCTGGTAGGCTACAGTCCATGGGTCACAAAGAGTCGGACATGACTGAGCGACTTCACCTTCAAGTCTCATAGAGTCTAGGAAGCTCTCTCAGCCTTTTTAATTGATATACTTTGCCCAGCTCCTTAATCCAGTGCCTTAAGACACACCTTCTCCAGTGGACCACGTTCTGTCAGCCCTCTCCACCATGACCCGCCTGTCTTGGGTTGCCCTGCAGGCATGGCTTGGTTTCATTGAGTTAGACAAGGCTGTGGTCCTAGTGTGATTAGATTGACTAGTTTTCTGTGAGTATGGTTTCAGTATGTCTGCCCTCTGATGCCCTCTTGCACCACCTATCATCTTACTTGGGTTTCTCTTACCTTGGGTGTGGGGTATCTCTTCAATTCATACTGTTCATGGGGTTCTCAAGGCAAGAATACTGAAGTGGCTTGCCATTCCCTTCTCCAGTGGACCACGTTCTGTCAGCCCTCTCCACCATGACCCGCCTGTCTTGGGTTGCCCTGCAGGCATGGCTTGGTTTCATTGAGTTAGACAAGGCTGTGGTCCTAGTGTGATTAGATAGACTAGTTTTCTGTGAGTATGGTTTCTGTATGTCTGCCCTCTGATGCCCTCTTGCACCACCTATCATCTTACTTGGGTTTCTCTTACCTTGGGTGTGGGGTATCTCTTCACGGCTGCTTCAGCAAAGCACAGCCGCGGCTCCTTACCTTGGAGGAGGGGCCGTTCCTGACCTTCAACGTGGGATAGATCCTCTAGGCCCTCCTGCTGATCCTTGGGTTGCTCCTCCGGGCCGCCGGCCCTGGCCTCGGGCGTGGGTGGCTCCTCTCAGCTACCGCCTCTGGCCTCGGGCTCAGGTTCAGGGTCACCGCCCCTGGCTCTGGGCGCGAGGTGGCCCCTTCCAGCTAGGAGCTGCCCCACGTCCGAGGTCGGGGACAGCAGCCTTTTCTTTATTACTTTTAAATCACTCAAGAGGAAGGACAGTGCTGGTTTCCCACTGTGACAAGGAAGGAGATAAGTGTTTTGCAATCATTCTAGTATTCATGATAGAAATGTCCATAATCTCAAAGAATAGCCGGCTGCCAGTCCAGGGTTCAAGGTCAAATGATACATCATACTGATGATGATGGCCTTTCTACAATTGTAGGAGAATGTATGTAGTTGCATGGCCTGAAATCATGTCCATGATCAAGTCAGGTTAGGTATTTACACTGCTCAATGAACAGCTGCCAGCTTTCAGGGTCTGAAAGTAACAGAGGTTTAATCCTTTCACACCACATGTCCATCTCAGATCAGCAGGATGCTCTGCTCATTATAGCCAGTTAGGGACCCCGGCTGATGGAGGACACAACCCTACATATGTTTTCAGGATTACCACAACATGGTCTGATGCTGGCTTGATAATTAAATGCTTCCACCTCAAAATGATGTATAGTATATCTGTTCACAATTTTTGGGGTCAAATCCAGTTACACAACAATACCTAACCTAAAAGCATGGGAAAGGAAGACTCTTCCATGTGCCAAGAAGGGAGACAGTCTGGAATGCTTTTGAACAGACTTAAAATCTACTTTTAAGTCTGCTTTTCTAATGGCAAATGTTTCTTTTTCCTCCTTATAAAACATATTCATTCCCAAATCACCAAGAGAAGCAACTCAAGAACTCAGCTCAGAACTCTAGACAACTCATCCACTCACTGTGGTCAGCTTGACGCGCCGGTTACTAAGTTGTTCCTTGTTGCTTCTTCAAGTCCAGAGGTAGTTCCTTTTGGCTCAGAGATCTGAATTAAAAAAAAAAAAAAAAGCAGAAATCAAAGGATATGTAACCAGCCAATATGCAATAGAAGAACATGAACAGAATTACCACAATAAACACTCAAAGTCACAAGTGGAAGAGACGCAATAGTGATGCTATCAGTCCTGAAATCAGCTGGAGAGATCTGATAAGGGCTCCTCTGAAAGCAGAAGATGAAGCCAGATTAGTTTCCTATTCTGCCCCCTGGGTGGCTCCCCCTTCCGTTTTCTGTCGTCCATGGTCCTCTCATGGTCCACTTCCTGCTGATGGAAATGAGCTTCTTCCGTTTCCCTTAGCCTCCTTTGGCCACATCTGAAAGTGGGCCCTGGAGACATGCCCTATTTGGTGGCTGTTCATCTTTCTCAGCTTCTTTCCTGCTTAGGAGTTTGACAGAACCAGCGCTATTTTAAACCTCAGGCAGTCATAGTCTGCTTGTAATTTGTTTGCAGTGCCACTCGCTGAAAGTGTTAATAGCCTTCATCTCTCTGACTCCAAACATCACTGTGTGCCAGTACCCCTCTCACTGTTCCCTTCTGGATATACTTCTCAGATCTGCTGTCTTTGTTTGCTTGCCTCCTCTCCCCACAACCCCCTGCAACCTTAACTACAAGTTCAACTTATAAGGCTTCCATGGACTAGTCAAGACTGTCATCTCTTTTTTCCCTCTGAGCCATTTTGTGCAATTGAATGCATTTCCTGGATACTGAACTCTTAATTACACCTTTCCTCCAGAACATCTTAATCGACTCAGAGGTTTTAACAGTGGTTGTGATGGCCATTTCTTTCATTTGCCGCAATTCTAAGTTTTCTCTAGCCTTTGTTATAGTCAATGACACTCTCAATGATACCTCTTTATGAATTTTGTTGGAAAAAGTTTCCTCTTTTAAATTCTACAATTCCCTGAACTTCCTGACTCTTTCTATTCCCTTCTACTTAGTATCTTGCCAAATGTTATCAAAAGCACTAATACTTACTGAATCACATTACATAAGCACGATGAGGAAAAATCTAAACTCTCAATGCTGGAACAAAAGTCCATTGTGAATGCTCTACACTGTGGTCTCTCAATGTAGGTGGTAACAGATACCACCCAGAAAAGCTTCTACTACACTGAAGAAATGGGAAGAGGCTGTAAGAAAAGATGGGCCATCTTGTAAAAGCTTCCATGCAGGGAAAATACAGAATGCTTCTGTTCACATCCCATTGGCATGTCCCATGACATGTTCAAGTTTATGGAAGCAAGGAAACATGATAATTAAGGTGTGACTCTCAGATACCCTATGTTGTTAAAGGATATTCGGGAATATCCTCTTCTTTTGGTTCTTTCACCCAACTGAGAAAATTGCGTACATATTGTCTACTCTGTTGGAATGCACAGGCTCTCTATTCAAGGGGAGACTGGGATTTGGCCACTAAATATGCCTCTACTTCCATCCCAAACCTGGGCTTGGGGGGCAGTGAGATTTGGCAAATGCAAGTGTTAATGTGCACATCCTGTCATAAGGCATAATGTAAAATGAAGATGCTGAGACAGATCTGTAACCACAGCTCTGAACAGAGTAATGGTTTTTCTGGCCGTGACCCTGATGGTGGCATTTGTAGTTATGTGATCTTGAATACACTAT
Source organism: Cephalophus harveyi (assembly GCA_006410635.1). Lineage (NCBI taxonomy): Eukaryota > Metazoa > Chordata > Mammalia > Artiodactyla > Bovidae > Cephalophus > Cephalophus harveyi. The sequence goes on from SJYT01071524.1 coordinate 174,251, forward strand.
TAAATCATCCCATGCCTCAATGTCTTCATCTTTAAAAGGTTACGATCAATTATATTTACTCATAGAGGTTTTATCTCTGTGAATGTCTTTAAGATGCTAAGTGAGAAATATATTTAAGGGACTATATCTGGTAGACAGAGTGCCTGATGAACTATAGACAGAGGTCCATGACATTGTACAGGAGACAGAGATGTGTATAAGAGACAGGTAACCCACTAGGCTTCTCTGTCCATGGGATTCTCCAGGCAGGAATACTGGAGTGGATTGCCATTTCCTTCTCCAGGGGATCTTCCCGACCCAGGGATCGAACCCGGGTCTCCCGCATTGGAGGCAGACGCTTTAACCTCTAAGCCACCAGGGAAGCCCTATGGTGCAATTGTTATTTTTTGTTGACTGTGCAGAATAAGGAAAATTATTATGGGTAAACAGAAGGATAGATTAATATCACCCTCAAATTATCCCTCTCCCTTCACTTATGAATCAGCAGAAAAACTGTTCCTAGGATCAGCAATCTTTTTTTAAAGTAATTAATTTTATTTTCATTGGAGAATAATTACTTTACAATATTGTGATGGGTTTTGCCATCATCAACAAGAGACAGCCACAGGTTGCATATGTCCCCTCATCCTTGAATCCCCCTCCCACCTCCTTCCCCACCCTATCCCTCTGGGCTGTTCCAGAGCTTTGGGTACCCTGCTTCATGCATTGAACTTGCACTGGTCACCTGTTTAACACGTGGTAATGTACATGTTTCAATGTTATTTTCTCAAATCATCCCACTCTCATCTTTTCCTGCTGAGTCCAAAAGTCTGTTCTTTACACACATGTCTCCTTTGCTGCCCTGCATATAGGATAGGATCAGCAATCTTGACTGGGGAGGTGGTTACGTTTCCTTGCATCAGTTCAGTTCAATTCAGTCACTCAGTTGTGTCCCACTCTTTGCGACCCCATGAATCGCAGCACACCATGCCTCCCTGTCCATCACCAAATCCCGGAGTTCACTCAGACTTGCGTCCATCAAGTCAGTGATGCCATCCAGCCATCTCATCCTCGGTCGTCCCCTTCTTCTCCTGCCTCCAATCCCTCCCAGCATCAAAGTCTTTTCCAGTGAGTCAACTCTTTGCATGAGGTGGCCAAAGTACTGGAGTTTTAGCTTTAGCATCAGTCCTTCCAAAGAAGTCCCAGGGTTGATCTCCTTCAGAATGGACTGGTTGGAATTTACCTTTACATTACTGGTGGGGGGTGGTATTCACTTCTTCTGGCCCTAATTCCAACATAAATATTTAATACTATATAGAGGAATTTTGTAGCAATGATGGATATTGTTATAATGTATAGCAGATTCATAAAAAGGCATTCTAGCTCTAGATAAAGTTGAGGGTAGCCTTCTATCAATGGCACCCCACTCCAGTACTCTTGCCTGGAAAATCCCATGGACGGAGGAGCCTGGTGGGCTGCAGTCCATGGGGTCGCTGAGTCGGACACGACTGAGCGACTTCACTTTCACTTCTCACTTTCATGCATTGGAGAAGGAAATGGCAACCCACTCCAGTGTTCTTGCCTGGAGAATCCCAGGGACGGAGGAGCCTGGTGGGCTACCGTCTATGGGGTCACACAGAGTCGGACACGACTGAAGTGACTTAGCAGCAGCAGCAGCAGCAGCAGCCTTCTATCTGTGATGGTTTAAGTTGAAGCTTTCCTGGAAAGAAACTGAGAAGCTCATCTGTCAGGGTCTTGCACAGATATTGCATCCTCTTGAAAACCTCCCATGATTTTAAAATGATCTCTCCCTTGTTTATAAAGAGGGGCATAGTCAACTTGTGGTTTAGAGCATGCGGCTCTGCTCACATGCAGCTCTAGCTCAGCTCACATGCCACTCTGCAGTCACTCTCCGTGTGGCTGTGGGCACATTATTTAACCTGTGCTCCTGTATTTCCTCATCTTTAGACCGTTTGGTGTTATGTTATTGGCTTCATACAGTTTTTGTAAGTATTAAATGCTATTGCACTCAGAAAAAGCACCTAACAAATGGTAAAGAACCACTCAATAACTATTTGTTATTTTTAACAGCATGCTCGACTCTATGGACTATAGCCCACCAGGGTCCTCTGTCCATGGGGATTCTCCAGGCAAGAATACTGGAGTGGGTTGCCATGCCCTCCTTCAGAGGATCTCCCCAGCTGAGGGGTCAAACCCACATCTCATGTCTCCTGCATTGGCAGGCAGGTTCTTTACCACTAGTGCTACCTGGGATGCCCTTTTTTAATAACATGATAAAGCTCAACATTCAGAAAACTAAGATCATGGCATCCGGTCCCATCACTTCATGGGAAATAGATGGGGAAACAGTGGAAACAGTGTCAGACTTTTTTTTTTTTTTGGCTCCAAAATCACTGCAGATGGTGAATGCAGCCATGAAATCAAAAGACGCTTACTCCTTGGGAGGAAAGTTATGACTAACCTAGATAGTATAGTAAAAAGCAGAGACATTATTTCGCCAACAAAGGTCCGTCTAGTCAAGGCTATGGTTTTTCCAGGGGTCACGTATGGATGTAAGAGTTGGACTGTGAAAAAAGCTGGGTGCCTAAGAATTGATGCTTTTTAACTGTGGTGCTGGAGAAGACTCTTGAGAGTCCCTTGGACTGCAAGGAGATCCAACCAGTCCGTTCTAAAGGAGATCAGTCCTGGATGTTCATTGGAAGGACTGATGCTAAAGCTGAAACTCCAATACTTTGGCCACCTCATGTGAAGAGTTGACTCATTGGAAAAGACCCTGATGCTGGGAGGGGTTGGGGGCAGGAGGAGAAGAAGACAACGGAGGGTGAGATGGCTGGATGGTACTACCGACTCGATGGACATGAGTTTGGGTAAACTCTGGGAGTTGGTGATGAACAGGGAGGCCTGGCATGGTGCAATTCATGGGGTCCCAAAGAGTTGGACACGACTGAGCAAATGAACTGAACTGAACTCAAATACCTACATATCTGCTTTCTTTATTCTGACTGTGAGCACCTTGGTATTGGAGAAGGGTGTCATTTAGCACTGTTAGAAAATAATATCAACAGTGATAATTTTAATAATGACAATTAGCATTAGTTGAAAACGTGCCCTGAGAGCTTTTCAGTGATTTTCATGTGGTCTCTGGACTCCCCAGGTGGCTCAGGGGTGAAGAATCTGCCTGCCGGTGCAGAAGATGCAGGAGATGTGCCTTTGATCCTGGGTTGGGAAGATCCCCTGGAGGAGGAAATGGCAACCCATTCCTAATATTCTTGCCTGGAGGGTCCCATGGACAGAGGAGGCTGGTGGGCTGCAGTCCGTGGGGTCAGAAAGAGTCGGACACGGCTGAGCGACTGAGCACTAGGACTGCACAGTACCTCACTTGGTCATTTTAATTCATCTTCTAAATTTTGGAAAAAACTGAGGCTTAGATATTTTAAGAGCTTTGTTCAGATGAGACAGCCTAGTGCTTGATGACGAGCTTAGGTCTGCTGCTGCTGCTAAGTCGCTTCAGTCGTGTCTGACTCTGTGCGACCCCATAGACGGCAGCCCACCAGGCTCCCCCATCCCTGGGATTCTCCAGGCAAGAACACGGAAGTGGGTTGCCATTTCCTTCTCCAATGCGTGAAAGTGAAAAGTGAACGTAAAGACGCTCACTTGTGTCTGGAGCTTAGGTCTACGTGATTGTAAATCCAAAGCTCTTAACCACTAGATTATTTTGTAGTAGCAAACTGCCTCTTTGACTTTGCAGCCCGCAGTTCAGCATCCCACCATTAGTGAACATTTCCTAAATATTTGTAAAATTAAATGAGCTATTAGTTTTGGGGAATGGTGATTAAACATGATTGTTTAAAATTGAATCATTTGACTATATTGAACATATTTTAACACTTGCCTCTCATCCTGAATTTTTTTTTCCTTCTCTCTAAAACTTGTATCTGATCCTGTCTCTCCTCTCTGAAAACTTCAATAGTTCTCCAATTCTTACTAGCTAAAGTCCAATCTCATAGTTTGGTGTCTTAGATTTTCATAGTTTCTTTTCATCCTATTTCAGTTTGAAAACAAAGCTGGTTGAAGAGAATGGAAAGCTGAAGCCTAGTTTCAGCTTGTTAAATAAATTGCCTCATTCAATTCTCAAATAAATAATACCTTATTTGCAAGGGTCGGTATTAGTACTATTTCTAATTTACAGATGGGACAATTGAATTAATGTGGACAAAGTCCCAATACTAGAAAGTAGTGGAGTGAAATGTAAACTATGGGAACTTTTGTAAAACCAAATGTAAACTCTGGTTTTAGAGTTTGCAACCTGGATATGAAGCAGTCCTCTGCTGGTTAGATAAGAGTTCGAAGAAACCAGTTCTTAGTTCAGGAGTCAGGAATACTTCCCCAATGAAGCATGTTCAAAGAAGAATTTGGTCATGAATAGGAATTCATCTGGTGGAGAAGACAAGAAATAGAATTTTAGTCAGAGACAACCATAGGTGTGAAACCTTAGAAGAAGGAGGAGAGAGAGAGAAGAGAGAGAGGAGAGAGAGAGGAGAGTGAGAGGTGTATTCTAAGTCTTTAGAACAATGACTCTGTTAATGAAATCACCCAATATACATTTTAATATTTTAACTGAAGCTTTTTTCTCCCTAATATTTATCTCTTGATTGAAATGTGTACATGCACAGGGAAAATACATGCCCATATAGACAATGCTCTATTTAACAATCTCAGTGTGGCCTCAAAATTGTTTGTTAAATTCATATCACTTTTAAGTGGAAGCCAGCTGTGATGGTTCACAGAGGGGATGCTGTTACTCCTTTTTATTTGATGAAATAATCTGAGTCATCTTTCTCTGTATCTTTCCAACACTCCGGCCTCTGTGATCTCACAGCCACCACTTCACCCCTTGTCCCTTTTAGATCTGGCTCCCTTCCTGACATCCCCTAACATTTATGCTCCACTGAGACAGAAAGATACAAATTCAGCTCCAGCAGAAAGCACCAATATGGAACTAGAACAACATTTCCGTTAAACAGATTGAGTGTTGCATGGTCTGGGACTTGCAAACGCATCTGTTCAACCAGGCTTTTTGTTGAATTAAAATTTACTGAAGCCAAGTCAGCAAAATTTGGTGATGTTGGGCCTTCCACAGGGATGAGGAAACTGCATTGCTAAACAGAAGCTTTCATTGGGTGATTTTCAGTGAAAGGTTTATTTATGCCTTCATATGCAAAAAAAAAATATTCATCATATAGATATATTTAGTATCACTAATTATATTTCAATGATGGTCAGTCAAAACTTACCCAAAGCAGCTATGAACTAATTACGGGTAGCACTCAATCAGTTGCTTACTGAACAACATCATTCTGGTAGATTTTAGGAGAAAGCTGTGTCCCTGAATCTGCCCTGCTTCCCATATGGAGGAATCTCTCCTCCAGGAACACTCTTGGCTTCTTAAAGGAACCTTTATTCTAAGACTCTCTCACAGAGGATAAGTGAATCTTTGACCGCTGGATAGCAGAGGTTGGCCTATGTTTCTCAAATATTTAAAAATGATTTATTACAAGTTAGTAAATATCAAGAATTTGCTCTGCTCTTTCCTCTCCACCCAGTGATCTTGGAGGCAATGACAGTGGATCACTTGCCCTCTAGACAGCATTCCAGGACCTGGGGAGGGTGGCCAAGTATAGCCATGGACTTTAGCAAGTTCATTTATCCTCACGTTTAAACTAAACCATGTTGTTCACAAACTTTAAGAGTAATAAATGTAGTATTTTATCTTAAACTAAATGATTCCTGGATCTATTTTTCCCTCTTGCCAGAATTAGGCAAATCTCATAGAATATACATGTATCACAAAATACTATGCGTATATAATATACACACATATAGTATATATAATAAAACATACAATATATAGACACACATGCATCTTAAAGTTATAATGAGGATCAAATTATATATATATATATGTATGCATATATGTATATGTGTATTGTTGTACATAGTATATAGGCTATATAAGAATATAACTTTGAATATGCACTTATGAATATAAATTTTAATATGCATTTTGACCTTAAGATTGAATAGCTTATAACTATAAGATAATGCATATCGCCACCCTTTTATGAAGATCACTGCTTAAACTAAGGGACCCAAAGGAATTTACTTGCAGTTGTGCAGTCAGCCAGCTAACATTCAAATCTGCATTTGTCTAAATTCAGAGTTTATGCTCATAACCAATCAAATCACTTCTTAGCAATTATTTGGCATCTTTGGGAAGTTTGATTGAGCGTATGGGTATGGGAAACTGGATCTAAATTTTGACTCTTCTACTGACTGTCTATGTGACTTTTAAGCCATGAGATCTTGGGGAAGTTCTATGTAGAAGAAAGCAAAGTGAAGAGAAAAACAACCATGGAGGCCCTCAGTAATTACCCTGCATAATGTTCATACAACAGTGAGGAGTTTAGTTCAGCTTAATAGAGAATTTTGGAAGGATGATAATAGAGGCACCCTAGAGAAAGTATTAGGATATAAGACTAGAATCCAAGACTGGAACTTGACTATGAGGAGTTTTGAGTTCCAGGCAAAGAACTTTAAATATTGTATTTGCTTACGAGTAGTTAGTAATAACAAAACAAATATTATTCACTATTATTTGTCAAATACTGATAGGGTTTTTACATATTGTCCCTAATTTTTAAAACCACCCTAAAATATAACGGTAATTATTCTCACATTATTGGGAGGGACGGCAAGAGAGGATTGGGACTTCTCTAAGAATTTCTGATGATCTGACAAAAGAGCAATCATATGATTTGAGGATATGAAATGGCTTTGTGAAAACTGAGAACTTTGAGGTCAACCTTGAAAAACTGGAAGCATTTGTATGTGAGAATATGAAAAGAATATGCTCCCAGGCTAAGGGAACAACCTCAAAAGAAGCATGGGAATAAAAAATTAATAAGGTACCTGAGAGTTTGGGGAGGGCAGCAACCTAATGTGCAACCCTGGAATTTCTTTGTAAGGTGAACTATAAGAAGAAAACCGGCACAAGCATATTATTCTAAGCCGGTATGCATCTCTTCTCCCCCTCCTGAAGTCTAGGCTCCATGGAGGAATTTCGAGGTTTCCTATTACTGAATTGGATGAACATCTTACAAAACAGCTGCATCTTTATCAAAAGACAACATAACATTAATTTCTCATCGGTCTTGGGAACTCATGTAAAATGTATGGGCCGAGTTTTAATTTTCTCTAGTGCAGGCGGCATGCCGTGGTGGGGGTGGGGGTGTGGAGCAGACGGAGTCTGCAGCAGGATCAGTCAAGTCCCGCAGACCCACGCATCCAGTGACCTTGCTCGCATGCCAAACTGCAGGCGGAACAATAAGGAGAAGGTAGCAGAACTAATCAATTTGGAACAGGGCCCATTCTCTCCACCACCAGGGCCACTTAGGATGCAGGCAGTGTCCTGAAACCTTCCTCAAGCTCGCCCTTTGAACGCAAACACAAGCTTGCTCTTACATAACTCAACAGAAAATGTAGGTTTACCATCCAAAATAGAAGCAGAATTGGCCTCCATGCTGATGTAACCATTTTTCCCTCTTTGATAACCTTTTTTCTTCTTTAACATCTCCCCTGTTTCCCCCCAGATATTATGAAATATTTAGGGCATTCTACTAAGCCTACCTCTATTCCCTTGATGATCCCCAGAATCCAAGAGAACTTCATGGGTTCTTCTAGTAGAACATTTGTATGATCTCTCTGAACAATTACCAAGTTTCCCTGAGCTTTATTTTACTCATCTGTGAAACAGAGACAGCACAGTCAAGGTTTTTGTAATATTAAAGGGGAAAATGTGCAGAAAGCCCACTGAAGACAAACCTTTAACCTTTTGGCGCAGACATACTTGCTGTGGAACATAACTTTAGTACTAACTTGTTAATCCTAGGCAAGTTTCTTAGTCTTTTTGAGCTTGATTTTGCCTTTTAGAAAATAAAAATAAACATGTCTCTCTCTTGAAATTGCTGCGGAGGTTAACCGATATCATTCATGATATAAATATTTAGTTAGTTGTTATTCATCTCTGTAATGCCCATAGCTCTTTACAGAGTACATATTACTTACACAGTATTGGAATTAGGGAATGAAAAAAGAAATAATTCAATAACCATAAATGCAGGCCAAAGGTCTGGCATCTGGCAGTTTCTTTTAATATATGCTGTTTCCTCTGTGTTGTAGATAAATGTATTTCTCACCCACATGGATGCTTTTATCATCCATTCCATGGAAAAAAGCCCAGAAGACCCTGTCTCTCTTGAACTTCTGGAACTAGGAGGCTTAGGTTACTAATCCCTGGTAGTTAGATGGTGTCTGTGACTCAATCAAAGACACGGCTCAACCCAGAGAGCTCCTGAGAACAGCATGACTGTTCCCAAGATCTGCGAGGAATACGAAGCAGATTTTAAATAGAGAAGCTTCTCTGCTTCAGGACTTTCAAACCGTGACATTTCTAGATAGAGACCAAATAAAAACACATAATGCTTTTGTCTGCCACTAACAGTTGGCGTGGCAGCCTACACAGTGTCAGACAGGGCTAGGGACAAAAGAATCTAACAATGGTAACATTTTCAAACATCACAATGTTCGACAGAGGAGTTTTAGCACTTGTAAATTCTCTGGCTCACACACAGACATACAGATTGGTGTCACACTCTGGATTTGTGTCAAATAGTCATGTCTCCATCATGAACAAACAACCTCTACACATGCTTTTTCAGTTGCGTTTTTCTGAACTATTTTGTACTCTTTTGTTAATTCAAGGAATAACAATGAGTTTTAAGAGGCTGAGAGGCCTCCTAAACACTAACACAGTTAGGAGCTGTGAGACAAAAGAAACACCTAATCCAATCGCTTGAGGAGAAAGAGACCAGTATATCCTGACCGTCTCCTAAGCCACTCTGAGGTGGGTTATGTTTCAGGTTTCTTTCACAGTTATTTCCTGTGATCTTCACAAAAGCTCCATGAGGTCAGAGTCTTTATTTATATTTTATAAATGAATATTCAGATGCTCAAAACTCAGATTACTAATGATTCAGTGTTTTGGGATTTGCTGACCACGCTTAAGTTGCAATGCCCATAAAGATACATTTTTCTAAGGATGGCGGTTCTGCTAGTTGGAAGACCCATTGCTTAGCTGAACGACCTCAATAACTTTGGGTAAGCACTGTTGAAAGTAGGCACTAGTTCAGAGCCAAATTATGATGTCTCATGAAGAAAAGATAATTTAAAATGCTTAGAGAGAAACACTCGAGAGAAGAGCTCTGAGTCAATTAGAACAATCTTCACATGCATTAAGAGGAGGAAGAAGAGACTCCCATGATAAAATGGGTAAAGGATTTTAGAGACTTTATATCTTTACATGAGGGAATTGCTAAATTGTTTGCTTAGAGATATGTGATGTAATCTCCTCCCTGCCCATTTTTCCGTATGATACTTTTAATAAAATATGTGTTGCTCACCAAAGCTCCAGTGCAAGTGAGTTAGTCAAACGATTTTAAAGAGGGGTAGGTTTCTGCATCTAGCTGGGATGCAAGATGAACCAGACAAAAAGTACATGTCACAAAGCTGACGTGTGGCCTCAAGTGGGTGGGGAGGCAGACATAGTGATGATGTCTGGCAAATGGTTTAGAAAAAAGAATAAAATAGGCTGAGTTTAACTGAATTAAACAGGCAAAAGAAACCGCAGAATGGGAAAAAGTCAAGAATTCAATCCTAGAGCAGAGAGGATATTACTTAACCATCAGATCTCCTGTTTCCTCTGTCAGTGAAATGAGATTCTTGAATGATATGCTTTCAAAGATTCCTCTCAGTGTTTGCATCCTCTATTTCTACAGTCACTTCAGTTTGTCTTTAGACAAAGACAAAACCACTAATCTTAAGGTCTTTTCACTACTAAGCAAGACATCAGACTCTGCTCCTCTGAGGAAGTCTCTATGCTTAATATTTCCAGTGTGAGTCAGAATTCTTGACTCTGTAGACCAATTCCTTGGTGACCGAGGCTATCGGCAAAGGTTGAACAGAAGGACCTGATTACACTATGACATCAGGATCTGAAGATAAGCTGTGCACCCTCAACCTTCTCCCACATCTCGTCTCAGTTTTCAGCTCTGTTGCCACAGAGTAGTGAGACTCACAAAGAGAGCTTTGGCATGAGAAATAAGACCCACTATTCTGTCTAGAAATAAACTCTTACTATTTTAATTGACTCTACATTTTATCCAATCATTCAACAAATATATTTTGAGCAACTACTATGAGCCAGACCTTATGTGAAATGCCTGAAGTAAAAAAACGAAGGAGAGAGAAATTATTTTTGCCCTGTTATGGCTTAAGTCTAGTGGAAGAGCCAGGCAAGAAATCAAACAATTGCAATTCACTCTGTGGAAAGTAATGTGATGGTCAAGTGCAAGATGCTATGAGGTCACAGAGAAGAGTTACCTTGTCCAGACTTAGGGGTCAGAGAGTCTTGGTCAGAGGATATGAAGCTGAAGGAGAGATTTAAAAGATGGCTATGATTTAGCTATGGCTATGATTTAGCTATGGCTATGACACAGAGAGCTGAGAAGACATTGCTGAACAGAGAAATTATCCCCTAGTGGTCCAAAGGGAAGACAGTAGGTTTGGGCATTTCGGAAACTTGAAAAAAAGATCAGTCTGGACAGACCAGAGAGCTGTTGAGGAGTACTAAGAGGGCAGGCTAGAGAAGCAGACTGTGGCCAGCCCTTGAAGTCTGTGGAAGTCACTCGAACATTTTGAACTCCCATCCTATGATCAATAGGGATTAATTGAAGCGCTCAAGACATGGGAAGACATAACCAAATACTTTAAAGGCTCATCTTTCCTGGACTTTGAAAAAAATATTTCATGTGGCAGTAAGAGTACAAGCAATAAAACAAGAAATGATGGCATTTGGACCAGAGTGGTGGCAACGAGAATGGAGAAAAATAGACAGGCTTGAGATATATAAAGTAAGTGTATTTTGTAGGAGATTTAAGCATCTTACTTAGCTCTTGATAGTATTTTCCTGTCTTACTTCCTGGACTGTGTTGCTTAACCATATGCCAGACTACGAAGAGGACAAGATGGTAATGTCTGCTAATGATTTCTCAAGGCCAAGTGTTACTTACCTGTCTTGTCCTATAAAGGCCAACTGAAGGTGTTGATGGCATCATTCGTTCCTTCACTCTTCCATCCCAGCATACGCTTGCTGAGCACCTACTGTATGCTAGGCAGCACTCTCAACACAGGAGACACGATAGCAGAGTGATGAAGACACCGGTTTCACAGAATTTACGGTCCAGGGGTTGCAGACAAAATAAAGTAGATGAATAAATGAAAAATGTAACCTCGGATAGTTCCACCACAGAGGGTGGTGAGATAGTGACGAGAAATAGCCAGTTCATGTGGAAGGATCAGAAAAGGTGTCTCTGCAAGGGGACATTTGAGCTGACACCTGAGTTCTGAGAAACCCACAAAAATATCTGGGTGGAGGGGTCCTAGGAAAGGGAGCAGTAAGAGAAAAGGTCTTAAAGTGAGACACCCACCCTGGCCACTGTATTCAGTGTCGCACCCTAGTTCTCCTTGCTGCTTAATCGTGAACCTGCCCCACTTTTTTCATAAAGGATTTTGGAATGAGAGTGTGCTCAGTCGTGTCCAACTCTGCGATCTCATGGACCATAGCCCGCCAGGCTCCTCTGTCCATGGAATTTTCCAGGCAAGAATACTGGAGTGGGTTGCCGTTTCCTCCTCCAGGGGATCTTCCCGGCCCAGGATCGAGCCTATGGCTCCGCGTTTCCTGCATCTCCTGCATTGTTGGAAGCCCCTTATCGCGTTCCAGCTGCTATACGCTTTACATTTTCATCTTCTTCACTGTCTGATGTCTATCTTCTTTGACTGGAACATAAGTTTCAAGAGGGCAAGGAGATTTCTCTGTTCTGTCCACTGCTCTCTTCCCAGCAGGTAGGAGAGTTCCTGGAACACACCTGGTGCTCACACATTTTTCGAGTTAATGCATTCAAGAGTGAATAATAAGTGCTTTGAAACAGAAATCAGGGCCATGTGACTTGAGCTCAGGAATGTAGGTAAGTGGAATATAACATGAAATAGGGATGAGGAAATCGATCATGCAGAGCTGTGTAGACCACAGAAAAAGGGTCTAGTTTTTATTTTTAAAAAACCCTCTACTAGAGAGGTTTGAGTGAAGGCATGAAGAAATTGGATTTCCATTTTGAGCAGACCTCGCTGAGTGCCGCGTGGAGAATGTATTTTAGAGTGTGAGGATGGAGTAGAAGCAGAGAAGTCTGCTGGAGAGTGAAGTCTTCGGTGGCTCCTAAGCCCATTTCCTCAGGCTTGATGGGCTGCTCCGCGCACACTATCCTCCAAGTACAATTTGCATTAGCTTTACCATAATGCATTATGGGGAATCTGCCAACTTCCTTTCTCCTGGCATGGCCAAAGGTAACAACAGCCTGGAGCCTGGTGCAGAGCTCATTTGGAGGAACATCTTTTATGTCAAGGAAGCATAAACATCCTTCAGAAATGCAGCCTTGATTAAAAATACATGGATAGTCTGTGGATCTAAGCAGAAGACATATGGTCTTTGATTGTCTGGCTTTTTCACTTCGTATGAGAACATTATGGGGCTGCATGAGGGCCGAGGAGACACATTTCACTCTCTTAAACAGAGGGACTGCGTGAGCTTTTCCTTACCCTCCTGGGCCCCCATCAGCCCCCACCCCTTAGAGACTGGACAGTTCAATTAATTCCTGATTAACTCAACTTTTGATTTTGTCACAGGAATGTTTTCCTTTGCCTTTTCTTCTGCCCTTTCTTATGGAGATGAGGACTTCTTATACCCCAAAGATGAGGACAGCTTTCACGCCATTACTCCAGTCTTGCACAGGTGAATTAACTAATTTTTCTATGAAGCATCCACCCCACACACTTTGTTTTCACTTAAGCAGCACTGACCCATTCTGATGCCTTGCTCAGTTTGAGGAACGAGCCAACATGATAGTTATAATAGAGTCTATTGTCATGAACAAACCAGCCAAAAGGTTAGGTCTGAATCCTGAATTTATCATAAGCTACCTGTGAGATCCTGGGTCAAGTTCATTGGTAGCTTTGACCGACAAGTCTCTTCTGTGATGAGGATAGGATAGTTCTTGTGTTCTGTTGGGTGGTTATTGTGAAACTATGCCCTGAGGTTATATTGTATCAAGGGCTTAACACACTGCCAGGGGCATAGCAACTCCCATAGAAAGTCTGGCTTCTCTTATTGCTTCAATATTTCTATATGTGCTCTACATGTATTAGGTTCTTAATTTGTTTCCCTTAAGTGAACCGCTTAAGGGAAGTTATGATGCATTATGAACTGAAGGTGCCAGTTCAATGCCCCCTCTTTCTCTGTGATGACTTTGTGAATTGCACCAGGCTGATGTATTGTTCTTCTGTCCTTCTCTAACTTGTACAGCTGCAACCCCTCTGCTTATATTCAGCATGGTACAGGAATGAACACCACCAGTGGAGAGAACTGCCTGGGTTTACACTTGCAACAAGACACAAACCAGCTTTAAGAAACTTACAGAAGTTACATAAGCTGCTTGAATCCAAATTTCTTCATTTAGAAAATTAGGATAATAATGTCACTTAGTATATAGAGTTGCTATGTGTATTAAATGAATAATACATATAAAACCCTTAGCATAGAAACTAGATTAATGTAAGTGATCAGTAAGTATTCTCATCACCATTATCATCCTTATTATTACCATTATCATCATTGTTATTTTTCCCCTCTGATAGCTCTTGTGTAGACACGAAGACATGTGTTGTGTTTTATATGTTTGCATTCCCTCTTAGAGATCACTGCATTTCTAATATGTGTAATATTCTTGGGGAAACATTAGCCATGTTCTGCTATCCGTGACTGATTGAGGCAGGCCTACAGTGACTAGCCATGGGGCTTTCCCTGGGATGGTCCTAGAATTAACGCTGGATGTGCGGTATTCTGGATAATTCCTAAATTCTGAGCAAACTAGGATTGCTAGTTACTCTGGCAGACTGGAAAAGATTAGCACTTACAACTGACCTGTAGAGGAAGGGGCTTAGGAGGATAGTGGCAATTAAAGACTCAAATGTGTAAGAGCTGATCAGCACTGGTCTATTGGGAAAGCAGAAGGTATAAGGGTTATGGCAACCGAAACCGCATACTAGGTAAAACCCCGACCCTAGGAAGTGAAGTGCACGTCGCTCAGTCGTGTCCAGCTCTTTGTGACTCCATGAACTGTACAGTCCAGGGAATTCTCCAGGCCAGAATACTGAAGTGGGCAGCTGTTTCCTTCTCCAGGGGATCTTCCCAGCCCAGGGACGGAATTCAGGTCTTCGGCATTGCAGGCAGATTCTCTACCAGCTGACTCACCAGGGAGCCCTGACACTGGGAGCATAAAGCAGATAACTGGGCTTGTCCTGGAGAGGGCAGAGAGCAAGGGGACCTGTGCTTGCTGAACACTGCGTCCCTACATATGTGAAGTTATGTCCTTATTTTATAAACCCATCACTCCAAACCAATCAACAACAAAATATTCACTGAGCAGATATTATATGCCAGGCTTTTGTTCTGCACTTCACGTGATCTCATTCTCTTTCCTTAACAATCCAATACATTTAGAATACTGATTTTTTTTAAATTTTACTTTATTTTACTTTACAATACTGTATTGGTTTTGCCATACATCAACATGAATCCGCCACAGGTGTACACGTGCCCCCAATCCTGAACTCCCCTCCCACCTCCCTGATTTTGTAGATCAGATTCTCCAGAGGTGAGACCCAAGCATCAGTCTCTTTTCAAGCTCCCTGAGGCCTCTAGAAATTCTGATTTAATTGATCTGGCATGCACCATGGGCTTTGGGCTTTTAAAATATTCCCAAGGACAACAGGTTGAATAGCATTCCCCTAAATTTATATTTTCCTGGAGTCCCAAAATGTGACCTTATTTGACAATAAACTCTTTGCAATGGCTTTTCTTTTGCTAAGATGCAGATGTTTTACTTTGCAGATGGAAAGATAAGGTCATATTGGATTGTTCTCTAGTTTCTAAGCCATATTTGACTCTTTGGGACCCTGTGGACTGTAGCCTGTTAGGCTCCTTTGTCCATGGGATTTCCCAGGCAAGAACACTGGAGCAGGTTGCCGTCTCCTTTTCCTGGGAATCTTCCTGACTCCGGAATCAAACCCACATCTCCTGTTTGGCAGGCAGATCCTTTACCTCTGAGTCACATGGGAAGCCCCTCCTATTGGACTGGGGGCTCTAAATCTAATGACTAGTGTCTCTCTGTAAGGAGAGAGGACACGCAGTGATACATATACAAGAAGAGGGCCATGAAACAACGGCAGCAGAGATTGGGCTCAATGCACCTATAAGACAAAAGAAGTCAAGGATTTCCAGGCATCAACAGAAGTGAGAAAGAGGCCAAAAGGATTCTACTCCAGAGTTGTCAGAGGGGGCGTGGTCTTGCCAACATTCTGAATTTAAACTTCTAGACTATAGAAGTGCAAGAGAATCAATTTTCACTGTTTTAAGACACCCAGTTTGTGGGAATTGGTTATGGCAGCCACGGGGAACTCATATAACAGGTAATTCTGTTTTGCAGCCAAATTTGAGAACTGTTCTAGTTAGCTTCCCCCCAATCATAATAGGTCATCTTGACTTCAACTTCTTCATTCAGGTCATTAATCCCCTCTACAATGCCTCTCACAGCTGTCCTCGAAAGAGTAGAATTCTTACACAATTGTAAAAGGGAATTTATGGGTTTCTAGGTTGGACCCTCCCACACTAGCTACTTTTTAAAGACTTCATATGACCCTCTGAGGACACCAGGGACACTCACCCTTCAGGGACCATGTACCCAATTCAGGTCTGTCATTATAATGTGTTCGCCTTCCTTTTAAAATATTCCCTCTATGAGAATTCCAAAGAGAAGATTTTCAAAGAGAAAAGCACAATCATTACAGTTGAGAAACTGCTCTTGAAACTTATTAGCTCGTGACTCATACTCCTGAAAGGAGCTAATACCTTAATTTCATATTTCTCTGCTCAAATGCAGACCAAGGCGTAAACTGAAATGAAACTTTACACTAATGGCTTCTTAATTATACCCATCTAAAAGCAATTACCTGAGTTTTAGCAGATACAAAGTTAGGGTTGATGGGACCAGCAGATGAGAAATAAGATGAAAGGTCATCTGCGAAAAAAGATCAACGGAGAGAAGATAAAACACAGTGAGGAGAGAGGAGAAAGACATCCAGAGATAAGTAAAGGTTGATAAATTTCTAATAATAGTACTGCCTGATTTCTAAAACAGGCTTGCCCCTTTCTCCCCTAACTGTTAGAAATGAGGCTAAAGAAGAAACACTTTATTTCAAGGTAGAAACTGACTAGATGTGAGACTTTGATACCTGGACTACAATTACTTTATGCCATGCTTTGAGCCAAAATTTGCTAAATTGTAGAAGCGGGATTCTAAGGCAAAAGCAACTGAACATTCTTTGTATGTTTTCCATTAAATAGGAGCATGTATCGCATGAGCTCAGTTTGCAAGGCCACACAGAGCCTTGTGTGTGCACGTGTCTGTAACATGTGCGTGCACGTGTGTGCACTGACACACAAGGTCATTCAGCAGACTGTTCAGATGTCGTCTTTTGAGTGGGAGACCCTGATGGCACTTTGCTTTATGCCATATGCTTTTCTACTCTGTTTAGATTATTTGCAATTATATTATATTCATTATAGACAAAAGAGAAACACTAAAAATAAAAATCAGATACCAATAAGCCAATCTAGTGGAAAAAAGTTGATTGTGTTTCTCTCCATTAAAAACGGAGCTGACATAGATTCTAGAAGCAGGAGTGAAAGGCTTCTACAGATACATCAGGTCTCAAACTGAGACCCATGGTTTGGAATACATCAGGCGCCAGCGCCCTGCTCCCCAAAGGCGTGGCCGTGGAGCTGGCGCTGCGGAGCCCGCGGGGCCGTCCTGTCCCTGCGGGGCTCGCCCGAGACGCCCTTCCTGCTGAAGGAGGCGGGCCGGGGCGGCGGGCCGGGCGAGGGCCGGAACCTGCTGCATCACTCCAGGCTGGGGCTGGGCATCCCAGCCGGGGCGCCGGCGCCGGGGCGCAGGGTGTGGACCGCAGCGGCCCGCTTGTCGAGAGCCTCCTGCGCCGGTCGCTGCCCCTGGACAGCCCAGTCCCCGTGCACACGCCCGCTGCCGAGCTGCAGCCTCCGCCGGGCGCGGGCTCGGGCGACGCGGCGGGCAGCGTGCTCCGAGCCTTCCCTTCTCAGAGGCCGCCCTGCAAGGACGGGGGCGAGACGGCGGCCCCGACGCCCGGGCCCCTGCCCCGCAGCCTCGCGGCCTCAGGTCCTTCAGCGCCTCTCAGCCCCCTGAGCGGCCGGGGGCGCCCCCGGGGCCGGAGGTGCGGGGCGAGGCCGAGCCGCGCAGCCCCCCGGAGCCAGGCGACATCATCCGCGTCACCGCGGGGGCTGCCGCGGCCGCCACGAGAGACCTGGCCCTACAGACGGAAGACGCCCGGAAAGACCCAGCCGACTCCCGGCCAAGAGGCGGTTCCAGACCGACAGGAGGCCGCCGGCCAAGCAGCCCCAGGCTGAGAGCCCCGGCTCCCCGGGCTCGGGAGACCCCCGCGGGGAGGGCTGGAGCCCATCTGCCCTCCAGGCCGACTTCCCAGGCTCCGACTTGAACAAAGACGAATTCGGTGCGTTGCAGGGCGCGAGACCAAACAAAAAGTGTAAATGCAAACACTGCCTTAAAATCTGTAGCTCCACGGCGGGCCTGCACCGGCACGTGCACATGTACCGCAACCCCGAGAAGCCGTCCGCCGGCGACATCTGCTGCAAGGCTTTCACACCAACTTCAAAGTGTGCACGCACGGCCAGACGCAGCTCGGTGTGGTGAAAAACCCGGCTCCGGCCGCCAGCTCCCTCGCTGTCCTGGACGAGAAGTTCCAGAGGAGGCTCACTGACATTGTGCGAGAGCGGGAGATCAAGAAGGCGCTGGCCCTGAAGCCGCGGCGCGGCCGGCAACTTCAAAGTGTGCACGCACGGCCAGACGCAGCTCGGTGTGGTGAAAAACCCGGCTCCGGCCGCCAGCTCCCTCGCTGTCCTGGACGAGAAGTTCCAGAGGAGGCTCACTGACATTGTGCGAGAGCGGGAGATCAAGAAGGCGCTGGCCCTGAAGCCGCGGCGGCTCCCCAGCGCAGGTCCTCAAGCGGGGCCTGCGCTCCCGGGCCCGGGGCGCGTATGTGCGCACGGCCTGCGGGAAGGCCTGCAGCGTCCTCTCCCAGCTCACGCAGCGCGTGAAGATGCACCCGGGGGAGAAGGCCCCTGGGGCTGCCAGGGCCGCGCGGCCACCCCGGCCTGACCTCCACGGCGAGGCCACCGGCCCTGCCCGGCCCCCTGTCCCGCCCGAGCCTGGCCAAAGACGACCCCGCGGGGGGCGGCCGCGGCCCTGAGCCTGTGAACTTTGACTCCGAAGACTCCACCTGCCTCCCCGAGGACCTCAGCCTCTCCCAGCCGCTGAAGATCCAGGTCAAAGGGGAGCCGCCGGAGGAGGCCGAGGGGGAGACGTGCGCAAGACCTTCCCGGCGCCTAAGCAGCTGGAGCGGCCCCAGGAGCTGCTGGGCTCCGTGCAGCCCTTCATCTGCCACGTCTGCAGCAAGGCTTTCCGCACCAGCTTCCGGCTCTGCAGCCACTTCCAGTCCCACATGGCCCAGGCCTCCGAGGACCCTGCGCCCCGGGACCCCGAGGCTGGCCCGGCCCCGCCGGCTCCCCGTCGCCGCCCCCGCTACCCTCACCGCTGCCCAAGATCCAGCCCCTGGAGCCCGGCAGCCCCACAGGCCTGCCCGAAACCCCCACTCCCACCGCCGACAAGAGTCAGACACGCTGTTC
>SJYT01071524.1:193435-260857 GCA_006410635.1 Cephalophus harveyi
GACCCCGCCCCGCCCCCCCCCCCCCCATCACTTTTAAAAGACACTTCACGTGTAAGCTCTGCCACAGGACATTTAAGACGGCCTTCAGCCTCTGGACCCACGGGCAGACCCACAATTGAAAGACTTAGCCCCTGGAAACAAGCGCTGGTCTCCAGACTTCAGCCCGAATCGTGAACTGTGTCATAAGAAACAACATATTTTTTAAAAAGGAATAATAAAGGTTGCAAATTATTATCCTTGAAAAAAAAATTTTGAATGCCTTGGGATACAATCTTCAAATTAATTAGCCACATTCTTCTTCCTCTCTCTGTCTTTGTCTCTTTCTCTTTTTATCTCTCAGATAAACAGAGTCTGTTTCACTTATTCCCTTTAATTTGTCCAACACTTCAAACATGAGTTTGCAGCCCTCTTCACAGAAGAAAGCTCACTGTCTATTCTCCTATTGGAGAGAAAATTTAATATAAATGTAAATGAAGCCATTTTTGAGGAGAGTGAGTGACAGGCCTCTGAGTCCTCAAAGATTTTCCTACCTTTGTTTCATAGTTTCCTGGTGGTGCAGAGGTTAAAGCATCTGCCTGCAATGTGGGAGACCTGGGTTCGATCCCTGGGTCGGGAAGATCCCCTAGAGAAGGAAATGGCAACCCACTCCAGTATTCTTGCCTGGAGAATCCCATGGACAGAGGAGCTTGGTGGGCTACAGTCTACAGGTCGCAAAGAGTCAGACACCACTGAGCGACTTCACTTTCACTTTCAATCATTCAAGTCACTTGGTTTGGAATCTCAATTTATTTTAATTTTTTTTTCCAAATGCTGACATCATATACTCTCTGTGGCCAGAAAAAAACTACAGATTAAGCCTCATGAAGTCAAGGCCAACTTCCAGTCATTGATGTCCACTCAAACACCTGCCTTTTGCAATGATCCTAGAGTCAAAGTCAGTAGAAATTGTCAGTTCCCCCCGGACATGTTCCATGTTCTATCACAGCATTTAGATTCATTTTCATTTTTGCAACCAAATTCAAGAGATAAGAAACCTTTCCTATCAACAACAACAAAATTGAGACAAAGCTAACATGTTATTAGTTTTTATTACCCTCTACTCTGTTGATTGCCTTATCAGTGATAATTCACTTTGCTTTTCACAAAAATCCTCTGTAGCAAGTATTACTTTTATTTTATAGATGTGTGTGTGTGTCTGTGTGTGTTAGTCCCTCAGTTGGGTCTGACTCTTTGTGACCCCATGGAATGTAGTCTGCCAGACTCCTCTGTCCATGGAATTCTCCAGGCAATACTGGAATGGGTAGCCATTCCCTTCTCCAGGGGACCTTCCTGACCCAGGGATCAAACCCTGGTCTCCTGCATTGCAGGCAGATTCTTTTCCATCTGAGTCACCAGAGAAGCTCTATAGATGAGGATATTAACACTCAACTAAGATTGAAGTTCAGTTCTGAAACATTACTTTGCCAACAAAGGTCTGTCTAGTCAAAGCTATGGTTTTTCCAGTAAATCATGTATGGATGTGAGAGTTGGACTATAAAGAAAGCTGAGTGCTGAAGAAGTGATGCTTTTCAACTGTGGTGTTGGAGAAGACTCTTGAGAGTTCCTTGGACTACAAGGAGATCCAACCAGTCCATCCTAAAGGAAATCAGTCCTGAATATTCACTGGAAGAACTGATGCTGAAGCTGAAACTCCAATACCTTGGCCACCTGATGCGAAGAACTGACTCCTTTTAAAAATCCCTGATGCTGGGAAAGATTGAGGGCAGGAGGAGAAGGGACAACAGAGGATGAGATGGTTGGATTGCATCACTGACTCAATGGGCATGAATTTGAATAAACTCCAAGAGTTGGCAATGGACAGGGAGGCCTGGCGTGCTGCAGTCCATGGGGTTCCAAAGAGTTGGACACGACTGAGCGACTGAGCTGAGGTGAATTTTTGAAGATTGCACAGCTTTCAGTGCTAGCAACAAATCTACAACCTAAGTTAGTCTGATAACAAAGTGTGACCCATTTCCCAAAATAGATTCCTGGAATAGGTCTCCCCATCATGGTGAGCTGGTGTTGGCTGGTGAAAGGCAATTGTGTGCATTCCTCAGCTCGTGATGTCATTTAGTAGCTTGAAATCAGTAATGGTGGAAATATTTACACCCTGGAAATCAGCACCTGCTAAAAATCAGGGTCTTTTGGGGGACGGGGGGCAGATTAGTCTCTTGATTGACTTATACTGGCACACCGCTGCTCCTCAACTAGACTGAAATTCCCTTCATTTATTCAGTCTTTGTTGTGGCCCTCCTATTTGACAAGCTTATGGTTGTCACCAGAGGGAAAAATAGTACTACAGTGATCCCCAACTTCAGAAATATACAACTAGCAAAACTGACATGGAATAAAACCAAAGACCACAATATCTGACAAGTACCAAAGCAAGATATAGAAAGTCATCTCATTGTGCAATAAAGAAAACAAGGACTAGGGCTTTTATAAGTAAATTATAGTTAGTAAATTCCTAATAGGACTTATTCAGACAGATCCTACTTAACTCCTTAATTTTCAAATTACAGAAAATATAATCAAATGGAGATAAACAATAAAGGTCTTTTTTTTTAAATCATTGCTCTTTGGTCTGGTTTTTTGTTTGTTTGTTTTGTTTTGTAGCTTGGTTATTAAAAACTATTCACTTGATTTTCCATCTGCCCCAAATAATTTTTTCCTCCTCAGATAATCAGACCTGGTCATTCAGTTACATCTTACCTTTTAATTCTCAGAGTAAATGGCGTCTCCCTAGAAATGCATGATCACCCATACAAAGTGACTCAGTGGTAAAGAATCCACTGTCAAGCAGGAGACAGGGTTGATCCCTGGGTCAGGAAGATCACCTGGGGAAGGAAATGGCAACCCACTCCAGTATTCTTGCCTGGAAGATTCCATGGACAGAGGAGCCTGGTGGGGTATAGTCCATGGGGTCACAAAGAGTCAGACATGATTGAGCACACACGTGCCATAAGATTAGAGTGTCTCCTAATCACATTATTCTGTGTTATGAGACTGGAGGGGTTTTGTAAGAAAATAACAGTATCAGGAAGGTCAAGGACACAACCTAGTGGAGGGTCCTGGGAAGTGCTCTGTCAAGGTTAACTCTTTCAACAGTATAATTAGGGAGGTTGGGGTGCTCACTGGTCCCCCTGTCTCTTATACACATCTCCCCAGAATGATAATTTGTTGAAGTCTAAACCCCCATTGCCTCAGAATGTGATTTAATTTGGAAATAGATTTTTTTTGCAGATATAATTAGTTAAGATGGGCATAAGAGTAGTACAAGAGTGTGCCCTAACCCAGCATGATTGGTGTCTTTGTGAAAAGGGTGACTTTGGACACAGAGGCATATATATACAGGGAGAAGGCAGTGTGAAGATATAGGAGAAAACACCATGCAAGGATGAAGGCAGAAACCGCGGTAATGTATCCATAGCCAAGCAATGCCAAGATGCCAGCACATCGCCAGGAGCTGGGAGGGAGGCCTGGGCAGATCCTGTCCCGCAGCCCTCGGAAGGGCCCGGTCTGCCAACGCATAGACCTAGGACTTATAATGCTGAGAATCGTGAGGCCAGAATGTCTGTGGTTTAAGACCTCTGGCTGGTGGTTCTTGCTCATGGTAGCCCCGGGAAACGAATACGCTCTATTTCAGCTTTATCATCTACCTCTCTTTTTGTTTGCTTCGTTGTTAGTTTTGATCCTTTGCTTCTTACACTTGAATATAGGAACCTCTTGTTTGATCCTATTGCTGGTTTTAGACCATTGGCTCCCAGATACTAAATGCTCAACAAATGTTTTTGGAAACAGTAGAGTTTATTGACTCACCCAGCTTAAGTAAAGGCTGCACATATAATTTTAGGCAAGGTCTGATCAAACAACTTGATGACGTCACCAAGATCTACAGTCTCTCTCTCTCTCTCTTTCTGTCTCACTGAGGTGTGAGCTTCATCCTAGGTCCAAGTTCTCCAGAACAAGTCAGATGGCTCCTGTTCATCTCAGACTCCATCACGCAGCGTTTTCAACTATAAGAAAAATAAGTCTCCAAAAATTAGAAAAAAATTCAAATGATTCTGGATGGCAATAGATGAGCTGGGTATTTTCTCCTTGGGGTTTCATGGTCCACGTTTAAAAACAGCAGAAGAGAAAAAAGGCACTTCTCTGTTGACACAAAGGAAGATATTGACCCAGTTCTCACTCGTCCTCATGGACCCAAATTGTGCAAGTCATGGGCATATCCCTGGTCCACTGGCCACACTAGTACAGCCAGGAGCTTGGGATGGGCAAGGTTACACCGATAAACCAAAGCCGTGGACACTGGGGGTGGGGTCGTGCCTGTGGATGCTCATGTCCAACTCTTTGTGGCCCCACGGACTGTAGCCCACCAGGCTCCCCTGTCCATGGAATTTTCCAAGCAAGAATGCTAGAGTGGGTTGCCATTTCCTTCTACAGGGGATCTTCCCGACTCAGGGATCAAATCCACATCTCTTGTATCTCCTCCGTTCGCAGGCAGGTTCTTTACCACTGTGCCACCTGGGAAGCCTGGGAGTTGGGTCTCTGGCACCCAAAACTGAAGGCCTTCACAGGGAGGGAAAAAGGGGAGTTGGAGGCTGACACACAGCCCAGAACACTCACCACATTGTCCAAATATAGAAAGATATTTTAAACTTTGAGAGCCACTGGCCTCCACCGGCATTACCTAACAGGGACAAACAGGTGCCATGTCTGAATTAATGTCTTTGCTCTGTTGTTCTTCCAAAAATCTTTCAGACTCACTGCTTTGTTTGCTCTACATAACTCAAATTCACATTAAACTGACATTTGCATTACTCACACTTTTTTTTTTTTTTCAAAACGATGACTCACTAAATGGATCTGAGTGGCTTCAAAAGATTTTCCATACCTCAAAAGTACCCAACTGACCCTTTAAAGATAGAGAGCCTATTTAAAAATAGATTCCTGAATATGGGTCTTAGTATATAAACCAATCATTAAACATGGCACTATCTATAATTCAGAAAGAGAGAAGGCAGAACATTTCTACAAATTTATTTTTGTTATTGTTGTGGAGGGAGGAATATTCCCATCACCAATTGGTTTCATTTTTTTTTTTTTTTTTTCCTTTTAGTTTTCTTGATTGATGCTCTGGGTAAAAGCTTCAAATGAACCAAATTTCTGCTAAAAGCTGTACTTATGTGATTCTCTCAAACCACTAGCATTTAGAGGCAAGAACGCACTGGTTTCTAGGGTATAAAATAAAAGGATTTAAGAACACAATTAGTTACTTGTTCCAGCAATTAGAGCTGAGTTTAATTACAAACTAACCTCTTGATAGACCATTTGACAGTCAGCGCAAAGTGAGAGAAAGACATCAGAAAACTGCTAGGAGCAGCAGCAAAAGAACTTTTCCACTTATTTATTTCTGTTTCCATGCTCTTCTGGCCTGGCCTTGCTCTATCAGGGTAAGGTAACAGATTTCGTTCTTGAGAATGGATTATCTTTTAACTTAGCAACAAGGTTGCTTTCTCGCCCACCTATCTGAGAGCCAAGTTGGGATCCTGGATTCATTACTCATCTCACACTAATGTACCCAGCGTGCTTCCTCTCCAGCCCCAGAGATGTGTCTGTTTTCCTAGTAGTGAGGAGGGCACCCAGGGCGTTCACAACTGAAAATGTTACAGCACAATGGGGTTTAAAGATCATCTGATCCAGCTCAGAAATATTAGAGACACACGCACCTGAGTTCTGGAGAGGTTGTGACTCACCGGAGGGCACCAGGGTGGGGCTGATCTGAGACCTCAACCTGGGATTCTAGAGGTTAAGTGGAACATAGGCCACTCTTTGGAACAAAGTAAAGGTTTATGCTTCCTGTAGTTGCATCGGAGTAATTCATTGTCTTCCTGTTAGCATTTCCAAAAATGGAGCCCTCAGAAAGATAAATAGGAGGCCATTCTTTCAAGGCTGCATTTTTCCCCTTAAGTACCACAACTCAGATCCATTTACTGGGCGTGCTACACTGATGTGGCTTTATGCACAGCCGTGCTGGCCCTGTGCTCAGAGCCAATTACATTAGAGGCCGAGCCCAGCTAAGTGGGAGAAAGCGTGTGGTTAAGAATTAGGAGAATTGGCACCAAGCCCTATTCTGCTATTTACTAGCCATAAGTAAGCCTTCTCACCTGAATCATTTTACATTCCCTTCCTTCTGAATGGGAAACATAATTTTTGTTACCCAATATTGCTCCTATTCAGCAAATATTATTGAGTACCTACTATGTGCCAGAAACTATACCAGGTTCCATCATAGCAATATGGTAGAAATCAAAGCCCCTGATCTCACAGAGCTTATGTTACAACCTGGAAAGGCCTCTGACAAGATGGATGTTTAAACAGAGAGATGAAAAAAGTAAAGGAATCTGTCATGTGACAGCCCAGAAGAGAAGCGCGCAAAACAGGGATGAGCAAATTTCCTGAGCCACGTCTGACCTAGGGCAAGAAAGCCACACTTTTTATAAGGATCAAATGTTTACCGTCTGAAATAATAAGGAGAAAGCTGTAAATTTCTGTGCTAATATACTGTGATACTTTTATCAGCAGGAACCACACTCTTGTTAAGAGGACAGGTGAGTGTTTTACAGTTTTCAGAATTTTTCCTGATTTTCTAAAATCAATGCATAATACTATGATAATTTATTTCTTTAAAAAGTTATTAAATTATAAAATTTGGATCCAATAAACAGTGTATGAGACAGTAGATTCTTACGTCTGATAGGCTGGGTGGGAATATTGACTCCACTATTTGCTAGCTTTGTGATTTTAAACTACTTTTTAATTTAAATCCTGCAAATCTCAGTTTCCTCCTCTGTGAAAGAGAGGCTGGAAAATATGTCCCTGGAGGGGTTTTGTAAGAAAATAACAGTATCAGGAAGGTCAAGGACACAACCTAGTGGAGGGTCCTGGGAAGTGCTCTGTCAAGGTTAACTCTTTCAACAGTATAATTAGGGAGGTTGGGGTGCTCACTGGTCCCCATTTCTCTTATAACAATGTACTCCACTCCCAGAGAAAAAGTGCCGCTAAGCCAAGGAACCTGCTAGAATTACCACCACCCACGATCTGTTTTCTAAGAAGTATTGCAGAAGCAGTTTCAATTCCGAATGCCGGTGTGAAGCGACCTACTGGCAAGTCCCTGATTCTGTCGTTAAAGAGGGAGAGAAAGAAGTGTCCTCTGCCACACTCCCCACTCCAGCGAGCGACGGCTTGTTCCTCTAGCCCCTGTGGTGCACTTCACTGCGGTGGCGAAGGTCAGTGACACTGGTCCATTGAGTTGCAGGGCTGAGGTCAGAGTAGGATGCAGACACTGACCTCTACTTCAGCGCTCTTTGCCCTCACCCACAATGTCAAAATCCATCATAAGATGGCAGGTATCTCATGGACACTGGCCCTATTTCATTAAAATATAAACAGTGACACTGGTCCACTGAGTTGCAGGGCTGAGGTCAGAGTAGGATGCAGACACTGACCTCTACTTCAGCGCTCTTTGCCCTCACCCACAATGTCAAAATCCATCATAAAATGGCAGGTATCTCATGGACACTGGCCCTATTTCATTAAAATATAACATAGTCTTCTTAAAAAAAATACAATCTCAATCAACTCATGAAGAGTACATCACATATCTTATTCCTAGAGTATGCTTTTTACTAAAAATAAGACATGCATAGAGACGGGAATACCAGACCACCCTATCTACCTCCTGAGAAACCTGTATGCAGGTTCAAGAAGCAACAGTTAGAACCAGACATGGAACAATGGACTGGTTCAAAATTGGGAAAGGAGTATGTCAACACTGTATATTGTCACCCTGCTTATTTAACTTATACACAGATTACATCAGGCAAAATGCCAGGCTGAATGAATCAAACTGGATTCAAGATTGCTGGGAGAAATATCAATAACCTCAGATATGCAGATGACAACAAACTAACAGCAGAAAATAAAGAGGAGCTAAAGAGCCACTTGATGAAGGTGAAAGAGAAGAGTGAAAAACCTGGCTTAAAACTCAGCATTCGAAAGACTAAAATCATGAAATCCAGTCCCATCACTTCATGGCAAACAGATGGGGAAAAAAATGGAAACAGTGACAGACTTTATTTTCTTGGGCTCCAAAATCAATGCAGAGAGTGACTGCCGCCATGAAACTAA
This sequence comes from Cephalophus harveyi, assembly GCA_006410635.1. Classification (NCBI taxonomy): domain Eukaryota; kingdom Metazoa; phylum Chordata; class Mammalia; order Artiodactyla; family Bovidae; genus Cephalophus; species Cephalophus harveyi. The sequence goes on from SJYT01071524.1 coordinate 201,665, forward strand.
AAGACACATGCTCCTTGGAAGAAAAGCTATGAGAAATCTAGACTCCATACTGAAAAACAGAGACAACACTTTGCCAATAAAGGTCTATATAGTCAAAGCTCTGGCTTTTCTAGTGTTCATGTATGGATATGGGAGTTGGACCATAAAAAAGGCTGAGTGCCGAAGAATTGATGCTTTTGAATTGTGTTGGAGAAGACTCTTGAGAGTCTCTTGGACTGCAAGGAGATCCAACCAGTGAATCCTAAAGGAAATCAACCTGAATATTTATTGGAAAGACTGATGTTGAAGCTGAAGCTCCAATAATTTGGCCACCTCACACAAAGAGCTGACTCATTGGAAAAGATCCTGATGCTGGGAAAGATTGAAGGCAGGAGAAGGGGATGACAGAGGATGAGAGGGTTGGATGGCATCATTGAGTCAATGGACATGAGTTTGAGCAAACTCTGGGAAATAGTGAAGGACAGGGAAGCCTGGCTGGCTGCAGTTCAAGGTGTCACAAAGAGGAGAGCGTGACTGAGTGCAAGACAGCAAGAACAGCAAAGAGCCCTGGGAGTTTCCCGCTATTTGTCAGGAACTTGCTCTTTTTAGGAGCAGAGCTTTCAGATATTGAGTCAAAATTCCTTTGAGAATCCAATTAAAATCATGAATGCTGGACAATTATCCAAATGCTCTTCCAGGTAAACCGTAATTCACATGACTGCCTGAGACCACAGTCATTCTGAAACAAACTGGTCCCCTGTTGTAATAATTTCATGCTTATAGTTTCTTGGTTTCCCATTGTCTTGACTATTTTATAGTTTATAGGGTGACTCTGACTAATCTTCCAAGGGTGTGGTTATTTCTTTTGTAAATAAATTTTTATTAGGATATAGTTGATTTATAATGATTTACAACATTTACAAGGTTGTGTTAGTTTCAGGTTTACAATACAGTGAATCTATCATACACAGAGCCACTCTTTTTAGAGACTTTCCCCATATAGGCATTACACAGCACTGAGTAGAGTTCCCTGTTGTATACAGTAGGTCCTCATTGGTTATCTATTTTATCTGTAATAGTGTGTATATGTCAACCTCAGTCTTCCAGTTTATCCCTCCCCCAACCACCCCAGTAACCATAAATCTGTTTTCTACATCTGTAACTCTATTCCTGTCTTGTAAATAAGTTCATTTGTAGCCTTGTTTTAGATTCCACATACAAGCAATATCATGTGATATTTATCTTTCTCAATCTGACCCACTTCATTCAATATGAGACTCTATCCATGATGCTCATGATAGGAGGTATATCCATGCTGCTACAAATGGCATTTATTTTGTTATTTTTGTTGCTGAATAATATTACATTGTTTATATGCACTACAGTTTCTTTATCCATACCTCTGTTGATGGACATTTAGGTTGCTCCCATGTTTGGCTACAGTAAATAGTGCTGCAAGGACACTGGGGTGCATGTATCTCGTGGTCATGGATGGATGTGAGAGTTGTACTATAAAGAAGGCTGAGTGCTGAAGAACTGATGCTTTTGAACTGTGGTGTTGGAGAAGACTCTTGAGAGTCCCTTGGTCTGCAAGGAGATCCAACCAGTCCATCCTAAAGGAGATCAGTCCTGACTATTCATTGGAGGGACTGATGCTGAGGCTAAGACACCAATATTTTGGCCACCTGATATGAAGAGCTAACTCACTGGAAAAGACCCTAATCTTGGGAAACATTGAAGGCAGGAGGAGAAGGGGGCGACCGAGGATGGGATGGTTGGATGGCATCACTGACTCAATGGACAGGAGTGTGAGCAAGCCCTAGGAGTTGGTGAAGGACAGAGAGGCCTGACTTGCTGCAGTCCACAGAGCTGCAAAGAGTCGGACATGACTGAGAGACTGAACAGCCACAATCTTGTGAAAAGACCCTAATCTTGGGAAACATTGAAGGCAGGAGGAGAAGGGGGCGACCGAGGATGGGATGGTTGGATGGCATCACGGACTCAATGGACAGGAGTGTGAGCAAGCCCTAGGAGTTGGTGAAGGACAGAGGCCTGACTTGCTGCAGTCCACAGAGCTGCAAAGAGTCGGACATGACTGAGAGACTGAACAGCCACAATCTTTTGGAATTATGGGGAGATTCCTGAAGCAGAGACGTGTCCTCCGTCACTTCTCACCATCACTCTCCGTTCAGCAGTGTTTGCCAAGGCTCCTGAGTTCACAGAGCTTCCCCTCAGTCAGGCAGCCGGGGAGACCATTTGGGTGAAGCCTAGAGGCATTCATCTGGAAGAAGGTAACTGCAGGGTTTCTTCCCCCTCGTTATGAGATCGTGTGGGAAGAACCCTCTTGCCAATGCAGGAGACATCAGAGACGTAGGTTCAATCCCTGGGTCGGGAATATGCCCTGGAGAAGGAAATAGCCACCCACTCCAGTAGTCTTGCCTGGGAAATCCCATGGACAGAGGAGCCTGGCAGGCTACAGTCCATGGGGTCGCAAAGAGTCGGACACGACTGAAACGTCTTCGCGCATGGAGTGACACACACCACTTCCAGAAAATATTTGCTTGTTTAATCTGCTTCACAGTGTGCTCATTCTAATTAATTTATCAAGTTTGTGTATCGTCTGGTAGATACAAAATTAGAAGCTTAGTCCCTGTATTCAGTGAGTCGACAATCAAATCACATTACTCATATTACCAGTAATATTATTCTTTGCATTTAGTTAATACATTGATAATTCACAATCAATGACGGCGAACATCTGTAGAGTAACCAGGAAATGCAGACATCATTTAATCAAATGCTCAAGCAATCCTGTGCAATGAGTTTGCCATTCTTTGATCACAGATGAGAAAAATGAGGCAGAAACAGGGTGAATAACTTGCTCAAAGTTATACATCTTCTAAATGGCAGAATATCCATTTGTTTGACTCTAGTCTTTTCCTTTGCTTACCATTCATTTGTGTTAGGATAGTTTTCTAGGCACGATTAAGTTCTCTATTTTACCACAATTGGGCTGTAGGTTTTCTTGTAAGTGACTCTTTTTACCAAATGAAGAAACTATGCCTTGAGCATAGTTAAATGAGTTAAACACAAATTTGTCCATCAATACGCAAACTTGGGATCCAAATAGCAAAATCTTGGTTTTAATTTGAGTGTGCACACATGCACACACACCCCATCTAGGGGAAAATGTGCAAAGAAAAACATAAATTAGGAAATTCGAATCAAAAGTGAGAAACTGAATGATAATCCACTTACCAGGTAGACAAGGGAGTCCAGGAAATATTTAGGATGCTAGAAATCTGAACGCTCACACCACTACTTTCTTAAGCAGGATGTTTTAGATGTAACTGCACCTTATCTTAGCATCTGATGGTCCCGAGTGCTGATATGATTCAGTAAAGATCTCAAGATTCACCAGTTAGTGAAAAAGTATTCCTACAATGACTAACTTCAGACTGATCTATCTCCTATTATTTTTTTTTAATCTATCTTGGCTTTGTTTGCCTTAGTTTCCATCCTTGTTGACAAACTTGCCACATTAACTTCTCAGAGTCAGAAGCGGGAGAGAGAGGAGATATTCCCCAGAGGAGGGGATTTTGTATCTGTGTGTATATGAGAGAGAAAGAGAGAGAGGACTGTGTGTATAGTTTGAAAAGGGGTGTACCAAACTTCCATTTTTATGGTCTATTTACAATCTCTCTGTTAAATTTTCCCTTTCATTTTTTTCCAAAGGTGGAATTATTTGCTTTGAAACTTGAAATGATACGCATGAAGATGACAAGGTTTTCACTTTTACCCAATGGGGCGCAGGGAGCATAGGACAATCGAGAGACTTCGTATAGACAGCATCCCCATCTTCGTCCCAGATCCTCAGATTGACCTGATTGTGTGCTTCTCCCCTCCTCCTCCGCCCTCAGGGAACTGTCTCCCAGGATGCGCCACTGCTGCTGCTGCTGCTGAGTCGCTTCAGTCGTGTCCGACTCAGTGCGAGCCCATAGACGGCAGCCCACCAGGCTCCCCCGTCCCTGGGATTCTCCAGGCAAGAACACTGAAGTGGGTTGCCATTTCCTTCTCCAATGCATGAAAGTGAAAAGTGAAAGTGAAGTCATTCAGTCGTGTCCAACTCTTTGAGACCTCATGGACTGCAGCCCACCAGGCTCCTCCATCCATGGGACTTTCCGGGCAAGGGTACTGGAGTGGGGTGCCATCGCCTTCTCCAGGATGCACCACTAGAACTCTATAAAACAAACTGCTTGTGCTAGCAACAAGCTCTTCAGGGCTATTTGAGTTTCTGTCTTGACTCTCGACGTCTTCATGAACTAGTGTTTGGAGTGAATGAGGGTGACATAGCAGAGGCAATAACATTCCCTCGAATATGTGCCCCTTCCTGGACCCATATTGTCTAAGCAAACACATCGTCACCCATCTCACCTGAAACTCATTAAAAATCCTGGAATTTTGCAGCTATCAGACTTATTTTGCATGTGACCTAGTATCCCTTTGTGCATGTGTGCTAAGTTACTTCAGTTGTGTCTGACTCTTTGCAACCCCATGGATTGTAGCCCACCAGACTCCTCTGTCCATTGGATTCTCCAGGCAAGAATACTGGAGTAGATTACCATGCCCTCCTCCAGGAGATCTTCCTGACCCAGGGATCGAACCCACGTCTCTTAGGTCTCCTGCAATGGTGGGCTGGTTCTTTACCACTATCACTGCCTGAAAAGTCCCATTATCCCTTTGGACAGATATTTTTATTCAAGAACTGGTTTAAGATTCAGGTCTTGGGTTGGTGGAGCAGTTTGCCTGACTTCAATCTTCCTGACCCAGGGATCGAACCCACGTCTCTTAGGTCTCCTGCAATGGTGGGCTGGTTCTTTACCACTATCACTGCCTGGAAAGTCCCATTATCCCTTTGGACAGATATTTTTATTCAAGAACTGGTTTAAGATTCAGGTCTTGGGTTGGTGGAGCAGTTTGCCTGACTTCCACTTTGGTTTTCATCATCTATGTAAATGCATTACGTGGGCTAATAAGACTTTAGATGTGGTATTTACATAACTGGCTAGGATGAGTTGCAGATATTTTCTTCCACCTGTGTAAAATGTAAATGCATATACATGTCCTAAGATGATCTCTTCCCAACATTTTCAAATGGGGAGTGGGCTAGGAATGGGAAATACTAGAGAACAGATTCTGTGTATATTTTCTCATAGAGCTTAAGTCGCCTCTGCTTGTAGCAGTTTCTATGATTATCATACATTTCCTGCCCTATGGAAATAAACATCATTTCTCCTAGGTCGATAGCACTTCTTAAGGTTCATCTGTGAAGATGCATCGTATCATTGGTAATGACATGCGTGCCAATTCCTTTACTAGATTTAAAGTCCTTTGAGGGCAAAGAGTTGACTGCCACCTTCTCCTACCCCCTTTTCCTTATCTCAAGCCTTGCACAGCAGAGGGGCTCAATGATGATAACTATATTCACCTTATTCACACCTTGCATTGTTCTATTAATTTGACTTTTATCCTCCCCTCGCTTTGCTCAACGTGCAGCAGCCATATTTGTTTCCTAGACCAGGGAGGGAGGGATGTAAAAGGGTGAAAGAAATTAATATTACCAATCTTCTAGGCCTAGTGAACCATGCAAAATGCTTGCAGTGAAACTATTTCTTGGCACAAGTGTAACGGGATGATGAAAACAAGCTCTGGAACCTCACTGCCTGGGTTTGAAAGGGAATCCAAGCTGTGTGGTCCTGTCACATTACTTAACCTGTCTGTACCTTACTCTTCTCACCTGTAAAATGAGGACAATAATATTGCCTCTTTTGTAAATAGCTAAAAGTGTTAANGGATGATGAAAACAAGCTCTGGAACCTCACTGCCTGGGTTTGAAAGGGAATCCAAGCTGTGTGGTCCTGTCACATTACTTAACCTGTCTGTACCTTACTCTTCTCACCTGTAAAATGAGGACAATAATATTGCCTCTTTCGTAAATAGCTAAAAGTGTTAAAGAAAATGAATCACTTAAATTGCTTGAAATTGGTGCTGGACGTATTAGAACAGACACACACACACACACACACACAATAAGTATCAGCTAGTGTTATTTTGTCCCGATGCAATGTTGGGAGTTAAGTGTTTACATATGAATACCATTTACAAATAATAGAAGCAAAACTCCGATGCCTCAAGGAATACAATTAATAAGTGGTAGGAACCAGTGTTTGCACTCAGTTCTAGAGGTTGATAAGAAGTATGATGCACAAAGAATAGCCTCATGATTTGCTGAGTGCTCAGTGTGTGCCCAGCCACGTGCTTAAAGCTCTGCAGACACCATCTCGGTTAACCTGCAACAACAAAATGAGGAAGTCTTTAATCGCTGGCCAGATTTTACAGATGATGACCGCCTGCCTCAGAGAGACACACCCTGTGAAGTTAGTGGTGGAGCGAGGAACTAGAGCCAGTGTGCCTGACCCCAGAGCACACGTACAATACTAAGGGGTTGGAAGTCCATCTCCTCTAAAAGGCCAGGGGTTCACATACATAGCTCGGCAGGGGTTGGGTGGAGGAAGAGCTGCTAGAAGAATGAATGTAAACAGCATTTTGAAGGAGAGTCATTTATAAGCGAGATTAGAGAGTCTGTTTGAAGATTCCCCCTGAGGACACGTTAAAAAGGTGGCTCACATGCAACTTAACGAGAGGTTAGATGAAACGCACCACGCTCTGTGGAGGCGGGATGCACACGGAAAATTAAATCCACGTTGGAAATGTTAATAAATGCATACACATGTTCTTGTTTGTAATGTGCTCCTTGTTTTTCTCATTTTCTCCATGTTAGAACAGTGAGGGCATCTTCGCTGGATCTCCGGGGACTTGCTTTTTCCCTTTGGTTGTTTTGCTTTCTCTCTCTCTCCTTCCCCGCTCCACCATCATGCCCTCTAAATGTGATTTCATAGCTTGAAATGTTCAGGACCCAGAAGTGTGACTACGCACAAAGAATGAAGAAGGAGGAGAGATGACTCTCTCGGGGCTTCCAGACCATGCATCACATGGTAGCCATAGTGATGTTAAAACCAAAAGCATCTCACCACTTCCTCACTTAAAGATTTCTCAGAGTTTCCTTTGGGGTGTCATGCAATGAAGTCCAGACACTTATGCAGGATGTTTAAGACTCCAGTGTCCTGGCCACTCTCCAGACCCCCGGCCACTGTGACTTTTCATGTTCTCATGCTCTTTTCCACGGGAGACCTCCTTCATTCAGTCTTCATATCTAATTCAGACATAATCTTTTTTAGTGAAGTCTTCCTTCTAATGCCCTAGGGAACAGGGGCCCTGGGCTCTCAGTTGCTCTAGCACTTTATGTCACCCTTTCTGTTCCATTAATACTCCCAGTAACAAACAGTCACCATTTTATTGAATGCTTAACATATAAAGAACTAGGCTAAATATCTTACATGAGCTTTCTAACTTAATTAACTTTCCAAGTTAATTTCTAACTTTCTAACTCAGACTCATTTTATCCCAATCTAAAACAGAGAACTGAGACTGAGACATTTACAAATTGTCTTCAGTTCAGTTCAGTTCAGTCGCTCAGTTGTGTCTGACTCTTTGCGACCCCATGAATTGCAGCACACCAGGCCTCCCTGTCCATCACCAACTCCTGGAGTTCACTCAAACTCATGTCCGTCGATTCGGTGATGCCATCAAGCCATCTCATCCTCTGCCATCCCCTTTTCCTCCTGCCCCCAATTTCTCCCAGCATCAGAGTCTTTTCCAATGAGTCAACTCTTCTCATGAGGTGGCCAAAATATCGGAGTTTCAGCTTTAGCATCAGTCCTTCCAAAGAACATCCAGAACTGATCTCCTTTAGAATGGACTGGTTGGATCTCCTTGCAGTCCAAAGGACTCTCAAGAGTCTTCTCCAACACCACAGTTCAAAAGCATCAATTCTTTGGCACTCAGCTTTCTTCACAGTCCAACTCTCACATCCATACATGACTGCTGGAAAAACCATAGCCTTGACTAAAATATTTTTGCAACTATAAGCAGATTAAAAGCTTACAAAATTGAACGGAATGGGTTCTAGGCTGTTTCCAGGAATGTCTTCTAAAACGATTTTGTTAACCTAAAGTAAATAGACTGCCAGTATTTCCCCTGCAAAGATGGTATTATTCAGAATCAGCAGAGAAGAGCAATTCAGGATCTGCAAGGGTGATGAGGATTGTGCAAGTCCCATGTGGCAAGGGAAGGGGAGCAACGTTTATAGAGAGGAATTGGAACTTGAGAGGGCTGTAGTAAACACACAGTCTCTGGTTTTTCATTTGCTGAGTCCTTGCTGGGAAAGAGGAATAGTCTTCCTTCTTCCTGTTGGACTCTTTCAGTGTGTGATTACTCCCTTTTCTGATCTCTCTACTCTATTTAATTGAAGTTTCTGTTTATTATGTTTTTACAATATCAACAAAGATTCAATACAAAAATCAGAAAGCTTGATACAGTCACTATAATGGCCTTTCAACACTTGTGAAATTGTGACACCACTACAGAAAACCTAATTATCTTTACTTCCATACATGACAGCAGAAAACACACCAATGCAACAGAAACATGAATAATCAATAATGGTTGCCTTCACTTCCTCACCTGTCACTCTCTCCACAGTCTAATCTATCTTCCCAGCACTGCCATGTCATCTTTCCAGATGCAAAGCAAATGTTTCTAACTGGTGCAACTTAATTTGCATTCAGAAGCCTAGCCCTAAGAAACTTTGAAGACAGAATTTTTTAATCACTATAATACAGAAGTTACAGCAGAATGAAATTAGAGTAAATGTGGATTCAATCCAACATATTTACTGCAATAATGCATATGACATTTGAACTCTATCTTGCAGGATATGGGATTTAAACACAAAGAGTTTCTCGAAAATATTTGAGAAAAGATTTGAGGTAAAATTTTGGTATAACAAGAATGTTTTATTTGTAGGGAATTGGGAACACCAAAGTAGATCAAAGAAAGTTAAAGATTAGGAAACACTCCCTCAAACTTGGGAGGGTTAGAATACATGTAGAATAAGTGGGATTTGGTGTAAATATGTAAATAGTAGAAAAACTATTGTTAGTTCTTGTGTGGAGAAAAAACAAGATGTTAATAATATTTTAGGACAACTGCTGCCAGGTTAGTGCATGCTGTAAAGAAGGAGAGACTTGGAATTGGTGAGAATATACTACATCTGCTAAGTCTGAGAATGTCAAAGAAATGTCAGGTCTGTGTGTGTGCGTGTGTTTCTTACATGTAGTGGTTTTAAGAAATATCAAATGCAATATTTAGTTCATCCAATAAAAATAGAGAATGTTTAACTCAACTTTGTATTCAATAAATAGATATTCATTTCTATTCTCATTTCTAGATAAGGAATTAAGGTGACTCTTTGCAATCCCATGGACTGTAGCTTACCAGGCTCCTCCATCCATTGAATTTTCCAGGCGAGAGTACTGGAGTGGGTTGCCATTTCTTTCTCCATGGGATCTTCCTGACCCAGGGATTGAACCTGGGTCTCCCACATTGCAGGCAGATGCTTTACCCTCCCAGCCACCAAAGCTGGTGGGAGTTTAAGTAACTTGCTTGAGGCCACACAGCTGATAAGTAGTAGAACTAAGTCAATTAAGATGAATAAGCTGTCTACATTTCACACATATAAATACAGGCAGACATGGTATTTATCAGGATAAATTCTAATAGGATATATTTATACTTACTTTTGACCTGAAGAAAAAAAAAAGATATTTTTAAGTTCACGGTTCACGTATTGCTGAAGCCTGACTTGGAGAATTTTGAGCATTACTCTACTAGCGTGTGAGATGAGTGCAATTGTGCGGTAGCTTGAGCATTCTTTGGCATTGCCTTTCTTTGGGATTGGAATGAAAACTGACCTTTTCCATGTCTTAGTATGTTCCTAAAGGTGGCAGAGCTAGAATTAATGCCCTGATCTTTCTGGCTTCAACACCTGTATGATTAACAATTATCCTTGACCATCATTTTACATTCACGGATAATGGATGCACACGTAAGTAGAGTCACTTTACTAGTCTCTCTCTCTGTGCAGGCTCAGTCATGTCTGATTCTTTGCAGCCCCATGGACTGTAGCCCACCAGGCTCCTCTGTCCATGGAATTTCCCAGGCAAGAAAACTGGAGCAGGTTGCCATTTCCTTCTCCAGGTGATCTTCCTGACCCAGGGATAGAACTCACATCTCTTGCGGCTCCTGAATTGCAGGCAGATTCTTTACCCACTGAGCTATTGGGAAGTACTAGGCTTGGGTATATTTAAAGCCAGACATGTTTTCTTAGTCTTCTGAAGAAAGTAGGGTAGTGTAGTGGAGAAAGCACTTATTCCAGAATTCAGTTCAGTTGCTCAGTTTTGTCCGATTCTTTGGAACCCCATGGACTGCAGCACGCCAGGCTGCCCTGTCCATCACCCATTGCCGGAGCTTGCTCAAACTCATGTCCATTGAGTCGGTGATGCCATCCCACCATCTCATCTTCTGTTGTCCCCTTCACCTCCTGCCTTCAATTCTATACTTACTTGATTGAAATTCTACCTCATTTATTACTGAATCTCACTGGAAATCAATCTCTACTTCCATGTAATAAGGATAGCAATGCCTATTTTACAGAGCTGTGGAGAAAAGAGGTTGCATATCCATAATACTGCAAATACTGTGTCCACTTGGTAAGAGCTGATTCCTTTTTCTTTTCTTTCTGTGTGTCTGCCTAAGATCCTAGCCTAGTGTGTAAATCCAATAATGGGCTTGTTTTTTTTTTTTTTTTTTTAAAGAAACAAAGTAAAAGGTGATTTTAATCTCAAGATCATGTCAAGCTAAAAATATTTTCACTCTTCATGACCATTGATTTATGAGCTGAGTTCTGCAAAAATTATGGCATCTTGAAAACTGTTGTATTCTGATAAAGGAGTAGAGAGGGTTAGAAAATGGGGATAGTGTGAATAGGGATGTGAGGAGAACTTGTCACAGATGAGAAGGAAGGCAGGGAATGCCTCAGGGAAAGGAGGAAGACTTTAAACCTGCCTGGAATTCAGTGCCAAGAGTTTGGTCCAAAAGATTGTGGAATTAAGCTCTATATCCTGGCATGTCATCATTATGCAAATGGTGAAGATGAAAAGGGGTGGGTATGTACTAGATTTCAAAAACCACAATGAGATAGAATGAAAAGTAGAAGTTTTAGGTCCTGGATGTCAATTTTCATTCTGCCACTAGCCAGCTTTAGGACTTCACATCATTTTGTGTTTTGTAGAAACNCATCATTATGCAAATGGTGAAGATGAAAAGGGGTGGGTATGTACTAGATTTCAAAAACCACAATGAGATAGAATGAAAAGTAGAAGTTTTAGGTCCTGGATGTCAATTTTCATTCTGCCACTAGCCAGCTTTAGGACTTCACATCATTTTGTGTTTTGTAGAAACAAAGGGAGAAGTAATATCAGTCTTTCCAGAGTCAAGATAATACAACCCTTATCCCCCCCCCCCAAAAAAAAAACAAAAACATTTTTTTAAACTATACTACAAGTACAGTGGGCATTTACTCAACAGACATTTATGTCATTTGATTTTTCCTACATGTCTCACTTTTTTTTTTCTGTATTGGTTATAGGCATGGCTAGAGAGAAGGAAGAACAGGAATGCACTTGTTCTTCTATTTGAATTTATCCAGTTGTCAGAAAGCTTTCTACCATTGTGCCTCAGTATGAAGCTTTCAAGACCTGTGAACAATTTTAAGTTGCTACTTTCCTACTGGATGGCAGAATGGACCAGTCCAGCTTGTTTCCCACCACTGTTTCCCTTGGTCACTATAAAAAGTCCAAGCCCCTTGGGTCATCTACCAGGTACAGCATCACTCACAGCATATAACCAGAGAACAAAGATAAAGAGACAGAACCACAATCACTGTGCATCCAGTAACAAATTTCTGATCATTCTTTTTTTCATCCATGGTATGCACTCAATGAACGGATGCTGAAGTTGTGGAAGAACAAAACCAATTAAAAGGTTTCCTGTTTATACAGCAGTACTTGGCACAATTGACTATGTGTGTGTGCAAGCTAAGTTGCTTCAGTTGTGTCCGGCTCTGTGAGACTCTATGGACCATAGCCCACCAGGCTCCTCTGCACAAGGGATTATCCAGACAAGAATACTGGAATGGGTTGCCATGCCCGCCTTCAGTGGATCTTCCTGACCTAGGGGTCGAACCCATGTCTCTACTGCCTCCCACACTGTCAGGCAGGTTCTTTACCACTAGTGCCACTTAGGAAGCCTGCAATTGGCTATACGCAGCTAGACATCTTTCTCTTAGCCCTCAGAAACACTCTTCTATTTCTGGTTCTATATGTCTCATTTTTCTCGTTTGTAAAATCTGGGGAAATAGTATGTACCTCATAGGAACGATGTGAAGATTCAGTTCAGTTCCGTTGCTCAGTCGTGTCTGACTCTTTGTGACCCCATGAATCACAGCACGCCAGGCCTCCCTGTCCATCACCAACTCCCAGAGTTCACCCAAACTCATGTCCATCAAGTCAGTGATGCCATCTTGCCACCTCATCCTCTGTCGTCCCCTTCTCCCCGTGCCCCCAATCCCTCCCAGCATCAGGGTCTTTTCCAGTGAGTCAACTCTTCACATGAGGTGGCCAAAGTATTGGAGTTTCAGCTTTAGCATCAGTCCTTCCAATGAACACCCAGGACTGATCTCCTTTAGGATGGACTGGTTGGATCTCCTTGCTGTCCAAGGGACTCTCAAGAGTATTCTCCAACACCACAGTTCAAAAGCATCAATTCTTTGGTGCTCAGCTTTCTTCACAGTCCAACTCCCACATCCATACATGACCACTGGAAAAACCATAGCCTTGACTAGATGGACCTTTGTTGGCAAAGTAATGTCTCTGCTTTTCAATATGCTATCTAGGTTGTTCATAATTTTCCTTCCAAGGAGTAAGTGCCTTATAATTTCATGGCTGCAATCGCCATCTGCAGGGATTTTGGAGCCCCCAAAAATAAAGTCTGACAATATTTCCACTGTTTCCCCATCTATTTCCCATGAAGTGATGGGACCAGATGCCATGATCTTCGTTTTCTGAATGTTGAGCTTTAAGCCAACTTTTTCGCTCTCCTCTTTCACTTTCATCAAGAGGCTTTTTAGTTCCTCTTCACTTTCTGCCATAAGGGTGGTGTCATCTGCATATCTGAGGTTATTGATATTTCTCCTGGCAATCTTAATTCCAGCTTGTGCTTCTTCCAGCCCAGCGTTTCTCATGATGTACTCTGTATAGAAGCTAAATAAGCAGGGTGACAATATACAGCCTTGACGTACTCTTTTTTCTATTTGGACCCAGTCTGTTGTTCCATGTCCAGTTCTAACTGTTGCTTCCTGACCTGCATATAGGTTTCTCAAGAGGCATGTCAGGTGGTCTGGTATTCCCATCTCTTTCAGAATTTTCCACAGTTTATTGTGATCCACACAGTGATGTGAAGATTACATGAAATAAATCTCAAGAATTTGACGCTGTTGCTGGCACATAGAAATACTAAATACCTATGCTGATGACAGCAACAAGAGCAATTAAAGTAAAATAGATAATCATTTTCATTCTTCCCCTTTTCTGTTGCGAATTTCCCTGAGTCCTCTTCTCTGGAAGTAGTAGGGAGGGAAGTTGCCTACTGTTTAATGACATCACAGAAGAGACTGGCAAGGGAGGTACCAGTAGGGAAACCATCCCTTGAGAAAATAGAAGCCATCAGAAAGGAGCCTCTTCATGTCTCAGTAGTAAATCCACAGCCCACTTCCTTTGGTATTCATCTTCTATTGAAAGTCAGACCCTCTGTGGGCACTCTAGATATTACTATTCTCCTTGGTTCAAGGGCTTTTCCTCTGTACATATTCCCTTTTCCCTAACTTCTGCAATGTCACGCTCTCTCTCTACTGAATCATTTTACATCAGTGTGTATAATACAGCATCACCCGTTAGGTAAAAGAAACCCTTTTCTGACCTCGTATTCTCTTCCAGCTACTGTTTCATTTCTCTATTCCACCCCCTTAACGTTGCTTTCTTGCTACCTCAATTCCCTCATCTTACATTCATTCTTCAACCCATTCCATTTAGGTTTCTATCACTATCACACTGGAATATAGGTAGTCAAAGTCACAGTAACCTCCAAGTTCAAAACCAATGGATACGTTTTGTCCTTGCCCTCCACAGCCCCTTTAACACAGTCAGTGACTCTCTCCTTTAAACACATTTTCCTCACTCTATTTCCACAGGCACTTCAAGTTTAAGGTGAATAGAACTTAACTGAACTGAATAAGCTTGGGAGGAAAGCTGAATAATTCTTTTCCTTAACTATCCTCTTTTTGGTAAATGAATCCAATATAGACCTGGATTTTCAAGACAGAAACAGATTCTCTTTGATTCTAATTCTCTTCTCACTCTTGCTTTTCATTTATATTTCCATTTCTCTCTTATCACTCATATCCAATCCACTATTAATCCATCAGTAAGAGCAGAATCTCTTCCAAATGAATCCTGAGTTTATTAATTTTGTTTTTACCTTCTCTGCCACTATCCTCATGAACTCTCGCTGGAATATCACAACACTTCCTAACCGTTCTTCTACTTTGTAACCATATTCTTTCCATCCATCGTCTCAGTTCAGTTCAATTCAGTTGCTCAGTCATATCTGACTGTGACTCCATGGAATGCAGGACACCAGGGTTCCCTGTCCATCACCAACTCCCGAAGCTTGCTCAAACTCATGTCCATCGAGTCAGTGAAGCCATCCAATCATCTCATCTTCTGTCATCCCCTTCTCCTGCATTCAATCTTTTCCAGCATCACAGTCTTTTCCAACAATTTGGTTCTTTGCATCAGGTGACCAAAATATTGGAGCTTCAGCTTGAGCATTGGTCCTTCCAATAAATATTCAGGATCAATTTCCTTGAGGATTGACTGGTTTGATCTCCTTGCTGTCCAAGGGACTGTCAAGAGTCTTCTCCATCACCACAGTTCAAAAGCATTAATTCTTCATTGTTCAGCTTTGTCTTTTTTTTAAAGTAAATAATGAAAATAATTTTATTTATGAAAATACTTACTGTTATTTATGTTTAGTTTAGAAATTATTAGCAAGTTTTACTAGTTTTGCTTTATTTTTAATTAAATTTTAAATTCATTTTAAGTTTTAATTGGAGGCTAATACTTTATAATATTGTGGTGGTTTTTGTCATACAGTGACATGAATCAGCCATGGGTGGGCATGTGTCCCCCATCCCGAATTCCCCTCCTACCTCCCTCCCCATCCTATCCCTCTGGGTTGTCCCAGTGTACTGGCTTTGAGTACCCTGTTTCATGCATTGAACTTGGACTGGTCATCTATTTCACATATGGTAATACACATGTTTCAGTGCTATTCTCTCAAATCACCCCACCATTGCCTTCTCCCATAGAGTCCAAAAGTCTGTTTTTTATATCAGTGTCTCTTTTGCTGTCTTGCATATAGGGTCACCATTACCATCTTTCTAAATTCCATATATATGCATTAATACACTATATTTGTATTTTTCTTTCTGACTTACTTCACTCTGGATAATTGGCTCCAGTTTCATCCACCTCATTAGAACTGATTCAAATGCATTCTTTTTAAAACTCACTAATATTTCATTGTGTATATGTACCACAGCTTTCTTATCCATTCATCTGCCAATGGACATCTAGGTTGCTTCCATGTCCTGGCTATTTTAAACAGTGCTGTGGTGAACATTGGTGTACACATGTCTCTCTCAGTTCTGGTTTCCTCGGTGTGTATGCCCAGCAGTGGGATTGCTGGGTCATATGGCAGTTCTCTTTCCAGTTTTTTAAGGAATCTCCACACTGTTCTCCATAGTGGCTGTACTAGTTTGCATTCCCACCAACAGTGTAAGAGGGTTCCCTTTTCTCCATGCCTTCTCCAGCATTTATTTGTAGACTTTTGGATAGCAGCCTGACTGGTGTGATATGGTATCTCATTGTGGCTTTGGTTTGTATTTCTCTGATAATGAGTGATGCTGAGCATCTTTTAATGTGTTTGTTAGCCATCTGTATGTCTTCTTGGAGAAATGCCTGTTTAGTTCATTGGCCTGTTTTTTGATTGGGTCATTTATTTTTCTAGTATTGAGTTGCATGAGCTGCTTGTATATTTTTGAGATTAATTCTTTGTCAGTTGCTTCATTTGTTATTATTTTCTCCCATTCTGAAGGCTGTCTTTTCACCTTGCTTATAGTTTCCTTCTTTGTACCAAAGCTTTTAAGTTTAATGAGGTCCCATTTGTTTATTTTTGCTTTTATTTTGATTACTCTTGGAGGCGGGTCATAGAGGATCCTGCTCTGATTTATGTCAGAGTGTTCTGCCTATGTTTTCCTCTTGGAGTTTTATAGTTTCTGGTCTTACATTTAGATCTTCAATACATTCTGAGTTTATTTTTGAGTATGATGTTAGAAAGTGTTCTAGTTTCATTCTTTTACAGGTGGTTGACCAGTTTTCCCGGAACCACTTGTTAAAGAGATTGTCTTTTCTCTATTGTATATGTTTGCCTCCTTTGTCAAAGATAAGGAGTCCATAGGTGCATGGATGTATCTCTGGGCTTTCCATTTTGTTCCATTGATCTATATTTCTGTCTTTGTGCCAGTACCATACTGTCTTGATGACTGTAGCTTTGTAATATAGTCTGAAGTCAGGCAGGTTGATTCCTCCAGTTCCTTCTTTCTCAAGATTGCTTTGGCTATTCAAGGTTTTTTGTATTTCCATACAAATTGTGAAATTATTTGTTCTAGTTCTGTGAAAAATACCATTGATAGCTTGATAGGGATTACATTGAATCTATAGATTGCTTTGTGTTCAGTTCAGTTCAGTTCAGTTCAGCCACTCAGTCATGTCCAACTCTTTGCGACCCCATGGATCGCAGCACGCCAGTCCTCCCTGTCCATCACCATCTCCCGGAGTTCACTCAGACTCACGTCCATTGAGTCCGTGATGCCATCCAGCCATCTTATCTTCGGTCATCCCCTTCTCCTCCTGCCCCCAATCCCTCCCAGCATCAGAGTCTTTTCCAACGAGTCAACTCTTCTCATGAGGTGGCCAAAGTGTAGTATACTCATTCTTACTACATTGATTCTTCAATCCATGAACATGGTATATTTCTCCACCTATTTGTGTCATCTTTAATTTCTTTCATCAGTGTTTTATAGTTTTCTAAATATAGATCTTTTGTTTCTTTAGGTAGATTTATTCCTAAGCATCTTATTCTTTTCATTACAATGGTGAATGGGATTGTTTCCTTAATTTCTCTTTCTGTTTTCTCATTGTTAGTGTATAGGAATGCAAGGGATTTCTGTGTATTCATTTTATATCCTGCAACTTTACTATATTCATTGATTAGCTCTAGTAATTTTCTGGTGGTGTCTTTCAGGTTTTCTATGTAGAAGATCATACCATCTGAAAACAGTGAGAGTTTTAGTTCTTCTTTTCCATATGGATTCTTTTTATTTCTTTTTCTTCTCTGAAGGCTGTGGCTAGAACTTCTAAAACTAAGTTGAATAGTAGCAGTGAGAGTGGGCATCCTTGTCTTGTCTTTTTGTGGGAGGAAGATTTTTGATTACAGTTTCAATTTCCATGCTTGTGATGGATCTGCTAAGATTTTCTGTTTCTTCCTGGTTCAGTTTTGAAAGGTTATACTTTTCTAAGAATTTGTCCATTTCTTCCAAGTTGTCTATTTTATTGGCATATAGTTGCTGATAGTGGTCTCTTATGATCCTTTGTATTTCTGTGTTGTCTGTTGTGATTTCTCCATTTTCATGTCTAATTTTGTTGATTTGGTTTTTCTCCCTTTTTTTCTGATGAGTCTGGCTAATGGTTTGTCAATTTTATTTATCTTCTCAAAGCTTTTAGTTTTGTTGAGTTTTGCTATAGTCTCCTTTGTTTCTTTTCCATTTATTTCTGCTCTAATTTTTATGATTTATTTCCTTCTACTAACTCTGGGGTTCTTCATTTCTTCTTTTTCCAGTTGCTTTAGGTGTAAAGGTAGGTTACTTATTTGATTTCTGTCTTGTTTCTTGAGGTAAGTTTATATTGCTATGAACATTTCCCTTAGCACTACTTTTACTGAATCCCATAAGTTTTGGGTTGTCAAGTTTTCATTTTCATTTGTTTCTATGCATCTTTTGATTTATTTTTGATTTCTTCCGTGAGAGAAGAGAAGTCACTCAGTTGGGTCCGACTCTGCAGGCCCATGGACTGTAGCTCACCAGGCTCCTCCACCCATGGATCTCTCCAGGCAAGAATACTGGAGTGGGTTGCCATTTCCTTCTCCAGGGGATCTTCGTGACCCAGGGATCGAACCTGGGTCTCCCACATTGTAGGCAGACGCTTTACTGTCTGAGCCACCAGGGAAGTTCAGAAGCGTGTTGTTTAGCTTCCATATGTTTGTATTTTAAATCACTTTTTTCCTGTAGCTGACATCTAATCTTATTGCATTGTGATCAGAAAAGATGTTTGAAATGATTTGATTTTTTTTTTTTAATTTACCAAGGCTAGATTTATGGCCCAGGATGTGATCTATCCTGGAGAATGTTCCATGTGCACTTGAGAAAAAAGGTGAAATTCATTGTTTTGAAGTGAAATATCCTATAGATATCAATTAGGTCTAACTGGTTCGTTATATCATTTAAAGTTTGTGTTTCCTTGCTAATTTTCTGTTCAGTTGATCTAGCCATAGGTGTGAGTCGGTATTAAAGTCTCCCACTATTATTGTGTTACTGTTAATTTACCCTTTCATACTTGTTAGCATTTGCCTTATGTATTGAGGTGCTCCTATGTTGGGTGCATATATATTTATAATTGTTATGTCTTCTTGGATTGATCCTTTGATAATTATGTAGCATCCTTATTTGTCTCTTTTCATGGTCTTTATTTCAAAGTCTATTTTCTCTGATATGAGTATTGATACTGCTGTTTTCTTTTGGTCTCCATTTGCATGAAATATCTTTTTTCCAGCCCTTCACTTTCAGTCTGTATGTGTCTCGGTTTGAGGTGGGTCTCTTGTAGACAGCATATATAGGGGTCTTGTTTTTGTATCCATTCAGCCAGTCTGTGTCTTTTGGTTGGTCATTCAACCCATTTATATTTAAGGTAATTATTGATAGGTATGATCCTGTTGCCATTTACTTTGTTGGTTTGGGTTCGAGTTTATAAACCTTTCCTGTCTAGAGAAGATCCTTTAGCATTTGCTGAAGAGCTGGTTTGGTGGTGTTGAATTCTCTCATCTTCTGCTTGTCTATAAATCTTTTGATTTTTCCTTCATATTTGAATGAGATCTTTGTGGGACATAGTAATTTGGGTGTAGGTTTTTCTCTTTTCTCACTTTAAGTATTTCCTGCCATTCCCTTCTGGCCTGAAGAGTTTCTATTGAAAGATCAGTTGTTGTCCTTATGGGGATCCCATTGTGTGTTATTTGTTACTTTTCCCTTGCTGCTTTTAATATTTGCTGTTTGTGTTTCATCTTTGTCAGTTTGATTAGTATGTTTCTTGGGGTATTCTGCCTTGGGTTTATCCTATTTGGGACTCTCTGGTTTCTTGGACTTGGGTGGCTATTTCCTTCCCCATTTTAGGGACGTTTTCAACTATGTCTCCTCAAGTATTCTCTCCTGCCCTTTCTTTTTGTCTTCTTCTTCTGGGACTCCTATGATTCGAATGTTGGGGCATTTAACATTGTCCCAGAGGTCTCTGAGGTTGTCCTCATTTCTTTTAATTCTTTTTTCTTTTTTCCTCTCTGCTTCATTTATTTCCACCAGTCTATCTTCCACCTCACTTATCCTATCTTCTGCCTCAGTTATTCTACTGTTGGTTCCCTCCAGAGTGCTTTTGATCTCAGTTGTTGCATTATTCATTATTGACTGATGCTTTTTTATTTCTTCTAGGTCCTTATTAAACATTTCTTGCATCTACTCAATCCTTGTCTCTAGTCTATTTATCTGTGCCTCCATTTTGTTTTCAAGATTTTGGATCACCTTTACTATCATTATTCTGAATTCTTTTTCAGGTAGACTCCCTATCTCCTTTTCTTTTGTTTGGTTTGGCAGGCATTTATCATGTTCCTTTACCTGAAGAATATTTCTCCGCCTTTTCATTTTGTTTAGATTGCTATGTTAAGGGTGCCCTTTCTGTAGGCTGGAAGTTCATGATTCCTCTTTATTGCGGAGTCTGCTCCCTGTGAGTGGGATTGGACGAGTGGCTTGTCAAGGTTTCCTGGTTAGGGGAGCTTGCATCTGTGTTCTGGTGGGTGGAGCTAGATCTCTTCTCTCTGGAGTGCAATGACATGTCCAGTATTGAGTTTTGGGGGTGTCGATGGGTTTGGCATGACTTTGGGCAGCCTGCCTTTTAATGCTCGGGGCTGTGTTTCTGTTTTGATGGAGAATTCACGTGGTATGTCTTCCTCTGGAACCTGTTGGCTCTTGGGTGGAGCTTGGCTTCAGTGTAGGTATGGAGGCTTTGGGGTGAGCTCTTGTCTATTAACGTCCCCTGAAATCAGGAGTTCTCTGATGCTCTCAAGTTTTGGAGTTAAGCCTCCTACCTCTAGTTTTCAGTCTTATTCTTACAATAGCCTCAAGACTTCTCCATCCATATAGCACAGATGATAAAACATCTAGGTTAATGGTGAAACAATTCTCCACAGTGAGGGACACTCAGAGAGATTCACAGAGTTACATGGAGAAGAGAAGAGGGAGGCAGGAGATAGAGGGGACCAAGAGGAGAAGAGGGGGAGTCAAAAGGGGAGAAACCAATCTAGCCAGTAATCAATTCCCTAAGTGCTCTCCACAGTCTGGAACACCCAGATAGATTCACAGAGTTACATAGAGAAGAGAAGAGGGAGAAGGGAGATAGAGGTGATCAGGAGGAGAAGAGGGGGAGTCAAAAGGGGAGACCAATCTAGCCAGTAATCAGTTCCCTAAATGTTCTCCACAGCAAGGAACAGCCAGAGAGAGTCACAGAGTTAGGTAGAGAAGAGAAGGGGAAGGGAGGAGATAGAGGTGACCTGATGGATAAAAAGGAGCATCAAAAGGGGAGACAGCAATCAAGCCAGTAATTACACCCCTAAGTGAAAATGGATACTGAAGATTAGATTCTTAAAAGTACAAAATTGATAACAAATATCAAAAAGCAAAGATTAAAAATCTAGAGTAAACATTGCTGCTGCTGCTAAGTTGCTTCAGTCGTGTCCGACTCTGTGCGACTCCATAGACGGCAGCCCACCAGGCTCCCCTGTCCCTGGGATTCTCCAGGCAAGAACATTGGAGTGGGTTGCCATTTCCTTCTCCATTAAGCTCTCAAAAATACAATATTAAAAATACAAAACAAAATCAATCACAAAAATTATTAAAAAAATATGTGAAATTTGCTTTAAAAACTTGGGTCTTTCTTTGCAAGGTAATAGTAGTTACAAAAGGAAAATTAAAGGAGCAATAAAGAACTTAAATTTAAAAAAATTCAAACGTGATAATAGTAAAAATATATCCAGGAATTTCTCTGGCGATGTTATGGGCAGTGTGGGGTCAGTTCAGTCTCAGACAGTTCCTTGTTCCAGCTTGTACTTGTTCTCAAGGTCTTTAGGCCCCCTCCAAAGCTTAGCCAATGTTTACTACAGGGTTTTAATCTGTTGCACCTGTCATTTCCAGAGTGGTTGCCTCTTGTTTGTTTATTTTGGCTTCCTCTGTTTGCAAGTCTCTTCAGTGACTAATCTCCACCCTGACACAAGGGGGCAAAGGTGGTCTCTTATTTGGACTCACTTGTCCAGTTGTATTGTGGGGAGGGAGGGACACTGCACACAAACGTCGCTGGCGTGTGGGGAGTGCTCACAGTGCAGGGACCGTATTGGGTTTGCCCCCCTCATGGCAGTGTGCTTTCCAGGTCTACACTGCTCAGGCTCCAGGGGCACTGTCCAAAGCAGGCCCTGCATTTCGCTCACTTCCCGGGTCTAAGCCGCTTAGGTTCAGGTTCTTGGGTACAGTCTTGGGCACAGACTCGGTTGGATGTGCGTTTTGTGCCCATCCCAGGTCTGAGCAGCTCAGGCGACCAGATGCCTGGCGAGCACACTGTCCCTAGGTGCGTTGTGCGTGTTAATCACCTCCCAGTTCCAGCCGATCAGTTTCCTGGGTGTGTCCCGTGTCTCCTCTGGGGAGCTGATCTCAGGCTGTGACCCTCCTTGCAGATGTCAACCGTCCAGGATCCCAGGAAGACGTGGTTAGCAACGGGGAGCCTGCTCACAGTTAGGTGGAGGATGCCGGTCTCTGGGGCTGAGACTGTCCCTTGGCTTCTGGCTCTGGTTGTTGCCCGCCTGCCGCTCTGCCTCCGGTGGGGGGGAGAGGCCGGTGCGCAGCCAGCTAGCTCTCCTTTGGTATTCGCTCAATCCTTTGTTCTGTGAGCTGGCCAGGCTGCGGTTAGAGCCTTTTGCGGGAAAGTTCTCTCTCTCTCTCTCTTTTTTTTTATTCTGGTGATCCCACTGTTTGGATTGCTATCTCATGTTTGCTCCCCCAGATTGTCCTCAGGGCATTCAGGTCCAGCCCTTCCCCTAAGGACCGATGATGCAGCCCGCGGATCCCTGTCCAGCCCCCACTCGCAGGTGGCCGACACAAGCGTCTGGGCTATTTCTCCACAGGCAGTTGGGGTTAGGGTCGCATTCTGCGTTGTTGTTTTTCCTCCCAGTTATGTTGACCTCTGCGATTCCAAACCTCCCCATGGACCTTCTTGTGAGAGGGTTTCTGACTGTTTGGAAACTTCTCCTCCTTGACGACTCCCTTCCCAGGATGGGTCTCCATCCCTCTCTTTTGTCTCTATTTTTGTCTTTTATATTTTGTCCTGCTGCTGCTGCTGCTAAGTCGCTCAGTCGTGTCCGACTCTGTGCGACCCTATAGACGGCAGCCCACTAGGTTCCCCCGTCCCTGGGATTCTCCAGGCAAGAACTCTGGAGTGGGGTGCCATTTCCTTCTCCAATGCATGAAAGTGAAAAGTGCCCTACCTCCTTTCAAAGAGAATGAGCTGTCTTTCTGGGTACCTGGTGTCCTCTGCCAGCATTCAGAAGTCATTTTGTGGAAGTTGCTCAGCATTCAAATAATCTTTTGATGAATTTTTTTTTTTGGGGGGGGGGTGGAATCCCTGTCTTATTCCTCCGCCATCTTGGGACCGTCCCCTGCTCAGCTTTCTTTATGGCCCAACTCTTCAGTTCAGTTCAGTTCAGTTCAGTCGCTCAGTTGTGTCTGACTCTTTGCGACCCCATGGACTGCAGCACGCCAGGCCCCCCTGTCCATCACCAACTCCTGGAGTTTACCCGAACTCATGTCCACTGAGTTGGTGATGCCATCCGACCATCCCATCCTCTGTCACTTCCTTCTCCTCTCGCCTTCAATCTTTCCCAGAATCAGGGTCTTTTCAAACTCTTATATCCATACATGACTACTGGCAAAACCATACATAGCTTTGACCATATGACCTTTTGTTGGCAAAGTAATGTCCCTGCTTTTTAATATGCTGTCTAGGTTGGTCATAACTTTTGTTCTAAGGAGCAAGCATCTTTTAACTTCATGGCTGTAGTAACAGTCGGCAGTGATTTTGGAGCCCAAGAAAATAAAGTGTCTCACTCTTTCCATTTATTCTCCAGCTATTTGCCATGGAATGATGGGACTGGATGCCACGATTTTAGTTTTCTGAATGTTGAGTTTTAAGCCAACTTTTTCACTCTCCTCTTGCACTTTCATCAAGAGGCTCTTCAGTTCCTCTTTGCTTTCTGCCATAAGGGTGGTGTCATCTGCATATCTGAAGTTATTGATATTTCTCCCAGCAATCTTAATTCCAGCTTGTGCTTCATCCAGCCTGGCATTTCACATGATCTACTCTGCATATAAGTTAAATAAGCAAGGTGACAACACACAGCCTTGATGTACTCCTTTCCCTATTTGAAACCATCTGTTGTTCCATGTCTGGTTCTAACTGTTGCTTCTTGACCTGCATACAGATTTCTCAGAAGGCAAGTAAGGTGGTCTGGGATTCCCAACTCCTTAAGAATTTTCCACAATTTGTTGTGATCCATACAGTCAAAGGCTTTACATAGTCCATGAAGGAGAAGTAGACATCTTTCTGGAATTCTCTCACCCTTTTTATGACCCAACAGATGTTGGCAACTTGATCTCTGGTTCCTCTGCGTTTTCTAAATCCAGCTTGAAGATCTAGAAGTTCTCAGTTCACATACTGTTGAAGCCTACCTTGGAGAATTCTTCTCAATCTAAGTGTGACTGGGTTTTCCCTTTGCTTGATGTCATTTAAAGGCCACCCATTGCCCAGAACACAAGTTCAAGCTCCTTAAAATGACACCAGTGGGTATTCATAATCTCCCATCTTGACTATCTTTTCACTTTCCTCTCCTGACCCCTCCTATTCTCTCCTTTCAGACAACATGGTTTGCTTAGTATTCTTGAGAGGCTCTCCAACTTCTTATTAAATCAAACTTTGCTCCTCTCCCAACAAATCCTCTGACACACTCTTCAAAAAGCTGTGTTAATCACTACTCTGTGTCTGATAGTGTTCCATGTTGTGTACATATCTTTTTAAAATCATTTCTTTATATATTAATACTCGTGTCCTTTAATATAAAGGTTCTCCAACTTGGCTGCGCATTGGACTCACTTGGAAAGTTTAAAAATAAGAAAACACTGGAAGCCTGGTGTGTAGCACAGAGAGCTCAGCTCCGTGTTCTGTGATGACCTAGATGGGTGGATTGGGGGTGTATGAGGGAGGGGATAAATGTATGCATATAGCTAATTTACTTTGTTGTACAACATTGTAAAGAAACAATACCCCAATAAAAAATAAATTAAATTTTAAAAAAAGAAAAGAAAACAAGTGCCTGGGTCCTTTACTCAGAAATTCTGATTTAATTGGTATGGAGTATAACCTGGGCACCAGAAAAATCTCCCAATGACTCTAGTGTGCAGTCAAGTTGGTTACTTACTCGAGGCTCAGAATGTTCTATTTTTAATACTTTTGTTTCAGGAATTCTACATTCTGTTTGGCATGGACTTGGAATTCAATTCATGTTGTTTAAAAATTCACTTACCAATCGATGAAAAGCTTAGGATACGATATGATTTAAAATTTCCAAATGGAACAGGTAAATCTAAGTTAAAGGAGGTGAATTTTCAGCAGGATTGGGAAAATGCTACATAGCTGGGATAGACTTGCAACAGCCCTCTAGTGTTAAAATCTGAAGGCAGCAAATAAAAGCAAATGGAATGTGTAAATAGGGATATTCATTGTTGAGAATGGAGAATCCTGAGGCCATTTGCAAAGTGAATAGAAGGAAATGGAGGGTGAGAATTTGATGTGAGACTTGAAAAGGATGGGAATATTAACAGGTGGTTGAGTTAGGTACCCATAGTAATTTCATTAGAGAAGGCAGCACTGAATGGACATGAGGATTTATGAGAAAAACACAAATTTGACAGCACACATTTCTAACTTCCAACAGTTAGTGAGAATGTGCACTCAAGGGAACAGAGTTTTTTCTTACTATGACCTGTTGTAATGATAATAATCAGAGATGAAGAAGGGGGGATTGTGTCTTGGTAAAAAATAGGAACTATGGAAAATGATTACATGGTTTTTGTCAGTTAACAGCTGTGTGCCTTTTGTCAAGTCATTTAGCCTCTGTGACTCAGTTTCTACATAGGTAAAATGCAGTTAATACTTATGCTTTTCTCATAAAACAACTGTGACAAATAAATGTGTTAATTTAAGTAAAGCACTTAGAAGAATCTGGCACAGAATAAGAAACAATAAACATTTGTTCTGTTTATAGATGCACGGGATTGCCCACTATTTGGACAAACCCAAGCCTCCATACAAAAGGGTCAAAAAGAAGTGAGAATGTATGCATTTAAGTTATAAGCATAAAACCTGATTTCCATTTTAAAACTAAGTCTATAGCTATGTATAAAGATGTGTTTGATCTCTCAGACACACACACACACACCACCACCTTACAATTGCAATAAAATTACAAAATTAGGGAACATTTAAAATGAGTCTCTTTAAACCCTTAATTATTATCAAATTTATGTATAATCTCTATATAGGCTAACCTACTGTTGCCTAGGAGAGGTCATTAAGGCTCCACTGATTAGATAAGAATAATCTACAATTAGCTTAGCAATTGTAAGCATGAATATGGGCCCATCTAAATTTCTTGAAGTGTTCTTTAAACTACTGTTCTTTTAGATAGTCTAAACACTCATGTAACCCTATTGATATGGCTAATTAATTTGATTAGAAAAATTTAAATTTTCCCATTTTTAAAAATCAGAACTTCTATTGAAATGATCATGAATTATTCCTGAAATAGGCCAAAATTAGGTTTAATCTTTTCCATAAGCCTCCACATTCCACCAAGTACATCAGGTTATCAAAGTCAACATATGTACTTATTGTTGCCAAAGTCTCTATTGTTGTCTCTTACTCTTTGTCTGTATCTCTGCAAATCTGCTTCAAGGCTGCCAAGTGTCTGCTCCTCTGTGATGCTCATGAAGGGTTTTTCTTCTTTGGAGCCATGGAAGCATTCGTAGTCTGAATCATACAGCTTAGTTTACAGAAGGAAGTGATGGATCCTGCTCTAGTCCTGAGTCAGACCTTTGGTGAAATCCCTTTGGGTTATATGCTGCCTGCTGGACCTTAAGCAAGCTAATGCAACTCTCTGAGAATCAGTGACCCCATCTTAAAATGGAAATAATAAGAGTTCTTCTCTAGAAGGTTCTTGTGAGAGTTACTGCAGACCATGCATGGCAGAGAACACAGTATCAATATATGAGAATCATCATTAGCTCTCAGGACGCACTTGGTGGTCTTCTATAGTATAGATTTTTTGTTGTTGTTCTGATACACTGTAGACTCTTGGAAGGAAGAACAAGTTTCTTCTGATTTGGGGTCTTCTTTCATTTCCGCAGCTCCTGCCTGAAGAACATAGTTAACAAATATTCCACGACTCTCCTCTAGTTCATTTTCTATAGGTAATGCACTTTCCTGATGTAATAAACATTATATATTTTATGTAGGATATGTGCATATATGTGATATTGTTATATCTAAATCAATCATATGTATATACAGTAACTTATCTATAAATTACAGTTATGTAATAATTGAAATACATATTTGTACATGTCATACATACATCGATACACTCACGTATCAGATTTTGTATACAGATATGCAAATGAAATACATAGAGAGATGCTTTAACTTGGCTAAGTGTTGTTAAGATCTAAGCTTTTGTTGTCGGTCAGTTGTCAAGTTGTGCCCAACTCTTTGTGACCTCAGGGACTGTAGCGCAGCAGGCTTTCCTGTCCTTCACTGTTTCCCAGATTTTGCTCAAATTCACGTTCATTGAATTGGTGATGCTATCCAATCTCCATTTATCTTTTTAGACTACCATACTTACAAGTTTGTCCCTCTTTTTTGCCCACTGAGGTAGTGAGCCAACACACCTCTTTACCTGAGCTTCTTAAAGAGCTGCAACTCCCTCTCAACTATTCCACTAATTCTTGCCACTGAAGAGAGAAAGGAGAAGGACCTAATAGTTCGCTGCCATCAGCTTGAACCAACTCACAAATAAAAATCATAAATTTTCCAGAATTTTGCGAGCCAGTTGTTAAACAGAGCTTTTAGGAAAAAATAAATTATATAAACATACAAATAAATAAACTATATTAAAAACAGAGCTAATAAAGCCTCAACACTTCCTAATTAGTAATTTTTCTACAGTTTGCTATCATCTATAATCTTGATATTATTTATGTCTATTGCATCCACGTGGTGTGGTGTCCATACTACATAATGTCATGCTATCATGCATCTCTTCTCACTCCTGCATTCCGTGATGTCTTTTTGGCAGCTGATTGAGAGGGTATTTATAGCATAGAAACGGTCCAATGCTTAAGTCAGTGCCCTTTCTTTTCCTGGAGAGTCAGCCAGTTGTTAAACATTTGCCAGCACACCCTGAGAGGATCTTTCTCTCCCGTGTGCTTCATGTTCTTGGAAACTTGAGGACCAGTAGCTAGATAAGGTAGTTGTGGAGGAAAAGTAGCATTGGTGTATAGATATATGTGGAAAAAATGACCCACATAAACCCAGTCAAATTACATCTAATAAAGAAAGTATAGAGAGTGGAAGGGGAGAAGATTTCCCTGGAAACTGTCACAGAACTCACACACATGCCTCTGAATAACGAATGTAATTTCCAGCTTCACAGAAAGCTCTTTCCTGCCTCTGCTCTCCTGTCACCTTCTGCTGCCTTTCTTTAACCCCTTTACCTGAGCTTCTTAAAGAGCTGCAACTCCCTCTCAACTATTCCCCTAATCAGCCTCCGCCCACTTAATTAAGGCAATCACCTCCTTCTGCCTCCCGCACAGCCACATTAATCACCCCTTCTGCACTCCAGCATAGCAACCTTCAGCCTACATGATCTGGGTAACAATTTTAGGGGCCCTTCCCTCACTGTCCCTAAGCCCACCTCTCTTCCCTCATGCTTGTGGCCAGCCCAGGTCTGCTGCTTAGAAACCATTTCCCAACCTCTTAGCTGTTATCCACGTACTAAGGTGTTTACCACTTTTGGCCAGAAAAATCAAATTTGTTTCCTCCTATTTTTTTTCTTGAATTATTTTCTCCAGTCCCCTTACAGGCTCCAAGGAGACCAGTGTAATCTCATCAAAAATCATTCAAGGAACCTTTGTAGAAGTTGTGGGTGTTAGCACATGCTAATCCAACCCCAGTTCCTCAATATCCTTATAAAGGAAGACCAAGGGTGCTCTATAGTCTGCAAAGAAAGAACCAGAAACTGTAAATAAAAAAGCCAAGAGTATGATTGCAGATCCAAGTAAGAACAGACACCCCACTCTGAACTAATCATGAGTAGAGGCTGATACCTAAGTTCTAAACTCTAAGACTCAAGCTCACTTAAGAACCATCACAAAAATGATGCTAGGCTGGAGCAGGAGGTGGGATTAAAGGTTTTGTAAAGTCCATCCCACTTTAAAATCTTCTTGTTCCATGAATTTCTGAGTTCTAGCCTGAAACTCCAATCATGGGGCCAATATTTTTGACTAGCATTCGTCTCTCACTTCTCATCCCCCATGCCTTGTATAATTTATCATGTAATTTCCTATCCCTGCTTGAAAACAAAGTGAGGTTTCTTCATTAGCAGGTCCCCGTTGGATTTTGGTTGGTTCTTCTTTGAAGTAACCCTGCATTATTTTCTCTCTTCAAATGGAACAAAAGGGTAAATTGTCCCCAGTGATACAGTAAAATATTTCTCAAAGCAAGGGGAAAAAGACAAAGTAAAATAAACTGTAAAAGAGCCTTAATCAAGCATTTCAGAGACAGAGGGTAAAACAGAGGGGGAAGGATGGGGACTTGAATATGCAGAGATAATAGCAGTTCTTACAATGCCTTTCATCCCTGGCTCTTAAATATCATGTGAAGCAATGTTATTGCCCTCATCTTTCATCTTATTATTCTTTAGCATTTATATTTGCAAGAAATTTAGGGTTCATTTTTATTGGCAATCCCTCATAATCTCATGGTGAGAAAGGCATAGACAGGTTCTAATGACATCAATGGAAGTGAAAGTGTTAGTCGCTTAGTCGTGTCCGACTTTTTGTGACCCCATGGACTGTAGCTCATCAGGCCCCTCTGTCCATGGGATTTTCCAAGCAAGAATACTGGAGTGAGTTGCCATACCCTTTTACAGGGGATCATCCTGACCCAGGGATCAAACCCAGGACTCCTGCATTGCAGGCAGATTTTTTACCATCTGAGCTACCTGGGAAGCACTGAGGTGATGGGCCCAGACAAATTAAAGTCTTTGACCCAGTTTCTGTCAGGGGACTAGGGGCCAGGGTGAGATTCTGGCACTTGACCAGAGCAGGGGACATTTGAGCCATTCTCGTAGGAAGAAGCGTTGTGTGATGAATAGAGCACCACTTTGGGAATCTATTGCTTTGATTGACTTTGAGAACATTTTTTTTCTCAGTGCACCTTGGTTGTGTCTTAAGCAATGCACGGGAGAAATAAAACCTCTGTCACTAAATTGAGTCATTTTGAGAACATGCTAAGGTTGGACATTTGAATTAAGAGCTGGTATTCTGTAAAATTTAGTTTCCTTTTCCGTCTCTTTTGATGTATGCTTAGGGTGTGATTGTAATTCTACCAGTGTGTAGATTGAACCCCATGCAGCATGGTCAGCAACAAGCTCTTGAGAAGCTGAAATGCATACAGCTGGCGCCCTGCCTCTGGGGACCTGACTCCACAGCTCCCAGATAGAGGATATCAAAGCTTGCTACAAGTCTTTGCCCCTCATCCCACCGCAAGGTGGGGCCTTACAGCTTTAAAGAAGTGAAAATGGAGGAAGTAACATTTCATCAGATCCTGCACTAGGATTAAGAGGACTGCAACTTCCACCTTGCCTCTTAGAATTCTGACCTTAGAGACATCATGTGTACACACTCCAATTGACAGTCCCAGCTGAGCCCATACTTACAACTGATGTAGGAGTAAAGCTATCTTAGATCTTTCATAACAACTCATCTGCCAGCCAACTAAAGCCAAGTAACCTTTGTTGATCCCATGTAGGACAGAAGACTCAACCAAATGAGTCCTCATCTAATTCCTGGCCCATAAAAGCACATGGCACGATGACTTAAGCCATTCTGTTTGAGTACTTTGTATTAGAGGGATGGGTAACTGGAACACCAGTTAAATCCCTAGTGTCATTGTGGAGTCACAAGATTTGAAAACTGGCACTCCAATGTTAGCCACTATCTATTTAAAATACATTTTCCAACTTAATTTATCTGAATACTCTGTAAGCTTTGTGCTTCTTCAGAAAATGGTTTTCTATCTGGAAGGTCCATCTGCAAGCTTCTTGCCCCAGGGAAAGTGCATTTCTTCATGGAGTAAATTTTGATACCCTCTGTCAGTCAGGATGAGAAATGTTGTCTGTTCTAACATACAACAAACTTATGTGGACTTGACTTTTGTCTGGAGTGCCTCCCCTTGAAGAGGTATAACAAGGCTGCAAGCCCCTTATCTCTTAGGTGTCCACTAGGCCATCTTGTCGGGGAAGGCAATGGCACCCCACCCCAGTACTCTTGCCTGGAAAATCCCATGGATGGAGGAGCCTGGTAGGCTGCAGTCCATGGGGTCGCTGGGAGTCGGACACGACTGAGCGACTTCACTTTCACTTTTTGCTTTCATGCATTGGAGAAGGAAATGGCAACCCACTCCAGTATTCTTGCCTGGAGAATCCCAGAGTTGGAGGAGCCCGGTGGGCTGCCATCTATGGGGTCGCACAGAGTCAGACACGACTGAAGCGACTTAGCAGCAGCAGCAGCAGCAGACCATCTTGGTATTTCCCCTGGGAACCTCTATATCAGTTCAGAAGAAAGGAAGTATGCCTGAGCCAAAAATCTCACAGGAAATGGTAGAGGCCATTTCTCAATGGCATATATGCCATTGAGAGTGACATATGTTTACTCTGAATGCCATTTTTTAGAATCAGTCCTGATCCAACTGCAATGGAGATTACAAAATATAGTCTGGTGAAGGACAGGGAAGCCTGGTGTGCTGCAGTCCATGGGGATGCAAAGAGCTGGACATGACTGAGTGAATAAACAGCAACAATAAATGGGCCTAGAAAAATTAAAGGCACTCTTAAGTATCTACACAGTCTGCTGAAGCATTTTTGCCAGAGGGAATCCATTCTTCATCCCGCAGGCAGTACTGAATTAGGGAGAGTGAGAGGGTTTAAATAAGTCTTTACCAGACTTGTGCCAAGTCACTTTTCTAGCTGTGTGACCTGGACAGATTATTTAACTTCTCTGAGTTTCAGTTGTAATGAGGATAGCAATATCTATGCCATATATTGAGTAACTCAAATAAAATATAGGTCTCATAAAAAGAACTCAGAAATACATTTCACTCTTTCTTTCAACACTGCCTTCTAAAACAGACTCCATACCAAAGATGGACAACCTCTCCCTCTATATCCTTGGCAGACATTGCCAATCAGTTATGACACTTTATTTTCTACTTGCTGTGTTATTGGCCTCAGAATTCTTCTTACTTACAGGCAGCCAAAGCCAATATATTAGAGTTAGCTTTTAAAACACAACCTTATTTGTGATCTTTCATCTAGCACATTCGCTTGACAGACAGTCTTGCTCTACAGCTTCCATTATGGTTATGTTTCTTTATAGACATGCTTGCTTCTCCAATGAACTGTTAACTCTTTGAGGACAGATATCCCGCCTTTTTTATCTGCCCATCCTGTATGGTGCCCAACACAGTGCTTGACACTTCCCAGAATAACTATCTCTGAACTGAATAGATAGTACAGTAAATAATAGATAGCGTTTATGGTTGAATGCTTCACAAGCATACTTTTTTAAATACAAATCTTATGAAGGAAGAAATATTATGCTGACTTTCTTGATTGAAAAAAAGGGGGCTTTATAAAGGCAAAGTAACTTTAACATAGTTATTTGGCTAATAAATGAGAGAACCTGGATTGAAACCCAGAGGTTGCTGACTCCAAGCCTCACAACCCTGATTCTGGGGGCTTTATCAGCATCAGGTCTAACCATATACATGCCAATGTCTTTCAAGATAACTCCTGATTATGGAGAGAGAAGAACTGGTTCAGGACACAAGAAAGGAAATGAGGTACATGGTGGGCATAGATCCATCAGGGAAAATAAGGAAGTGAATGAAGGCGAGGCACACAGATCATCCTGAAGGAAGGGAAGTGAAAGTTTTTGAGACACAGAGATAGACCAGCAGAGAAGGCTGTGAAAGATAGAAATTCTTCTTTTAACTTGAGCAAGTTGCAATAATGGTAATAACATAGTATCCGTGGTAGTGGGGCAGGGCTGATTAAAAAGGCAAACCTTCCCTCACTTTCTCTCTGCTCTGCTAGACCTGGGCGTGGTCAGGAGGAGGGAGGGGGTGACAGTCACTGATGGGGAGGCCTAGTCCTAGATATGGGGGGTAAATCTGAAAATATGATCCAGCTTTCTGTGCCTCTTCTTCCTGAGGTCATCTCTCAGCCTCTGCTTCCAAACAGTTGACTACTGGAGAGTTAGGGCTTCAAGCTAACGGTTCCCAGACCACAGTGTAGCTGCAGAAAACCTCACCTGGGGTCTGATTTAGTTTTCTAGGGCCTCCATAACAAGGTACCCCAGACTGGGTGCCTTCAACCACGGAAGCTTATTTCCTCAAGGATCTTGAGGCTTGAAGTCCAAGATCACGGTGTCAGGAGGGTTGATTTCATTTTAAGACCTCTCTCCTTGGCTTGGAGTAGCCATCTTCCTTCAGTAAGACAGAAATTTTGATTAAAACGTGGGGGTTGTATAATTTGCTTTCAGACTAATAAAAATTAATTCTTTAAAAAAAAAGGTAGAAAACGTTACAAAGACATCTTTATTAACAAACTCAAACTCGGGGACCCTATTTGGAAAAGGCTTCCTGCCACTGTGATTTCTTGCCTTAGTATTTCTTCTTTGCACTTGCAAAGCAAAGACAAGAAACTAGAGTCATTTTTTTTTTTTTTTGAGGACCTCGTGTCAGACACAGAGCTAGATGCTTCTTTTTGTGCGTTCACTTATTTAATTTTCAATTGAGCCCTGAAGGTTTGTTGGTAGCATCCAATTCCACAAATGATAAAACTGAAGCTTAAAGAACGGATTCACTCATGCAATAAGTGTGAGATCCATGTTCTGTCTGAGTCTAAAGGCTGTTTGTTTTTTCCATACATGACAGTTTTCTCTAATATCTATATCGATAGCCATTGTCTTATTATACTTTACTTTTTCACTAGCTTATTCGGTATTCATAGAAAGAGGACTTCATCCAGAATGCTCTCTGCCTACAGAAAAGTTCCTGACAAACAGTAGGCCCTTAATATTGAATCGAGTGTGACACCTGGACATAAATGGCTAAATGTTCCGTATGCATGGAGGAAGGAATAATTGCAAAATACCATCTGCTGTTGGACCTGAATGTGGTGGGAGACACTGTATAAGTAGCAGTCAGTGGAGTGAAATTTCCTGGAACCGATGTTTCTCAGTGCCCATATACATTCACACTGTTCTTTACTAGTTGGTCTGTAGTAAGTTCTTGCTATTTCCCCACATTATTGGAGGACTTACTTTTTGTGCCCTGCGCCTCTGCACTGTTCAGAAATGGAAGGGCAGTGCAGCAGGAAATAATTAAAGGACTGGAAAAAGGAACTTGGGATTGGAGATTAAAGGAATTCAGCCCGGAGAAGAGAAAGATGAGGAGCTGGCTTCACGGTCTTCAAGTACCTAAGAAGATTGCATAAGAA
Source organism: Cephalophus harveyi (assembly GCA_006410635.1). NCBI lineage: Eukaryota > Metazoa > Chordata > Mammalia > Artiodactyla > Bovidae > Cephalophus > Cephalophus harveyi. The sequence continues at coordinate 236,153 of SJYT01071524.1, forward strand.
GGAAGGTGACCAAGTTCACTTCGGAAAGAAAAACTGGACTTAGATTATAGTTCCGGGGACTTAGAGGGGAATTAACGCAGAAGTGCCTGGCTACAGGTCCTCAGGCACAAAAGCGATCTGTACGGAGGAGGCTGTCTTTCTTCCCTCCCAGACTGTCACTAAGTGAACAGATGTCTTTGTGCCTGCAGCTGGGGGTGCTGGTGTCTCACAACAGCTTCATGAGTTACTTGTGCCAATCATTGCAACACACTGTGGCAGGCATCTTTCTTGCCATTTACTCAGAAAGTAAGTATCATCTCCATTTTTTAAAATGAAGAAGCTGAGATGCATAAGTATAAACTAATTTTCCTAAGTCAGACCTGCTCATCAGTGACAAGGTCAGGCCTGAGAACCGAGCCTGTCTGGCTCCAAGGGGCAGTGACAGCGGTGACGACACAGATAAAGAGCGCGCGTTCTTCGGTGACTTTCTGGGCGGCAGGTGCGCCCTGTTAGGGCTTTCGTGCATTATTGTAATCTCCCTACAGGGCTTCTCAGGGGCCCCTAGTGGTGGAGAACGTGCCTGCCAGTGCGGGGAACAAAAGAGACTCTGCTTTTACTCCTTGGTTGGGCATATCCCCAGGGGAGGGCGTGGCTACTCATTCTGCTATTCTTGCCTGAAAAATCCCATGGGCAGAGGAGTCTGGCGGGCTATAGCCCATAAGGTCACAAAGAGTTGGACATGACTGAAGCAGCTTAGCGTGCATGCATGCCGTCTCCCTACAGCCTTAATTGGAAAGGTTTTAAATCCACAATTTTCAAGTGAGGAAGTGCTGTAGAGTGGCAAGAGGACCTGCCCAAGGTAATGTGCCTGGTCAGTGAAAACCCTGGATTCAGACGCAGATCTGTCTTGCTCTTAACATCCTGCTCTTCTCTGTACAACATGACATCCCCCAGATTATATAAGAATGAAGAGTCTCCAATACAGGCTAATCAGTATCTGATATATAATAGAGTGAGCATATTATACAGGAAGGAGAGAATACTGCTTTCAGGAACAGACCAGACGGAACATTATGGAAGTAGTCACATTATGCTGGAGCATTTTAGGGTGGGTGGGATTTCCTTTCAGACACAGGAAAGGAAAGAAAGGGAGAGAGATTAAGAAAGAGGTAAAAACTACAAAATCAACAAGACTGAACTTCAAGGAACTAAGAGCTTGATAGAACATAAACTTATGTTGAGTTATAGCATGACAAGTGATTTCTGGGGACAACGAACAGAGAACTTCTAAGTGGCTTGTGTGGATGAGATAGTAAGTGTGAAGAAAGACCACATTTCCCAGCCCTCTTTGTGTCTGGGTAGAACAACACGACAGTGTTCTGGGCAGTGGGCTGTGGCGAGAAGGGACACGTGCCCGTTCCAGACCCTTTCATGAGACGGCTCCCGTGTTTCTCTAAGCCACGGTCTCTCTCTCTCCTAGGCTAGAAGTGAAGGTCTTTGAGATAGTAGAGCCACTAGATAAAAGGAACTTGATTCCTTGAGCTCACAGACTATTGGTAATCTCCCTGGGAGAGCCCACCAACCAAGGATTTTCATGCACAAGAAATCAACCATCGAGGTATCATGTTAGTAACGAAGGAAGTATACCTAGCTTGAGACCTTATGTCTTAAATCGGCATTCTCAAAAGTGCCTTTGCCATAACACTCATCCTAAAAATGTTCCACTCTAAATGAGCTTTTTTTATTGTTGTTAAAGTGAAGTTGCTCAGTCGTGTCTGACTCTTTGCGACCCATGGACTGTAGCCCACCAGGCTTCTCCATCCATGGGATTCTCCAGGCAAGGATACTGGAGTGGGTAGATGTGTCTGAATATCCTTTATATTACATCCCCTCTTAGACACTCATAATTTATACCAGTATATCAAGGGCTCTGTGAAATTCCTGCAATAAAAAATCTGGTAAACTCTGACTCAGTGCTCTGCAGACACATTTTTCTCCCACAGAATTCTTTTCCAGTAACAATTAGAATAGCTTGTGAAGTTCATGCTCTATGGAGCAAAGCATGGGGAATCTTGCTCTGGTCAATGTAGACTCACTGAAAGTGTTTCACCAGATAAGGAAAACCCTCAAACGTTACAGAGAAGCAAACATTTCACCACACTTCTTAAACCATGTAACTTCAGTCTATGATCATTTTCTCTTATTCACCACCATCTCTCTAAGGAAGAGGGGAGTTGCTAATCTGATTCAGAGTTCAAAACTTTGAGCCATGCTTACTTGTAAGAAGAATCATTCTGTATTCATATAATGGTCTTGTGCAGTATAGTTCTTGTTTTCTACATGATACATGAACAGCTCCAGAAGAGCTTGGCTTTTGAGTCAAGGGATCAATTGTTTGCCCCCTTCTCTCTTAAACTAGGTAAGAATTACGATAATTTCTGGCAATTTCAATTCCAAGATTTGTATTTTGAAGGGAGGGGAACAGGTAAGAGTAGGAATTATTTCCTAGGTGAGGTCCAAATACGTAAAAAGTCTTCACTTAAGGCATTGGTAAGCTAAGACATTGAATTTCATATCCCAACCCTTGTCTCCAAAACTTTTCTCCGAGGCAACCACTGAACTTTGCACATGGTCACAGTGACACAACTTTCCCCTCAAGGACTGAGCAAGCTGACAATTTTCTCTTTTTATCAATACTGATTTCCCTGAGAGTACAGTAAGAATCAAACCTGAATTTTATTATGTTTATCTTTATTATTAACATTTTCAGATATTTAACTGTGTTTTGCCTGCTTTGAAATAAAGCAGTTTTCCCTCTGAGTATGTGTCAAATGATAATTAAAGCAAATGGGAGGAGTCACAGCTTACACATCTGTCCTCTTGGTTACACTTTCACATGAGGCGATATAACATTGTCAGTTTCATTCTTTTTAAATATAAATGATTATGAGATACATTAAGCCCAATTATGGAGAAGATTCATCTATTAGCAGAAGCTGGACTACATAATGATAATAGCTTACATTTGCAAATCATTTTTTGCATACATTGTCTCCTCTGAACCTCAGATTAACTTGTGAAACAGGAAGGGCAGGGAATCATCTGCTCATCTGCAGACAGAAAGGTCATTACATCGGAGATGCAATGACTTTCCCAAGGTCACAAAGCCAGTAATAGGGTAAGCAAAGCCTACACTCAGGTTTCTACTCAGATACATGCTCCTCCTTCACCATCATAGCATTGATGTGATGAGAACAGTGGAGAAGAGCCCAGCCTTTGGTGTATAATCAGGTCTGAAGATAGATTCTCTAGCTTCCTCTCTACTATCTTTGTGCCCTTGGGGAAGTTATTTTACCTCACCAAGCCTCTATTCATCTATCTCTAAAATCAGGAAAAAAGGAATACTCACTTTCGTTTATTCCAGGATTAAACGAGACATTATGTGGTCAAATATTTGGCAGAGAAAGTTCTCAGCACATGTTAGTTCTCTTGAAATGCTATGAGACTGAGATAGTCTTTGGGAGAATTCTGATTTTAATTTTAAGAGGAAACAAGCCTCATTCTGGTTGGTTTGAGAAGGAGAAAGGTACTATGTTGCCTAAAATCTTTGTCCTGGATGGATAAAGAAGACATAGTATAAAAATACAATGGAATACTATTCAACATAAAAAAGAATGAGATAATGCCATTTTTAGCAACATGGATAGACTTAGAGATTATCATACTAGGTGAAGCAAGTCAGAAAGCAAAAAAAAATTACAATATGATGTCACTCATATGTGGAATCTAAAATACGATAGAAATGAACTATCTACAGAACAGAAACATATTCACAGACAGAACAGACTTGTAGTTGCCAAGTTGGAGGATAGAGGAGGGATGGATTCGGAGTTCAGGATTTGCAGATGCAAACTATTATATACAGAATTGATAAGCAACGAGGTCTTATGGTATAGCACAGGAAACAATAGTCAATACCTTGTGATAAACGATAATAGAAAAGAATATTAAAAATATATATTAAAAAAATATATATGTATACATATATTCTGGAGAAGGAAATATTGGAGGATAGAGGAGGGATGGATTCGGAGTTCAGGATTTGCAGATGCAAACTATTATATACAGAATTGATAAGCAACGAGATCTTATGGTATAGCACAGGAAACAATAGTCAATACCTTGTGATAAACGATAATAGAAAAGAATATTAAAAGTATATATTAAAAAAATATATATGTATACATATATTCTGGAGAAGGAAATGGCAATCCACTCCAGCACTCTTGCCTGGAAAATCCCATGGATGGAGGAGCCTGGAAGGCTGCCGTCCATGGGATCGCTGAGGGTTGGACACGATTGAGCGACTTCACTTCATACATATATTAATATATATGTACATCTAAATCACTTTGCTGTACAGTAGGAATTAACACAACATTATAAATCAACTATATTTCAATAAAATAAAATTTTAAAATAGCTTTGGTGCCTGGTACTGAGCATGGCATACAGAGGGGGCTTAGCACATAGTATTTTTGAAAACTGAATGGATAAATGGTGGTAACATCCTCAGTATTTGTTTAGTCTTCATATTATGATTCACTGTCCAAAGAGCTATTTGGATAAAAATGAAAAGGTCCAAAACAAGGTCCTTGAACTCAGATCACTGCCAGGGAGCATGTGATGAATTGAAGGTATGATTATATCAGTATTTAAAGGCATATGCCGAAGGAATGGCCCGACAAGAACCCAGAACATGGCGATTCAGCCACATCTGTTCTTGAAAGCACCTGCAGAATCAACTTTTTAAGAGGTATCATCTGTCAAGATTCCTCGACTGTCCCTCTGGAAGCTGTCTCTCTGGAAACGTATTCCAAAGGCAAGCCCAAGGACCTCAGCATTCCAGTCTTTGATAAATAAGCCCCTCTCTCTGATAGCCTCAGTGACAGATAAATCTGTCCACCCAAGGACATTTTCCAAGCGGGACGGGCTGTTTAAACTCCTTACCAGATTGCAGCTGGCACCCGCCACGTTGATTTTTCCCTCTCCTTATAATCATAATGGGATCTCAGCAATAAAGATGGATTTGTTAATTTCCATCCCCTTCTCACTTTCTCTTTTAATCACTGTCGAGCATAAATTAATTTCAGCTTAAAGAGCTTTCAACAAGATTCCATCATTGTCTAGGGCAGTAAAGGTCAAAAAACAGGAGCCTCTGAAAATACTCATCAGCTGTTTGCCAGGAATAAACTTTAGTTATTGACACTTAATTATTTCTATTTTGTCCAAGGCAAGCTGGAGTCAGCAAGAGAGACAGAAAGGGAAGGAGAGAGGGAGGTGGGAAGGAGAGAGAGAGAGAGAAACACGCTACCCAATGTGATCACCCACCTGCTCGTATGTTGAGTGTTATATTTTCTCCTGAATCTTTAATGAAGCAGACTAAATTTCCAATATCAGGCTTGATATTGTCAGTCTCCTCATAGTGAAATATAGAGTCAAGTGTTAGGTCACTAGATTTATTTAAATCCCAGCTCTGCTACATATCAGCTGGGCTGGGATGTCTGGGAAAAAACATTTAAGTTCTGGAATTTTACCTGTTAAAGTGCACTAATTGTACCCATCTTGCAGAATCATCCTGTGGAACAGATGAGAGAAAGGATGTAAAATACTAACTACAGAGCCTGGAATGTCATAAATATCCCACAAAGTTTAGCTACAATTAGAGGTCTTTCCTTTATAGGTCTGGCGCTTGAGAGTCTGCTGTGAGTCACAGACTGTGATACAGACAGAAACATATGCACACACATAGGATCATTAAGTAATGCTTCTTTTATCCCCCAACACAACTGAAGGAGGGTCAGGAATGTAGTATAGAAAAGCCTTCTCATGTGACCTGCAAATGTACACAATATTCCATGCTCTTTCGTGGGTTATTGGTGTGAAGTCTGGAGTTACTCAGATCAGTTACTTAATCCCCATCTCTGCCACATACTAATTATGTGGGATCTTGACAGGTTGATTATACGTGTGAACCTTAATTTCCTCAACTCTATAAGAGGAAAAATATCTCCCACATTTAATAGCTTATGAGGATGATAAATGACATGATATATGTAATCAATGAACTTAAGACATATTTAGATATACTGACAGATATATTTTATAATCTGTGTTATTAAGCAATAAAATAAGAAAATTATTAACAGTAATATTTAATACATAGTGTTCCCTGTGCCAGAGACTTCTCTAAGCCTTTGTGTATAATAACATTTAAACTTTACTAAAACCCTACAGTGAGGGTGTCACTATTGTATTCATTTTATACATGGTTAAACAGAGGAGGTCAGAGGGATTATTTAACTTGCCCAACATGATACATACAGTAAGTAGTGGAGCCAGGGTTGAAAATGATGCATTCTGCATCCAAGGTCTAAGCCCTTAATCATTCTGCCACCCTCCCTCGATGGGGCAGAAGAAGGAGATGGCATGCTACTTATCTAATAAAGTGGTATATAATTCCCATATATTAATATAAACACTGATATCCAGTGCATGGCCAGGAAGTATGGGGTGTAATTATAATTTTAAAAAGCATAAATTGGGAAGTTCTGGGACCTGACCACATAGCAATGCAACATTCTCAAATTTCTATGCAAACCTCTAACAACTGCAGGGGAGGAACTGCTTGATTTAATCCTCATGACAACCCTGGGAAGTGGGTATTAATAATACCCACATTTTTGCCTATAAGAAAACTGCTGCTTAGAGGACTGAGTCCCTTGTATAAGAATATACGCAGAAAGTGGTGAAGCCAGATCTGGGACTCAGGTCTGTCTAACGCAGCACCTGGGGATTTTCAAAGTTGGGTTATATAGCATCTTCCTTAATTGCAGCATTTAGTCAAACAAAAGCAACAGAGGATACTTAGAATAGTTGTTCTTAATTCTTTAAAAATAAACTCTATCTTTCTAATGCTTTGTCTCCTTTCTCTCCTCAATCTTAGCGCCATTCTAACCCCTGCACATGCCTACAATTTGGAGATTCCAGAATAAGCAGTTTCAAACTATTTCTAGTTATGCTCCCAACTTAAAAGTGTCGGGCATATGCATAATTTCTCTCAAGGACCTGCAAATAAAGATGTATGGAATGGAGCATATTTCTCTGAAACTCAGATCAGCTGAGGAGATCTGTGGGAAATGGAGATAAGACTTTCAAAAAGGGAGCTTTAAGTAGTATTTGGTGGTATGGGGCTGATTTGTGTTGGACATATCTAGCCTTGACTGGTTTTATTGAACCAGAGTCCGCAGGAGAGGCCATTAACGTTTTTAATGAATATTTCCGCAATTACCTTTGACTCAGACCAGTTCAGTTCAGTTTGAAGGTGTGTTTGGATGCTGGCCGTATTCTGGATTTCTGTACATGGTAAAGGTTGGTAGCAGTTTTTAGACTTTAAAACCTTACATTGCTCTTGCTGCTGTTGTTTAGTTGCTAAGTCAGGCGTGACTCTTGTGACCCCATGGACTGTAGCCCACCAGGCTCCTCTGTCCATGGGATTTCAAAGACAAGAATACTGCAGTACGTTCGACATTTCCTTCTCCGGGAGATCTTCCTGACCTAGGGATCAAACCTGTATCATCTCCTGTGTTGGCATGTGGGTTCCTTACCACTGAGTCACCAGGGAATCTCATATCATTCACAGTTCATTCTCAGTTTTGCTGGTTGCTCAGTATCTTCTTCACTTTGCCAATGACAAATGAGAAAACTGAGAACACAGGCTTTCTTTTCCCCAAAATATGCTCTGTTCAACATTGGACACTGTGCTAAGCCGCTCCAGGGGCCAGTGGAGAAAGAAAATGGGGATTATCGGCTTCAGGCTTTTATTTTTTCACAAATCATTTTATTCACTCACTGAACTCTTTTTCCCCAATATTTGTGACACTGACAGGTTTATGGCAATGGGCTAAGAATTTTTTTCTGCTTTTTTAAATTAATTTATTTTTTATTGAAGGATAATTGCTTTGCAGAATTTTGCTGTTTTCTGTCAAACCTCAACATGAATCAGTGGCTGCAGTTTTTGAGTTCAATCTCAACCAGAGTCAACCTGCTTTCAGCTTGAAGCACTATGTATTAAGTGTTTACTCAGTGACAGGTACTATGTGGAATATTAAGGACAGAGTTTTGACCAAGATAAAGTGATGGGTCCTTTCCTCTCAGAGTTTCTTTATAATGGGGGTCAGAGAAATGTACTAACCATTATGTAATTATATTTATAATAAGTGCTATGATGAAAAGATAATTTCATCATAGGAGCTGATCTGTTTAGGATAAGGATGTGTGTCATCAGTGAGATTGTATTATATCTTCAAAAAGGGCTTTAAGTCTTTAACTACTTTGAAAGCCAGTAGATTAAAAAGTTAACTCTATATTTAATGTGGCATCCTGGATAACTAAAAAAAAACAAAAAACAAAAAAAAACAGCCCTTTTGAATCTTCAATGTAGTTTCCAACTAGAATCCTCTCAAGTGTTTTTACTTAACTTTCCATGATCCTCCCCACCCCACCTTTATATATTATTTCCAAGCTGGCTGATCAATTCATTGTCACTCAGAACTGTCTGGGCATCAACCCGTCTTCTGACTGCACAGTATCCACTGTCTAAAGTCCCATTTCTATCCCTTTTTTTGGCTATATTTGATCATTTTTTCATGACCCATTCTTTGGAAAAATTTTATCACTGCATCTCTCCATGTCATTCCTCATTTCTCTGAATTCCTATTGTACTTACTATCCATGCTTCCCATTTAGACATTTTCATATGCTTCCTTCAGTTTCTGCTGCTTCTTATTTTTTCTATCTTACAGATGCCCTGTCTCCCAAACTCATAAGTAGTCTTAATATTTGATGACATTCAAAGCCCATGACATTGGATTGGATTAATAACTCCTGCATCTCATCTTATCAAATTCCATCTCATCCTATCTCATTCCATTGTATTTCTCTCTAATTAATGGCTCCTGACTTAATGCTGGGCGCGGTGCTAGTTACTGCACCTTAACTTGGAGGAACTTAAATTCTGAAGTACAGGAGGGAGTTGGGATGCAGGTGGGGAGGGAGCAAAGAAAGAGGGCCCTTCAAGAAACAAAAAGCCTTTTGAGTGGATATTTTTTGAAATAGAGAAATATATAGAAGAAGGGATGAATCTGTCCAGAATATTTGCATAGAGGTTTGGAATATTCTTCCAACTCTTTGAGAGACTGATGAGGGGTGTGAGATGTGTAGGAGAATATCTGAGACAGAAAAATAAGGCTCAGCAGAGATACCAAGGCTTATATGGGAAACAGTATAGCGGGGACAAGAATGTGGGTTGGATAGAGATCTGGGACTTTACTGGGAAATGAAACATTATTAACTCTTTCACGAAGTTATATGACTTATTTATGAGAATCCATTTTTAAAATATTTGAACAAAATGTTTAATTTAATATTTAATCAATATTAATTTAATGTTCAATCAATATCTTGTGGATCATTTATATGTTCATCATATGGTGGCTCAGATCGTAAAGAATCCACCTGCAATGCCAGAGACTTGGGTTTGATCCCTGGGTTGGGAAGATCCCCTGGAGGAGGGCATGGCAACCCACTCCAGTATTCTTGCCTGGAGAATCCCAATGGACGGAGGAGCCTGGTGGGCTACAGCCCCTGGGGTCACAAAAAGTCAGATGCAACTGAGCAACTAAGCACACCCACATATAATCAAACATCCCCATACTATTTTAATCCCTTTATTTTGTCATCATGTTTGTGCAAAGTTATGCTATAGAAAACAGGGATTTTTGACATTTAAGAAAAAAAAAAAAAACAGGCAAGGTAAAACTGAATTACCCAATTCAATTATATTGTGCAAGTATAATCATATTGAACTAAAAAGTTTAGTTAGAATGATGGTCACGTTTTAAATATACATATAATCAAAACCTCTTTACATGTATCAGTATTTCATTAGAAATAAATTAAATATTAAAAGTGAAACAAGATTTTTCCTTAAGCATGATTAATTTATTTTTAATTTTTTGGGAATTTTATCATATTGATTTGATCCTTCTATATGACTGGTTATTAAAAATACCATTATAGACTAATGAAGATGGCAGAGTAGGAGGATATGGTACTCATCTTCTCCATGAACACACACCCAAAATTCATAGAATTGTATAAAAGTCTCACTGGAAACTTACTAGAACCTGAAAGAAAGACTCCTCTACAGTCAAGTCCATAAGAAAGGTACGCACACAATTTGGCAGGAACATAGGAGAAGTGTTAGGCAGGGGCCTCTGCCCCTGGGAGAGTCTCAGGGGAAAGGGGAGGTTGCATGGTTGGAGGCTTGCCCTGGGGAATGAGGGCTTCAGCCACATCCTGGGGGCCCCAGGCCTGGGGTCCAACGCAGGGAATGCAAGGCGGGCTGCCGGGACTAAGGGAGGGCTGTGGGAAGCTGGATTCCGCTCATGAGGAGCACAAGGCAGGGAGGAGAGGTGGACAGAGTCCTGCCCCAGTGGCCGCCCTCTTCCCTATGACCAGTTCAGTACGGGACCCAGCCTGAGCAGGGCAAACACTCCAGTCCAACCTACTCACGACAGAGCTCTGCAGAGTGAGGGCTGCAATGGCAGGGAAAGGATGTGAAGAAAGGGGAACACTTTTACACCATTCAGTTCAGTTCAGTCACTCAGTCGTGTCCCACTCTTTGTGACCCCATGAATCGCAGCATGCCAGGCCTCCCTGTCCATCACCAACTCCCGGAATTCACTCAGACTCGCGTTCATCGAGTCCGTGATGCCATCCAGCCATCTCATCCTCACTCGTCCCCTTCTCCTCCTGCCCCCAATCCCTCCCAGCATCAGAGTCTTTTCCAATGAGTCAACTCTTCGCATGAGGTGGCCAAAGTACTGGAGTCTCATCTTTAGCATCATTCCTTCCAAAGAAATCCCAGGACTGATCTCCTTCAGAATGGACTGGTTGGATCTCCTTGCAGTCCAAGGGACTCTCAAGAGTCTTCTCCAACACCACACTTCAAAGGCATCAATTCTTCAGTGCTCAGTCTTCTTCACAGTCCAACTCTCACATCCATACATGACCACAGGAAAAACCATAGCCTTGACTAGACGGACCTTAGTCGGCAAAGTAATGTCTCTGCTTTTGGATATGCTATCTAGGTTGGTCATAACTTTTCTCCCAAGGAGTAAGCGTCTTTTAATTTCATGGCTGCAGTCACCATCTGCAGTGATTTTGGAGTCCAAAAAAATAAAGTCTGACACTGTTTCCACTGTTTCCCCATCTATTTCCCATGAAGTGATGGGACTGGATGCCATGATCTTCCTTTTCTGAATGTTGATCCTTAAGCCAACTTTTTCGCTCTCCTCTTTCACTTTCATCAAGAGGCTTTTTAGCTCCTCTTCACTTTCTGCCATAAGGGTGGTGTCATCTGCATATCTGAGGTTATTGATATTTCTTCCAGCAATCTTGATTCCAGCTTGTGTTTCTTGCAGTCCAGCATTTCTCATGATGTACTCTGCATAGAAGTTAAATAAGCAGGGTGACAACATACAGCCTTGACGTACTCCTTTTCCTTTTGGTTGTTCCATGTCCACTTCTAACTGTTGTTTCCTGATCTTCATACAGATTTCTCAAGAGGCAGGTCAGGTGATCTGCTATTCTCATCACTTTCTGAATTTTCCAGTTTGTTGTGATCCACACAGTCAAAGGCTTTGGCATAGTCAATAAAGCAGGAGTAGATGTTTTTCAGGAACTCTCTTGCTTTTTCAGTTATCCAGCAGATGTTGACAATTTTGTCTCTGGTTCCTCTACCTTGGAAGCATTACTATGAGCAAAGCTAGTGGAGGTGATGGAGTTCCATATGAGCTATTTCAAATCCTAAAAGATGATGCTGTTACTGTGCTGCACTTACTATGCTAGCAAATTTGGAAATCTCGGAAAAGGTGGAAAGACTGGAAAATTCAGTTTTCTTTCCAATTCCACAGAAGGGCAATGCCAAAGGATGTTCAAACTCCTGCACAATTGTGCTCATTTCACATCTAGCAATGTAATGCTCAAAATCTTTTAAGCTAAGCTACAATAGTACATGGACTGAGAAATTCCAGGTGTACAAGCTGGATTTAGAAAAGGCAGAACCAGAGATAAAATTGCCAACATCCATTAGATCATAGAAAAAACAAGAGAATTCCAGAAAAAAAAAAATCTACTTTTCCTTCATTGACTAGACTGAAGCCTTTGACTATGTGGATCACAACAAACTGTGGAAAATTCTTAAAGAGATGGAAATGCCAGACCACTTTACCTGCCTCCTAGAGAAACCTGTATGCAGGGCCAGAAGCAAGAGTTAGTACTAGACATAGAACAACAGCCTGGTTCAAAATTGGAAAAGGAGTATATCAAGGCTGAATCCCAACCAAGATTGCTGGGACAAATATCAACAACCTCAGATACACATATGATATCACTCGAATGGCAGAAAAGTGAAGAGGAACTAAAAGGCTTCTTGATGAAAGTGAAAGAGGAGAGTAAAAAAAGCTGGCTTAAAACTCAACATTCAAAAACTAAGATCGTGGCATCTGGTCCCATCACTTCATGGCAAAATGATGGGCAATAAATGGAAAGAGTGACAGACTTTATTTTCTTGGGCTCAAAAATCACTGTGGATGGTTACTGCAGCCATGAAATTAAAAGATGCTTGTTCCTTGGAAGAAAAGTATGAGAAACCTGGACAGCGTATTAAAAAGCAGAGATATCACTTTGCTGACAAAGTTCCACATAGTCAAAGCTACGCTTTTTCCAGTAATCATGCATGGATATGAGAGTTGGATAATAAAGAAAGCTGAGCACTGAAAAATTGGTGCTTTTGAACTGTAGTTCTGGAAAAGACTCTTGAGAGTATGTTGGACAGCAAGGGGGCCATACCAGTCGATCCTAAGTTAAATCAACACTGAATATTCATTGAAAGGACTAGTGTTGAAGCTAAAGCTCTAACACTTTGGCCACTTGATGTGAAGAGTCAACTCATTGAACAAGACCCAGATGCTAGAAGATTGGATGGAAGAGAAGAGAGAGACAGAGGATGAGATGGTTGGATGGCATTACTCACTCAATGGACATGATTTTGAGAAAACTCTGGGAGATGGTAAAGGACAGGGAAACCTGTCCTTAGAATGCAGGCATGCTGCATTCTATGGGGTTGCAAAAAGTTGGACATGACATCGCAACTGAACAAAAACAAGGAAACCACTGAGCAGTTGTTGGTATAGAATAGGGCAAAATAAAGTCTGTGCTTAAAAATAAGTTTTTTCAGCCAGCATTGAAGGAGAACTACTAAGGGCAGGGAGGCCAGAGAGAAGTAATATTATCTGGGCCAGATAATATGGGCCTGCATCAAGATAGCAGCAGTTGAAATGAAGACGTAGACTAAAAAAACATTTCGGTTCAATAATAAACTCTTGTCACTGGTAATGTTGATGATCATTTAGCAGCTGAGAAGTTGCACTCCTGTGCCAAATGCTTCTAAGGTCTGTAAAATTCAGGACAGAAATTAGTAAAGGGGCATTTTGTCAGTCTCTTTGCCTTGTAATAGCTGTCCTCAATGGGTATTTGCTGATTTGATTACTTTTTGTGGAGCATTTCCCAGTTACATCGAAGCCAGGTCTCTGAAGACAATACAACAAAGAAAAACTTCAAAATATTTCTGCTTCATCTTCCTAATTCAGGGCAAGAAGTCTGACTTAGAAGATTGTGGTTAGGGACATAGTAGAGAGAACTGATGAATGATGAAAAGAGGACCAGCCAGAATTTTATTTCTCCTTATACTGTTGAGTCTGAGAACAGAGAGAGAGAGAGAGAGAGAGAGAAATCACCAAAGGGAGAGGTTGCTCCCTTTTCAGAAATATGAGTGAGTAAATGGCAATTCTTGTTCATTAAAGTTCTATGGAGATAAAGAATGAAAATTTGTGGATAATTAGCCAATTTCTCTATCTGCAGAACTCAGCTGAGCATAAATAAAGAATAATCTTGCTATGGATGCGTGTGGTCATCACCTCCAAATGGAAAAATCTGCTCATCACCATTAAAGAGGACTTTTCATGTCATTCGCTTTGAAGCATTAACAAAAAGAAATGTACAATTAGAAGCAAAGATGTTGCTTCTCTATTCACTGCCCCGACTTTTGCCTCAGATAAAGTACAATCAGAAATGATGCTATTTTCTCCAATTTTGAAAACAGAGTGGCAGGAGTACACAGATCCCCTCCATGATCACTGCTAAACAGCGTGTCCTTATTAGTAGGTCTCAGGGCCGGGATGACCCAGAATGAAAAGGTAGTGCCTCATTAATTTCAATCTAATCTCAAATTTGTAAAATGCCATGTACTTTCCCAGTCATGTCATAACTGTGCCATGTATCATAATCAAATCTTCACAAGCAAAGGAGGAGTCTTGGCTAATTCTGTGAGAGTGTACACTCTTGATATCTTGCTTTTGTTCTTTAGCTATGAATGACTCACAGATCTAAACTGGGCTCCTCCTTAGTTTTCAACCTTGGCCACATCAAGATGATAGATTTTATCTGAAGCCACCTCTGATATAGCTGTTAATGTTAATCATTGCCTTCTCTTCACTCTCAAAATTAACAAGTTATTGCAGACACCTTCTAATTTATTGTTATTACTATTAATCTTAGCTGCTAAGAAATTGAAGGCAGTGATGGTACCTTGTCATTTTTGACTCTTTGCTTGGACTTTTCCAGGGCTTTGGACAAAACCTGGCTGTACAAGCTCAACAGTTTTCCTGCTAACAGAAGTCTTTGGTATATCTTTTGCTTCATTTGATTCTTTCAGAGACACACCAGATCAGCTATGATTTATTCCAGTTTAAAAATTAAGATATAGTGTTTTCAAAGTAGCGGTATAAAAGCCCCAAATTGCATAGTTCATGAGCAATATGATAAAATAACAATTAAGTTTGTTTGATGTCCGGATGCTAATACTCTCTCCTCTTCCCTTTATGGGAAGTTGGAAACATGACTGTTAATGACACCACAGATTTGGGCCTCAGCTTATCTTTCTTTGAGTCTTTTCCAGTTCCATTAACTCAGAAAGTTCAAAGGGTCTTTTGTTATTGCTATGTAATAGAGCACATTTCATCTTTTGTATGTTTGCAATGATTCCTTTGCAAATATGCAGTGGATTGTATTCTGTTGCAAACGTACTATGGATTGTATACAGTGGCATGCATTTACTTAAGAACAGAAGGTGATTTCATGGTAAAATTAAGATAGATCATTTCAGATAAGTGAAGACATCTCAAACATTTAGAATGAGGTCAAAGAACCTCAGTTCTAGTGTTCTAATACCCACTGTACAGTTCAGGATTATTCAGAAGCCAAGATATTTCAGTACAGAGGTTTACATTGCTATTTCATTTTCACAGAACATTCAGAGGTTTACAGATGCTAGGGCATCTTTCCAATTTCCAATTTACATTTCCAAATTTTGCGACATTCCTTGCCATGATACCATACTAGACACATGGGACCATGTAAGTCCTTATCTATATGGGGTAGCATCCCTCACGCTAAAGGCAGCATCTTGAGAATCAGTTGGGATAATATTGGTAAAATGCTATTTTGGTGCTTGACACACAGTGGGCACTTGATAAAGCTTATCATTTCATTTCAATGATTTTATTTTTTTATAATAATGATGGTGGTTGTTGTTCCCTACCTCCTTTTACTTCTTTTGTTCCTTCTCTATTTTTATACTTTTTCTTAAAACCCACGTAGATAATATACTTAACTGATTAAGGATTGTAGCATCAGAGAAAATGGCATACAGTTAGATATTTAAGAAACTCTTAGTCAACTTTTATGTGGGTTTCCCTGCCACCTCATCTCATAATAGGCACTATCCAATATGTTTAGAGCTTTAGTAACTAATGACCAGTTGGTTGGATTCTGCCACTTTACTAAAAATCATTCTTTTTTTTTTATTTTTACTTTATTTTATTTTACAATACTGTATTGGTTTTGCCATACATTGACATGAATCTGCCATGGGTGTACACGAGCTCCCAATCCTGAAACCCCTCCCACCTCCCACCCTGTATCATCCCTCTGGGTCATCCCCATGCACCAGCCCCAAGCATCCTGCATCCTGCATCAAACATAGACTGGTGCTTCGTTTCCTACATGATGGTATACATGTTTCAATGCCATTCTCCCAAATCATCCCACCCTCTCCCTCTCCCTCAGAGTCCAAAAGTCCATTCTATACTTCTGTGTCTCTTTTGCTGTCTCGCATACAGGGTCATCATTGCCATCTTTCTAAATTCCATATATATGTGTCAGTATACTGTATTGGTGTTTTTCTTTCTGGCTTACTTCACTCTGTATAATCGGCTACAGTCTCATCCACCTCATTAGAACTGATTCAAATGTATTCTTTTTAATGGCTGAGTAATACTCCATTGTGTATGTGTACCACAGCTTTCTTATCCATTCATCTGCTGATGGACATCTAGGTTGTTTCCATGTCCTGGCTATTATAAACAGTGCTGCAGTGAACATTGGGGTACATGTGTCTCTTTCAATTCTGGTTTCCTCGGTGTGTATGCCCAGCAGTGGGATTGCTGGTCCACTGGAAAAACCATAGCCTTGACTAGATGGACCTTTGTTGGCAAAGTAATGTCTCTGCTTTTCAATATGCTATCTAGGTTGGTCATAACTTTCCTTCCAAGGAGTAACTGTCTTTTAATTTCATGGCTGCAATCACCATCTGCAGTGATTTTGGAGCCCCCAGAGATAAAGTCTGACACTGTTTCCATTGTTTCCCCATCTATTTCCCATGAAGTGATGGGACTGGATGCCATGATCTTTGTTTTCTGAATGTTGAGCTTTAAGCCAACTTTTTCATTCTCCACTTTCACTTTTATCAAGAGGCTCTTCAGTTCCTCTTCACTTTCTGCCATAAGGGTGGTGTCATCTGCATATCTGAGGTTATTGATATTTCTCCTGACAATCTTGATTCCAGATTGTGCTTTTTCCAGCCCAGTGTTTCTCATGATGTACTCTGCATAGAAGTTAAATAAGCAGAGTGACAATATACAGCCTTGATGTACTCCTTTTCCTATTTGGAACCAGTCTGTTGTTCCATGTCCAGTTCTAACTGTTGCTTCCTGACCTGCATATAGGTTTCTCAAGAGTCAGGTCAGGTGGTCTGGTATTCCCATCTCTTTCAGAATTTTCCACAGTTTATTACCTTGTGCCAAAATGTCAGATGTCAATTACACAGACTCTAAGACACAGAGGTTGAAAGTCTGTGATGTGATACTTGAAATAGTTTTGTTCCATGGACCCAATATGCCAAATGAAGGCATTTTCCTAGTTAATGTTTATCTCTAATAATCTATAGCAAATAACTGACAAATCATAGGCCTCTAATCAAAGTCTCATAATGAAAGTATATATAAATTACAAACAGAATAATCAACAAAGTGTAGCTTCTCAGGGTTCTCTAGCAGTGGTACAGGTAATTCCATGATTTAATGATCTCCAATGAGGAAGTGCTCAAATTAAGATTATAGAACCATTTCCCAAAAAACCTACATAATCCCATTATATCTATCATTCTATCTATCTATTATGATGATCTATCATTCTACTATATCTGTCAAATTATGGTACCCGACTCATTGGTGGAGGCTTCCTGGATAACTTAGTTGGCAAAATTCATTGGTGGGCTACAGAAGTACTGGTGGGTTGTAAACTAAGATAAAATGTCATTTTCATTCTTTATGTCAAGGGGAAGAGTTAACAATTTCATATTTTTCAAGGTTTTTGATTTATGAATTATCTAAGAAGTACAATGAGGGTCACCAATATTTGATGTTAGTAAATTAAAAACTAGTACCAAGCTGAAATTTGCAGAGGACTCTAATCGCTCTGTAAAGCTGTCCAGTGTCATGTGCCCCTGGCAGTGTTGAAAGCCTCCTGTGCACGTGAGCACACCTGGAGAACTCGAGTCTCCAGCGTTTTGGAAAGAGGTATCATTGTGTCCTTGGTGACATCGTAGGTCAGCTGTAGTGTTCAACTGCTGCTATGTTTACTACTAAGTTTAGGTCATTTTGAGTTCGGCTTACTGTTCGTTGTTACTTAGCTAGCCTTCCACACTGCGGTCAACCCACTCCAGTGTTCTTGCCAGGAGAATCCCATGGGCAGAGGCGCCTGGAGGGCCTCAGTGCAAGGGGTAGCGAAGAGTCGAACAGGCCTGCAGCGGCAGCACGGCGCGGCCCGGCATGTGCCGCAGCAGCGCACATTTGCCACCACTAAGTTGCATCAATTGTGGTTTGATTAAGATGATCTCGTTACCTTGGAAGCTTTGGCTCCTAATAATCTTTCTTTCATACGCCTTGATTGCCTGCCTATTCTCCTTGCAAATGCCTTTCCAGGGGGTTCCTGCCTGGAGTTGGTTTTTCTAAGAAAAAGGAAAAAAAGTGATTTGGCTAAACAAAAATAGACCATAGTCAGTATCCGTGAGATAGCTTACCCTCCTTTAGACGTTCTGCTTTCTTGGAGCACTCACTTTGTTTCTTCTTGCTTCTCTAGTGCTAGAATAGTGCTGACCCTGTAGCAGACTTCCCCCAAAGTGTATTAAACAGGTTAATAAATACCGAATTGTAGGAAGAAATACATGCACATATTAAAATATATATTTAAAATCTGTATATTATTAACTAATTTTCACACTAAAAATTCTTCTAATCCTTGCAACT
The DNA here is from genome assembly GCA_006410635.1 of Cephalophus harveyi. Lineage (NCBI taxonomy): Eukaryota > Metazoa > Chordata > Mammalia > Artiodactyla > Bovidae > Cephalophus > Cephalophus harveyi. The sequence goes on from SJYT01071524.1 coordinate 254,962, forward strand.
ATCTTAGGTATTCACAAAGCAGCTAATGTTACGACTATGCACATTTGCAGATATAAAGTCGAGAGCTCAAAATAATTCCCTAAGGTTAAGAATCTGTTTATTGACAGAGCTGGAGCTCAAACTCAGATTTTCCTAGTCTTTTGGTAGCTCTTTTTACGAGCTTCCTCCCACCTCTGGGACTTAGTGGTTCAAAGTGGAACCCGAAATGCCTCCCTGGATTCCCTTGGCCCTACTTCCTCTCTCTGGTCCCCTCCAGAGACATCTGGGCCACTGCTGGGCTTCCTCCAACCAGAGCATCCTTAAGTGCTGAAAAACACAGCCCTGCTGAGCCTACTCATCAGCCAGTTGGCACTTTTTCAAATGAGCTCACTGAATGGCAAATGCACAGATAACACTGGGATAAAATGAGCTCCTCTTATTGATTTTTCCAAACCAATATGGCACGGGTGCTCCCTCTTTGTGCCATCTCCTCCCTCTGCCTGGAGGCATTCTCCACCCGTCCATCATTTTAATTAGACATTACACCTGGCACAAATGCTGAGTTGATTAACCTTAAAGGAGCTGAATAGGTTCTCTGATCGTTAACACAGGGCCCCTGACATATTATAACTCATGTTAACATGTGCTGTTGCACAAACTCACAGCTTCTTCAGCCCACTTTCCAAAGCCACTGTGCGGGGTAATAGCATCTACAGAGAGCTCTTCATGAAGCGTGCTCCCATAATAACACCATGAAAAGCAAGATTTAAACGATGGATTGGTGTGGACTCTGCAGATACTACTTTTTAATGTTTATATAAATGCATCTTCTGTGACAAGGGGGGTTCTGAGGAATGGTCCTTTGTGTTGGAGTGTGGTAAAGGAGGGAACACTGCTTTGCAGGGTGGAAAACATGGAGTTTCATCCTGTGTGGCCTGTGGTCTTTGAGTCATTTCTTAATTTCCCTGAATCTCAAACTATTTATATGGAGAATGGAGATTGAAAGGAGTGTGAGGGTATCCTTGTGATGTCTATAACTGGGGGCCATCAGCATGCCTCTTTGCTAGGGTGGACAGGGCATTGAGACTATCACATCCTTATTCCTTATTCCTGGTTAAGTAGTGACTGCTTCAAATAATTTATCCTTTGCTGATGAGATAATATGCCATAAACAAATAATTTTAAAAAGCTTTCTTCTTTTTCTTCTCCCAGACAAACTGCACAAATCAATTCTTACATGTTCTTCCCGTGGAGTTAATGAAATGCTTTCACCTCAGCATTAGGCTAAAACATTGCCCTATTAAAACTGCTCCCGCGTGAGTGCTAACTTGCTTCAGTTGTGTCCGACTCTTTGTGACCCCATGGACTATAGCCTGCCAGGCTCCTCTGTCCATGGGATTCTCCAGGCAAGAACACTGGAGTGGGTTGCCATGCCCTCCTCCAGAGGATCTTCCTGACTTAGGAATCAAACTCACATCTCCTGGGTCTCTTGCATCGGCAGGTGGGTTCTTTACCACTAGCGCCACCTGGGAAGCCCACACTTGCACCTGGTCTCCTATTGTATCAGGATGAGGTGAAGTCGCTCAGTCGTGTCCGACTCTTTGCAACCCCGTGGATTGTAGCCTACCAGGCTTCTCTGTCCATGGGATTCTCTAGGCAAGAATACTGGAGTGGGTTACCATTTCCTTCTCCAAGGGATCTTCCCGACCTAGGGATCGAACCCGGGTCTCCTGCATCAGAGGCAAATGCTTTAACCTCTGAGCCACCAGGGAAGAAAACTAAGCCCATGAGGAAGAAGGAAAAATTTAAGACCTTTTCCTTTTATCATTAAAGTTTGACCCTTTTAGTCTAACAAAAGGGTTATTTTTCAGTGGCAGGTCTGGGATTCAAGTCATGGATCCATCCCTCTGCTTTGCTCTGTGGTCAAAATGACTGGTAAGTTAGACTGTGAGCTTCATGATAACAGGGATTGGATTTAACTGTTTTATTTGGCACCTCTAATGCTAAGAACAAAGCCACATAGACAATAGACACAAAGTATGTGCTGACTGAATTATTTAAAATTATTGGAACTTCAAGAACAAGCAAAGACTGATGGAAAACATATCTGTGTCTGAATATTTTTATTCCTCAAATGGCATTATTTTGGTGGCAAACTACTCACCATTGTCTTGTGGGTAGGAAAAGCAATTCATTTCAGTGAAAGACAGTTTAACCCACTAGTTAGGCTTGACCTGGGTTTTCTTAGCTGTGTGACTTTGGTGAAGTTACTTGTTTTCTCTGAGTCTTATTTTCTTTCATATTGCACTTTGAGAATAAATGAGCTAATATATATAAAGTTGGGCTTCCCAGGGGCACTAGTGGTAAAGAACCTACCTGCCAATGCAGAAGGCACAAGAGATGTGGGTTCGATCCTTGGGTTGAGAAGATGCCCTAGAGGAAGGCTTGGCAACCCACTCCAGTGTTTTTGCCTGGCGAATCCCATGGACAGAGGAGCCTAGAAGGCTATAGTCCACAGGGTTGAAAAGAATCAGACAGGAATGAATGACTTAGCACACATGCACCCATATACAAAATTCTTGGCAAAGAATCTCATGTAGCCAGTATTAAGTAAATAGCATTTCATTTTAACACATCAAAGTGAAAAAAGAGAAAAGAAAATGATTGAGACAGTTCTTTGAATTGTTGTCAATCAACACTATAAATAAGCAGAGGATAGAAAAAGGTTAAGTTCTCTTGCTTTGCCTTAAAATATAGAGAGAAATCAGTCTCTTTGGAATTTCTTGGAAATAAGAATTTGTGTTCTGACACAATGATCTTATTTCTTATATACTTGTCTGGGAATCAAAGGCAAGGCCCTGAAGATAGGCCTCTGAGCACCTCTTTTCATCTCCTGAAACTTAAGGACTTCAAAGGTGTCCCACTTAAACAAAATCCCTGACCTCTAATCCTTGTCCATTTCTGTAGAAAGGTCAACTCTCTCGGGCTTGTGGCAAATGAAGTAACATCCACTCCTGCAGGAAAGCTTCATAGATTGGCGCCTGCACTGTGCTGAGTTAATCGGTTTCATCTTTGAAGTGTACAGGAACTGGGATTTCTTAAAGAGCTGTGATCATGCTACCAATCTTCTGAAGAAGTGCCCACTTTCCCTCAATTGCCACAGTGCGCAATGAGGACAAGTCAAGCTGTTCTCCTTGGCATCTACCCTGACCTTTCTAGATAAAGTACCTTGGCATCCGCCATAGCATACTCAATACTTGCCATTTGGCTATGACCATCTAGTTACTTTCTGTATTCCTGATCCAACAAGCTAGGGCTCTTCCATTTGATACTAGACTTTGCTGTTCTATCAGCAAGCATAGTGCTTGACACCTGGAAAACTCTCAAGAATGGAATTTTTAAAAATAATAATATAAATGAAAAACTTAATCAATACAGCAAGATCATGCATTGGGAAAGACATACTTTCCATTAAAAAGTATTGAATTCGTATACTGAATTTCCATCAACTGACTGTGTTACCTATGGAGCTATAAAGTCTCTCCAGATCTTAGTTTTAGTATGTGTAAAATAAGAATAAAGTTACAAATTATACTAGTTCTTAAACTATTTCAACCCTTTATTCTGTATTGTGCAAAACATGTGTTTTGTTTAGTTTTCTGCCTTCTATTGTCACCCTGCTTAATTAACTTACATGCATAGTACATCATGTGAAATGCCGGGCTGAATAAAGCTCAAGCTGAAATCAAGATTGCCAGGTGAAATATCAACAAACTCAGATATGCAGATGATACCACTCTAATAGCAGAAAGTAAAGAGGAACTAAAGAGCCTCTTGATGAAGGTAAAAGAAGAGAGTGAAAAAGCTGGCCTAAAACTCAATATTTAAAAAACTAAGATTGTTGGCCTCTGAGCACCTCTTTTCATCTCCTGAAACTTAAGGACTTCAAAGGTGTCCCACTTAAACAAAATCCCTGACCTCTAATCCTTGTCCATTTCTGTAGAAAGGTCAACTCTCTCGGGCTTGTGGCAAATGAAGTAACATCCACTCCTGCAGGAAAGCTTCATAGATTGGCGCCTGCACTGTGCTGAGTTAATCGGTTTCATCTTTGAAGTGTACAGGAACTGGGATTTCTTAAAGAGCTGTGATCATGCTACCAATCTTCTGAAGAAGTGCCCACTTTCCCTCAATTGCCACAGTGCGCAATGAGGACAAGTCAAGCTGTTCTCCTTGGCATCTACCCTGACCTTTCTAGATAAAGTACCTTGGCATCCGCCATAGCATACTCAATACTTGCCATTTGGCTATGACCATCTAGTTACTTTCTGTATTCCTGATCCAACAAGCTAGGGCTCTTCCATTTGATACTAGACTTTGCTGTTCTATCAGCAAGCATAGTGCTTGACACCTGGAAAACTCTCAAGAATGGAATTTTTAAAAATAATAATATAAATGAAAAACTTAATCAATAAAGCAAGATCATGCATTGGGAAAGACATACTTTCCATTAAAAAGTATTGAATTCGTATACTGAATTTCCATCAACTGACTGTGTTACCTATGGAGCTATAAAGTCTCTCCAGATCTTAGTTTTAGTATGTGTAAAATAAGAATAAAGTTACAAATTATACTAGTTCTTAAACTATTTCAACCCTTTATTCTGTATTGTGCAAAACATGTGTTTTGTTTAGTTTTCTGCCTTCTATTGTCACCCTGCTTAATTAACTTACATGCATAGTACATCATGTGAAATGCCGGGCTGAATAAAGCTCAAGCTGAAATCAAGATTGCCAGGTGAAATATCAACAAACTCAGATATGCAGATGATACCACTCTAATAGCAGAAAGTAAAGAGGAACTAAAGAGCCTCTTGATGAAGGTAAAAGAAGAGAGTGAAAAAGCTGGCCTAAAACTCAACATTTAAAAAACTAAGATTGTTGCATCTGGTCCCATCACTTCATGGCAAGTAGATGGGGGAAAAAAAAGTGGGAACAGTGGCAGCTTTTATTTTCTTGGGCTCAAAAATCACCATGGATGGTGACTACAGCCACAAAATTAAAAGATATTTGCTCCTTGGAAGAAAAGCTATGAAAACCTAGACAGCATATTAAAAAGCAGAGACATCATTTCGCTGAAAAAGGTTGCTCTAGTCAAAGCTATGGTTTTTCCAGGAGTCATGTATGGATATGAGAGTTGGACCTTAAATGTGGCTGAGTGCTGAAGAATTGTTATTTTTGAACTGTGGGGCTGGAGAAGATTCTTGAGGGTCACTCAGGCAGCAAGGAGATCAAACCAGTCAATCCTAAAGGAAATCAACCCTGAATGTTCATTGGAAGGATTGATGCTGAAACTGAAGCTCCAATACTTTGGCCACTTGATGCAAAGAGCCACTCATTGCCAAAGACCCTGATGTTGGGAAAGATTGATAGCAGTAGGAGAAGGGAGTGACAAAGGATGAGATGGTTGGATGATATCACCATGATTTTGAGCAAATTCTGGGTGATAGTAAAGGACAGGGAAGCCTGGCATGCTGCAGTCCATGAGGTTGCAAAGAGTTGGACACGACTGAGCCTTTGACTATGTAGATCACAATACACTGTGGAAAATTATGAAAGAGATGGGAATACCAGACCACCTGACCTCCTCTTGAGAAATCTGTATGCAGATCAGGAAGCAGCCGTTAGAACTGGACATGGAACAGCAGACTGGTTCCAAATAGGAAAAGGAGTACGTCAAGGCTGTATATTGTCACCCTGCTTATTTAACTTCTATGCAGAGTACATCATGAGAAATGCTGGACTGGAAGAAACACAAGCTGGAATCAAGATTGCTGGGAGAAATATCAATAACCTCAGATATGCAGATGACACCACCCTTATGGCAGAAAGTGAAGAGGAGCTAAAAAGCCTCTTGATGA
>SJYT01071524.1:261320-292763 GCA_006410635.1 Cephalophus harveyi
AGGAATGATGCTAAAGCTGAAACTCCAGTACTTTGGCCACCTCATGCGAAGAGTTGACTCATTGGAAAAGACTCTGATGCTGGGAGGGATTGGGGGCAGGAGGAGAAGGGGACGAGTGAGGATGAGATGGCTGGATGGCATCACGGACTCGATGGATGTGAGTCTGAGTGAATCCAGGAGTTGGTGATGGACAGGCAGGCCTGGCGTGCTGTGATTCATGGGGTCACAAAGAGTCGGACACGACTGAGCGACTGAACTGAACTGAGCTGAGCAACTGAACAGCTAGGGGTAGGGGTGGTGGAGGGAGGCACCAAGACAAGAGATGGAAGAAAAGACAAAATCCATCCTATTTTGTTCTTTTTCCTTTTAGTGTGACTCAGCAGCACTTACTTGCCCTGGCTGGAGAGTTTGTCCACATAGCAGTAGTTGATTGCAGTTTTCCCCACATTCTCAGAAACAGTCTTACATACACTCTCAGAGATTCCATCCACTGCTGGTCAATGGTACCTAATCAAAGCTGGATCTCAGCTCTATGGAGCCTATAACACAAGCTTCTCCACTTTAATAATTCTAACCTCTTTCCTTTGGCCATTGGCCTAGGAAAGATACCTCAATCATACTTTATTTTTTTAAATCCCCTTTTCTCCTATTCATTTCTCCATATTATGATTAACAATTTTTCATATTAAATTTTCTGATTCTAAGTAGCTGGGGTAACTTCTGTCTCTTGATTGTACCATGGTTGATATATCCCCTTGTAAGACTGTGGTATGTGTGAGATGTCATATTCACAAGACACTGAATGCTGAATGCTATGCTCATCTTGTATGAGTGACTTACCAAACAGGTCATGTTATTATTTATGTTAGTTTGATTTCTTATTATAATAAAAGATACAGAACATAAATTTCACCATTTGAACCACTTTTGAGTGCACAGTTATGTGGAAATAATGCACTGACGCTGCTCTATAGCCATCATCACCATCCATCTCAAGAACTTTTGATGTTTCCAAACTAAAATGTTATACCCACTCAACAATAACTCTTCATTCTACCCTTTCCTCAATCCCTGGTAACTACTATACATTATTTTTCCATGAACTTGAATGCTCTAGGTACCATCAGAACAAGACCCAGTTTTCCCCTCAGTCAGTCTCTCCTACCAGGAAGCTTCCATAAGCCTCTTAACCTTCTCCATCAGAGGGCAGAGAGAATGAAAACAATAGACACAGAAAACTAATCAAATGGATCACATGGACCACAGCCTTGTCTAACTCAATGAAATTATGAAGCATGCCGTGTAGGTCCACCCAAGATGGACGTGTCATGGTGGAGAGTTCTGACAAAATGATATTGTCACTGGAGAAGGGAATGGCAAACCACTTCAGTATTCTTGCCTTGAGATCCCCATGAACAGCATGAAAAGGCAAAAAGATAGGACACTGAAAGATGAACTCCCTGGTCACTAGGTGCCCAATATGCTACTGGAGAACAGTGGAGAAATAACTCCAGAAAGAAAGAAGAGATGGAGCCAAAGCAAAAGCAACACCCAGTTGTGGTTGTGACTGGTGATGGAAGTAAAGTCCAGTGCTGTAAAGAACAATATTTCATAGGAACCTGGAACATTAGGTACGTGAATCAATGTAAATTGGAAGTGGTCAAACAGGACATAGCAAGAGTGAACATCGATAATTTAGGAATCAGCAAACTAAAATGGACTGGAATGGGTGAATTTACTCAAATGACCATTATCTTTACTGCTGTGGGCAAGAATCCCTTAGAAGAAATGGAGTAGCCATCATAGTCAGCAAAAGAGTCCAAAATGCAGTACTTGGATACAATATCAAAAATGAAAGAATGATCTCTGTTCATTTCCAAGGCAAATCATTCAGTATCACAGTAATCCAAGTCTATGCCCTGACCAGTAATGCTGAAGAAACTGAAGTTGAACGGTTCTATGAAGACCTATAAGACTTTCTAGAACTAACACCCAAAAAAGATGTCCTTTTCATTATAAGGGACTGAAATGTAAATGAGGCAGGGCAAAGGCTAACAGAGTTTTGCCAAAAGAACACACTGGACATAGCAAACACCCTCTTCCAACAACACAAGAGAAGACTCTACACGTGGACATCATAGATGGTCAATACTGAAAGCAGATTGATTATATTCTTTTCAGTCAAAGATTGAGAAGCTCTATAGTCAGTAAAAACAAGACCAGGAGCTGACTGTGGCTCAGATCATGAAGTCTTCATTGCCAAATTCAGACTTAAACTGAGGAAAGTAGGGGAAACCACTAGGACATTCAGGTATGACCTAAATCAAATCCCTTAGGACTTTACAGTGGAAGTGACAAAGAGATTCAAGAGATTAGATCTGATAGATTGGGTACCAGAAGAACTATGGGTGGAGGTTCATGGCATTATACAGGAGGCAATGATAAAGATCATCCCAAAAAAAAAGAAATGCAAAAGGCAAAATGGTTGTCTGAGGCGGCCTTACAACTAGCTATGAAAAGAAGAGAAGCAAAAGGCAGAGGAGAAAAGGAAAGGTATACCCATTTGAATGCAGAGTTCCAAAGAATAGCAAGGAGAGATAAAGCTTTCTTCAGTGATCAATGCAAAGAAATAGAGGAAAGCAGTAGAATGGGAAAGCCTAGAGATCTCTTCAAGAAAATTAGGGATGCCAAGGGAACATTTCATACAAAGATGGGCACAATAAAGGACAGAAATGGTATGGACCTAACAGAGCATAACATATTAAGAAGAGGTGGCAAGAATACACAGAAGAACTATACAAAAAAGATCTTCATGACTCAGATAATCACGATGGTGTGATCACTCACCTAGAGCCAAACATCCTGGAATGCAAAGTCAAGTGGGCCTTAGGAAGCATCACTATGAACAAAGCTAGTAGAGGTGATGGAATTCCAGTTGAGCTATTTCAAATCCTAAAAGATGATGTTGTAAAAGTGCTGCACTCAATATGCCAAAGAATTTGGAAATCTCAGCAGTGGCCAGAGGACTGGAAAAGCTCAATTTTCATTCCAATCCCAAAGAAAGGCAATGCCAAAGAATGTTCATACCACACAATTGCACTCATCTCACATACAAGCCAAGTAATGCTCAAAATTCTCCAAGCCAGGTTTCAACAGTAAGTGAACCATGAACTTCAGATGTTCAAGCTGAATTTAGAAAAGGCAGAGGAATCAGAGATCAAATCACCAACATCTGTTGGATTATCAAAAAAGCAAGAGAGTTCCAGAAAAACATCTACTTCTGCCTTATTGACTATGCCAAAGCCTTTGACTGTATGGATCACAACAAACTGTGGAAACTTCTTCAAGAGCTGGGAATGTCATCTTGACCTGCCTCCTGAGAAATCTGTATGCAGGTCAAGAAACAACAGTTAGAACTGGACATGGAACAACAGACTGGTTCCAAATTGGGAAAGGAGTACATCAAGGCTGTATATTGTCACCCTGATTTCTTAACTTTTATGCAGAATACATTATGCAAAATTCTGAGCTGGATGAAGCAGAAGCTGGAATCAAGATTGCCAGGAGAAATGTCAACAACCTCATATATGCAGATGACACCACTCTTATGGCAGAAAGCGAAGAAGAACTAAAGAGCCACTTGATGAATTNTTAACTTTTATGCAGAATACATTATGCAAAATTCTGAGCTGGATGAAGCAGAAGCTGGAATCAAGATTGCCAGGAGAAATGTCAACAACCTCATATATGCAGATGACACCACTCTTATGGCAGAAAGCGAAGAAGAACTAAAGAGCCTCTTGATGAATTGAAAGAAGAGAGTGAAAAAGTTGGCTTAAAACTCAACATTCAGAAAACTAAGATCATGGCATCTGGTCCTATCACTTCATGGCAAATAGATGGGGAAACAATGGAAACCATGGCAGACTTTATCTTTTGGGCTCCAAAATCACTGCAGGTGGAAACTGCAGCCATGAAATTAAAAGATGTTTGCTCCTTGGAAGAAAAGCTATGACCAACCTAGACAGCATATTAAAAAGCAGAGACATTACTTTGCCAACAATGGTCTGTCTAGTCAAAGCTCTGGTTTTTCCAGTAGTCATGGATAGATGTGAGAGTTGGACTATAAATAAAGCTGAGCTCTGAAGTGTTGATGCTTTTTAACTGTGGTGTTGGAGAAGACTCTTGAGAGTCCCTTGGACAAGGAGATCAAAGCAATCAATCCAAAAGGAAATCAGTCCTGAATATTCATTGGAAGGACTGACGCTGAAGCTGAAGCTCCAATATTTTGGTCACCTGATGCAAAGAACTAACTCAGTGGAAAAGACCCTGATGCTGGGAAAGACTGAAGGCAGGAGGAGAAGGGGATGACAGAGGATAAGATGGTTGGGTGGCATCACCAGCATGATAGACATGAATTTGAGTAAGCTCTGGGAGTTGGTGAGGGAAAGGGAAACCTGGCCTGATGAAGTCCATGGGGTTGCAGAGAGTCAGACATGACTGAGTGACTGAACTGAAATGTCATCTAAATAGAATTATATATTATTTTTACTTTTGCATGTAGCTTATTTCAATTAGCATAATGTTTTTGAAGTCTCTTCACAGTGTAGGATGTGTCAGAACTTATTAATTTTAAGGCCAAATAATATTCTATATTTCTGTTTATTCATTCATACATTGGGAACATTTCAGTTGTTTTAACCCTTTGGCTACTGTGAATAACATCGCTATGAACATGAGTGTACAAAACCCTGTACATGGAAAACAAAATGTGGGAGTTGGAGTGAAAAATACAGAGCTTTGAGAATGTGTTTGAACTCAAGTGGCCATCTACTTGTTTAAAACAGGTAGATATAGGTCAGCCTTTATGAACTCCATGGGAAACACAACTCAAAAACCTACAAGATAAACACAAAAACTAAAGAGAAAGAAGCACAAATGCAACCCAAAGAAAATCATCACGCCACAAGAGAAGAGACTAAAAGAAAAGCAAAAGAATAGAGAAGAACTACAAAACCAACCAGAAACAAATAATAAAATGGCAATAAGTACATACCTCTCAATAATTAGTTTAAATATCAAAGGAGTGCAATATTTCATCAAAAGACATGCAGTCGCTGACTGGATTAATGAGATCTATCTCAATGCTGCCTACAACAGATTCATTTCAAACCTGCAGACATACACAGATTGAAAATATGGGACTGGAAAAAGATATCCGATGTAAATGGAAGTGAACAGTAAGGTAGCAATAGTCATATCAGACAAAATAGATTTTAAAACAGAGTCTATAATAAAAGACAAAGAAGGACATTACATTGTGTTGGCCAAAAAGTTCATGGGAAAACCCAAATGAACTTTTTGGCAAACTCAAAATAATGATAAATGAATCAATACAAGAGGAGATAAAATTTGTAAGCATATATTTCTCTAATACAAGAATGCCTAAATATGTTAAATAAATACTAACAGACATAAATGGAAAAGCTGACAATATTAATAATAAAATAGTATTATGGAACTTTAACACCTCACTTATATGAGTGGACACATTATCCAGACAGAAAATCAATAAGGAAACAATAAAAAATCTCAAATAAACAATCCGAACTTCCATCTAAAGGAATTAGAGAAAGCCAAAAATATCCCATTTAAAGTTGCATCATAAAGAATAAAATAACTGAGTAAATCTAAACAAGGAAGTGAAAAACCAATATTCTGAAAACTATAAAACACTGAAGAAGGATACAGAAGATGATATAAAGAAATTAAAAAATATCCAGTGTTCATGGATTGAAAGAATCAGTACTGTTAAAAGTCAACACTACTCAAAGCAATCTACAAATTTAATGTGATATTTACCTAAGTACCCACGACATTTTTCACAGAAGTAGGAAAAAAAACCTTAAAATTTGTATGGAACCACAGACTGTATATGAGAAAAATGAAAAAAAAAAAAAGATGAAAATGTCACATTTCCTGACTTCAGATTATATATTACAAAACTATACTATGGTACTGGCACAAAAACATGCACAGATCAATGGAACAGAATAAAGAGCTCAAAAATAAACTCATGCATATAAGGTCAGTTAGACTACAACAGTGTAAGCAAAAACGTAAAATGAGGAAAAGACATTCTTTTCAATAAGTGGTATTGGGAAACCTGGACAGCTGCATGTAGAAGAATGAAATTAGAACATTTTATAATACCAGAAGAAAGCTGAGCACTGAAGAATTGATGCTTTTGAACTGTGGTGTTGGAGAAGACTCTTGAGAGTCCCTTGGACTACAAGGAGATCCAACCAGTCCATCCTAAAGGAGATCAGTCCTGGGTGTTCATTGGAAGGACTGATGCTAAAGCTTAAACTCCAGTACTTTGGCCACCTCATGCGAAGAGTTGACTCATTGGAAGAGACTTTGATGCTGGGAGGGATTGGGGGCAGGAGGAGAACGGGACAACAGAGGATGAGATGGCTGGATGGCATCACTGACTCGATGGACGTGAATCTGAGTGAACTCTGGGAGTTGGTGATGGACAGGGAGGCCTGGCGGTCTGTGATTCATGGGGTCGCAAAGAGTCGGACACGGCTGAGCGAGGGAACTGATGCTGCTGCTAAGTCACTTCAGTTGTGTCCAACTCTGTGCGATGCCATAGACGGCAGTCCACCAGGCTCCCCCATCCCTGAGATTCTCCAGGCAAGAAGACTGGAGTGGGTTGCCATTTCCTTCTCCAATGAATGAAAGTGAAAAGTGAAAGTGAAGTCACTCAGTTGTGTCTGACTCTTAGCGACCCCATGGACTGCAGCCTACCAGGCTCCTCTGTCCATGGGATTTTCTAGGCAAGAGTATACAAAAGTAAATTTAAAGTGGATTAAAAACCGAAATGTAAGACTTGAAACCTAAATTCCTAGAAGAAAACATACGCAGTACACTCTTTAAGTTTTAGCAATATTTTTGGATATGTCTTCTCAGGCAAGGAAATCAAAAGCCAAATAAACAAATGAGACCTAATTAAACTTAAAAGTTTTTGCACAGTGAAAGAAACCATCAACAAAACAAAGAGACAACCTACTAAATAGGAGAAGATATTTGCAAATGTTATGCCTGATAAATGGTTAATATCAAAATATAAAGAGCTCTTAAAACTCAATATCAAGAAAACAAACAACCCAATTAAAACTGAGCAAAATACCTGAATATATCTTTTCCAAAGATGACATACTGAAGGTCCAGGCACATGAAAAGATGTTCAACATCATTAATCATTAGAGAAACACAAGTCAAAACCACAATGAGATATCACCTCACAGCGGTCAGAATGGCAATAGTCAAAAGGACAGAAAGGGTCTCCTGTCCTTACACAAAGAGGAGAGACATGGAGAAATGGAAATGGTGTTCACTTTTGTGGGGAATGTAAGCCACTGAGGTAAATGGTATAGAGTTTCCTCAAACAATTAAAAATAGAACTTCCATATAATCCAACAATTCCATGACTGGATATATATCCAAAAAAAAAGAGAAAACCTTAATTTAAAAAGATATATGTGCCTCAATGATTGTAGCAGTATTATTACTTACAATAGCAAAGGATGTGGAAGCAACCTAAGTGTCCATCAACAGATACATGGATAAAGAAGATCTATATATATATATATATATACAATTGCACACTGATGGAGCTGGGGGGTTTTATGCTTACTGAAGCAAATCAGAGAAAGACAAATGCTGTATATTTTCACTTATACGTGAAATACAAAAAAAAAAAAAAAATACAAGTGAATATAACAGAACAGAAACAGACTCACAGATACAAGCTAGTTTGCCAAGGAGGAGGGGAACAGGAAGATTGGGAAAATAGGGCAAGGGTAAGAACATGTACAGAAGAGGTATAAAATGAATTAAGATGCAACAATTTATTTTAACTTAAACAAAAAAAAAAAAAAAAAAAAAAAAATACAAGTGAATATAACAGAACAGAAACAGACTCACAGATACAAGCTAGTTTGCCAAGGAGGAGGGGAACAGGAAGATTGGGAAAATAGGGCAAGGGTAAGAACATGTACAGAAGAGGTATAAAATGAATTAAGATGCAACAATTTAATGTTCATCACAGAGAATATACCAATATTTTATAATGACTTTGAATGGTATGTAATCTACAAAAATATCAAATTACTCTGTTGTACACTTGAAACTAATATAACATTGTAAATCACACTTCAATAAAATAAATAATTTAAATTTTTAAATAAAAAACTATTAGAAATCATTGAAAAGGATATAATGTTCTAACTCAAAAAAAAAAAAAAAAAAAGGCAAGAAAAGAAACCAAAAAATTCCAGAATTTATTTAGTTTTATGTGTCACCGGGGAGATGTGTATAAGAGACAGGATATAATGTTCTAACTCAAAAAAAAAAAAAAAAGGCAAGAAAAGAAACCAAAAAATTCCAGAATTTATTTAGTAAATTTGGAGAGATAGCATAAGAAATCAGTTAAAAATGTAAGAAAAAGAGTTATTTAGCTTACATTTTATGTAATAATTGCATCTTACTTGGAAGATCCACTGGAGAAGGAAATGGCAATCCACTTCAGCACTCTTGCCTGGAAAATCCCATGGTCGGAGGAGCCTGATAGGCTACAGTCCAGGGGGTCGCAGAGTCCGACAGAATGAGTGATTTCACTTTCACTTTCTTTGTGTCACTTTCACTTTCTTTGTTAAGTTAGATCTGATAAAAGTTACTGAACACGGTAAGCTGCACTAGATTATTCGTTAGTGTTAGAGGTGCAGACTCAATTAGACATGGACTTGCCCCCACCTTCTGCAGGACATCACCACCAGATAATATCAGAAAGATAAGTTGGGTCTACTGAAGTGCATCTAGGATAAGTTTTTCCAAAGCTCACAGAAAATGCCTCATTTCACCGACTTTATGGAGTTTACCCTTACAACCTGTCTCAGTACACCAGGCTATCACTTCCCACACCGCCTCCATATGTCAGGTGTCATGTTATTAATCTGAGCCTGGGGGAGATAAGTAGGATGAAAAAATATTTTTTAAATTGTCATCAGAAATCCTTTTAGAGAGAAGACTGTCTTTGTTTAGGAAAATACCTTGCAGAGCTTTCTGGAGGGTTGATGTCATCTTGAAGATACGGGCTTCTGGGAGCCTAGGAAACAAAGAAACAACCAAACTCATTTGGACAGAAACTACAGAGTGAAGGTAAAACATGAGAAATAAAGAAGATAGGCAGATAGGGAATCAATAGGACAGAGGCAGACCAAGAAACGTGCAAGGTGGACGAAGTCTGTGTGTGTGTGCAAAAAAATCCTTTTATCACCTGATTCTTCAACAAAGTCATTTGCTCATATACAAGGCTGTCTTTAGACTATTTTTTGTTTCATTATTCTTTTTAGAAATCCAGATGGAAAAAGAAAATTAGCTTCCACATCAAAGTTGATCCACTGCAGAACAGGCAAGTATCATAGGATAGGGTGAAAAAATTATTCCCTGAAACTGGTCCAGTGGAAGCAGAAATTTATAGCTCAAGTGGGTCATGAGAAAAGAATAACCAGCAACTTCATCCCAACACAAAAACAATGGAGAAACCATTAGAAAAGCTATAATATATGGCACAGATATTTGAAATATTTTTGCTTTATTTTTTTAAAGCCAGGTGACTATGTGTTACTGGAATATCTGTGAAGATCTGAGATCCCAATACAAAGTGGTATCTAAGGTCGTGATTGGAATCACATGCATTAGATTCAGTCAGAATTAATTTCTTATTTTTGCCTCAGTGTTTTGAGGCACATTACTTCCCTTCTCTGAGCTTCCATTTCCTCATAAGTCACTCTCCTCTTTCACTTTCATCAAGAGTTCCTCTTCACTTTCTGTCATAAGGGTGGTGTCATCTGCATATCTGAGGTGACTGATATTTCTCCTGGCAATCTTGATTCCAGCTTGTGCTTCTTCTAGCCCAGCGTTTCTCATGATGTACTCTGTATATAAATTAAGTATAAAATTATGCAAATCAAGCCAAGCGGTGAATCTTAATTTCATCAATCAATCATAGACATTGTCTCTGAAATTTGGGGGGCACATTTGCCATATATTTATGCTATAGTCCCATTGACTCTTACCCTTCCCAGAATATAAACAGAATACAATCACACACAAAAAACTCTGCACTTTTGCTAATTATTGCACACACTCTGTTAAGTATTTATTTCTCTCCTGGACTGTGAGTTCCTACCATCAGTTGTTTTTGGTGCTGCTAAGTCATGCTAAGTCTTTTGCAATCCCATGGACACCTGTGGGATTTCCCAAGCAGGAAACAGGCTGCCATTTCCTCCTCCAGGGGCTTTTGCTGACTCAGGGATTTAACCCACATCTCCTGCTTGGCAGGCAGATTCTTTAATGGTGAGTCACCTGGGAAGCCGTTGCCATCAGTATGTGGGTCTGTTGGCTGCAATAGGTACACACAACAACAGCTATGCTGGCTGGAGAGATGGATGAATAAATGGATGAAGGCTGACAGAAGGTGGACTATAATCCATGTTCACCTGGTGTTGGCATTTCAAAGGAATTCTAGGAAGGTATAGACTAACTCAGGGAATTCTAAGTGTGGACTTTAAAGTCCTTCAGGCTTTGACCCTCCTTGTTCCAGAACTTCATTTCTTATCCTCTTTTCCTGGGTTTTATTCCCCAGCAATTCTGACTGTAGAGGAAGCAATTATCATGTTTATCTGACTTGTCAGTTTCCATTTCTCCACTTCCCATTAGTCCAAGTTTCCATTTTTCCATTAGTGGTTCCCCCTCTGATTCTGGGCCACAGTCATTGTTTTCTAGTTGGGTATATGATTTAAGCCTGTCACTGAAGATTGAATCTTAGGATTTTTGCTTTCAAGGCTAGTAGACAAAATTGATTCTGTCTCTTTCTCTGAATTCTGTAACTCAGAGATGTGAGGCTGGGAGGTGCTCTGGTAAGTCTTGCTGTCATGAGGAATGTCAGGTTAAACACAAAAGAGGAAGGAAAACACCAGCATCATGGGGAGAAATGGGGCCAAACACCACAGCACCATGAAACTGACAGACTTCTCTAAGGCCAACACGGAGTCTCTTTCACAGCCAAGCTTAGAAGACACTTTGGGTTTGGTTCTAGACCACTGCAATAGAGTGACTATCTCAATAAAGCAAGCGACACAAATTTTTTTGTTTCCCAGTGCACATAAAAATTATGATTACATTATACCACAATTTATTAAGTTGAAACAGCATTATGCCTAAAAAAATAACCAATGTACATACTTTAAAAAATGCTAACCCTTACTTCAGCCTTCAGTGAGTCGCAGAGTAACATCAGAGATAACTGTTTGCAGATCACCATAACAAATATAGTAATGATAAAAGGTTTGAAATATTGTGAGAATTATCAAAATACGACACACAGGTAGGAAGTGAGGAGATGCTTTTGGAAAGAATGGTGCTGATAAACTTGCTATAAGCAAGGTTGCCACAGACTTTCGATTTGTAAAACCTGCACTATCTGTGAAGCACAATAAAAAAAGAAAACTAGAAACGACTGTATTATTATATGATACAACAAACTTCGCATATAATTCACTTATTATATCAATCAGCCGGAAATGGGCATTTTAATTGCCTGACGTTGAAAAACGATGAGCTAAGAGGAAGGCTGCTATTTCTAGTTCCTCACGGTCTTTCTTCCAGACTTCTTTTCTGGTGATAGAACCCATCTTTTCATCTTGGAAGCTCTTCCTCCTCCCTGTGGTCTTGTGAATTCTGCCCTGCCTCCTCTGCAGCCAGAGCAAATCAGAGCCCTGTTAGAAGTCCGGTATGCACACTGAGAGGGGACTAACAGGGCGGACAGTGGAAGCCTGAAGCTCCCTATGGTCCTCTTCACACTACAGGAAGAGAATAGAGGAACCATTTGGTTGTCAAGATGAAAAGAGCACTGGGTGTGGACGAACAGGGTCTTGATGGCATCATTTGGAAACATAGATCCAATTATTTCTGAAGCTGGTTCCATCCCTTGCAATTCCCAACTATGAGAACCTATAAATTTCCTTATTGCCTCAAATTGGCTTGAACTGGATTCCCATCATTTGTAGCCTGAACTGTGCTAATGAGGATATTGAACCTCTCACAGACATGAAGTTCTCTTCGTAATTTCTACCTCTGTGCTCCTGCATGCATTATTTCTACCCTCTGGTAGCTGATGTTTAATTACTAAGTTTTTGCAGCATTGCAATCCCTTTCAAAAATTAGTGGCTTGAAACAACACTCATTTATTTCTTTCATGATTCTCTGTGTTAGAAATTTGGAATGAACTGACCTGGATGGCTCTTCTGGTCTCCGTTGGGATTACTGACGTTTTATAGCTAGTCTCTCTGCTTCTGGAACGGGGTGGCTATTATCAGGAGTGAGTGAGCCACGCAGGTTTCATCATCCCGTGGACAGGCATATACTTGTTTGTATGGTTATCTTGGGGCTTTCCAGGTGGCACTAGTGGTAAAGAACCCACCTGTCAATCCAGGAGTCATAAGAGATGCAGCTTCAATTCCTGGGTCAGGAAGATGCTATAGAGTAGGAAATGGCAACCTACTCCAGTATTCTTGACTGGAGAATCCCATGGACAGAGGAGCCTGGCTGGCTACAATCCATAGGGTCGCGAAGAGTCGGATACCACTGAAGCGACTTAGCATGCATGCATGCCTGGATGGGTTGTCTCAGGATTCCCTAGAGAGAATAGAAGCAAGCAAGTTTCTCTTGAGATTGAAATTTAGAACTGACCCAGCATTATGCTTCTGTATTCACTTGGTCAAAGCAAGATCAAGTGGCCATCCCAAGTCCATGGTTGGGAGGGACAAGATAGGAGAAAAAGTGGACTTTAGGATCGATCGCAGGCCATGTTTTGTCAATTATCTGCCACAGAGTCCAACAATTAAAGTTCTCTTCACCCTTTGAAATAATGCTCAGCTGCATGTCTGTCTTCAGAATCTTTCCTGATCTCACATCTGGATAAAACATCATTTTGTTTGACACATAGCCCTCTTGAGATATTTGGCAATGAAGAAATGAATGGAGGAGTGAATGGATTTCTTCTCTGCAAATCCTCATTTATGCTGTTGTTTTTGTTTAGTTGCTAAATTGTGACTGGCTCTTTTGTGACCCCCATGGACCATAGCCCACGAGGCTCCTCTGCCTATGGGATTTCCCAGGCAAGAATACTGAAACAGGTTGTCATTTCCTTCTCTAGGAGATCTTCCTGACCCAGGGATCAAACCTGCATCTCCTGCTTTGGCAGACATTCTTTGTAGCTGAGCCGTATTGTACATATTACCTGCCTGCGTTCATCTGTTTTCCCTTTGGAATGGAGAGTTCTTTAAAGAAAAAGGCCACATCTTTCTATTCCCCATGCCTGGTACTGTTGTGCGCAGAATAGGTATACAAGTGTGCCAATAAAGCCAACTCTGCCTAAAGCAAACTTTCCTTTTCCTTCTTTACCAAAAATGACCTCCTGATGTGGCCGGAAGCTCTATTCACAGACAAATTGGATTACAGTTGTTCAGAATCACAAAAAGTACAAAACTCAGATAGTTAATCATAACGAAATTAGCTCAGTGAGTCTCCATCTAAATCAAATCAAATATCTATTTTATAGACTTATGAACAGATACAATCATTCTTGCAACTGAAAGAGAGCTAGGGAAAAAGCAAGTGCTAGCGAGGATGTGAAAGGGCTAATGTATCTTTATGTGTCACCGGGGACTGAGAGGTAAAAAATAAATAAATTAAGGCTCATATAAATTAATTGCCGTGGTTTGGTATAACCTAATCAATTTGTGACTGGGTAGATGATGGAATTCAGTAGACTGTGCCAGAGAGTGGACAGAAATAAATAAAGTCTTTCATTTCAGATGAAGAAATTATCAGAGATAAATGAAATCTGACGAGAGACTTGGCCAACAATTTATAGCAATGAATTTTCAGTTAGCTTATTCTTTGTCAAATATACGTGTATGTATATACATACACATATAATTTTTAAACATACAGTTAACTGCTTTTTAATTAGGTCCCCATTTTGGCAATTATCCAACATGAAAAGGATGCTTTAAATAGCTCTGACATCTTTTTTCCTGTGTGTAGGAAAATGGGAGAGTGGAAATTGGGAGTGGGGCAAAGTGAAGGGTAGTCATAAGGTTGAGGAATTCTTGGACAAGAAGAGAGAGGGGGATTTCAGATATCAATGACCTCAGTAAAGAGAATTTATTTAGCATTCACTCTGTGCTGCATGCCGTTCAGCCTCAAGGATAACAAATCAATCTTAGCTCTTTTCTTTCAGACTTGAAGATGATAACCTCCATTTTTCTGGTAGACTGCCAACACAGAAATCTTGGGTCCCAGTGCTAATGTTAGTTGTCCCCCAACTTTTAACACCCACACTGGCGTTTATATTAATGGCAGTAATTATAGTGACAATAACTAAAATCATCACTCCATAGCCTACCAATTATTTTCACAAGCACTATTGAACTTCAGTGCTCACTACTTTGCCATGTTGAGATCAATATACCCATTTTACAGATCATAAGGCAAATGAAGCTAACTGACACAGTCAAGATCATAGCACTACATTTATGGAAATAACTGATCCACATGACAAGGTGCTTTAGTTACTCTAGGTGGCCCAATTAAGAATGAGAAAAAAAGAGCTTACTGGAACATTAGACTGTAAGTCCTAAAAATAGTGTTTTCCTTTGATTTTTTTTTTATCATTTCAATTCAATGAAAGGCAATTAAACTACAATTTTATACATAGAGACTGACTCACTTGCTGTTGGGAGTTCCTCTGAAGTCTAGTGTTTAGAACTTAGTGCTTCGCTGCCATGGCCTCAGGCTCAGTCCCTGGTCAGTGAACTAAGATCCCGTAAGCTGTGCAGCATGGAAAACAAACAAACAAACAAACAAAAACCACACAAATCTGCTGAGATCTGCTACCATCTCTTTCCCTTCCCTTCCATTCATTCTGTACTGCCACAGTGATCTTTCAAAAATACTTATCTGATGATTTCTCTCCACTGGTTAAAAATATTCAGTAGCTTCCCATTAATATTCTAGAGTTTAACGGTTCAATTTTCCTAGCAAAAATATCTAAGCTTCTTTCAAGTTTCCACTTGAAAATTATATTCATGTACTCACTCAGTCACATATTCATTTCCCTATTTATTCCTTCATTCATTAAACTAATGTTTACTGAACACCAACTATGTGCCAGGCACACACAGGCACCAGGGATGTAATGAAAAGTAGAAAGGCACAGTTAGATACTGTAGAGCTCCACCCTGAAGCTATTCTTGGCCCAGCTACTTCAATCTCTCTGCTCTTGTAACTCCCTCTTTTGAGTACCATCAACCTAACAATTCTGGGGCTCCAAAATCACTGCAGACGGTAATTGCAGCCATGAAGTTAAAAGACTCTTACTCCTTGGAAGGAAACTTATGACTAACCTAGACAGCATATTAAAAAGCAGAGACATTACTTTGTCAATAAAGGTCTGTCTAGTCAAGGCTATGGTTTTTCCAGTATTCATGTATGGATGTGAGAGTTGGACTATAGAGAGAGCTGAGCTGCAAATAATTGATGCTTTTGCACTGTGGTGTTGGAGAAGGCTCTTGAGAGTCCCTTGGACTACAAGGAGTTCCAACCAGCTATCCTAAAGGAGATTGGTCCTGGGTGTTCAGAAAAGGCACTGGTGACCCACTCCAGTACTCTTGCCTGGAAAATCTCATGAATGGAGGAGCCTGGTAGGCTGCAGTCCATGGGGTCGCTAAAAGTCAGACATGACTAAGTGACTTCACTTTCACTTTTCACTTTCATGCACTGGAGAAGGAAATGGTAACCCACTCCAGCGTTCTTGTCTGGAGAATCCCAGGGAAGAGAGGGCCTGGTGGACTGCCATCTATGGGGTCGCACAGAGTCGGACATGACTGACACGACTTAGCAGCAGCAGCAGCAGCCTCAGTGTTCATTGGAAGGACTGATGTTGAAGCTGAAACTCCAATACTTTGGCCACCTGATGTGAAGAGCTGACTCATTTAAAAAGACCCTGATGTTGGGAAAGATTGAGGACAAGAGGAGAAGGGGATGGCAGAGGGTAAGATGGTTGAATGGCATCACCAACTCAGTAGACATGGGTTTGGCTAGACTCCGGCAGTTGGTGATGGACAGGGAGGCCTGGTGTGCTGTGGTTCAGGGCATCACAAAGAGTCGGACACAACTGAGTGACTGAATTGAACTGAACCTAATAATTAACATACTTTATCATAAGAAGAAGCTTTGTGTAAATATGTTTCTTCAGCTCTAGACTGTCAACAATCCAAAAGGATGCTGTGATTGTTTCACCTGTTAAGATCCTTAATGGCTAGCATTGGACCGTTCATACATTAAAAGTTAAATAAAATTCACTGAATGAATGAATTGTGAAATGGACTCTGCCTTCATATGTTCAGGTTCTCAGGTGGGCATGTTGTGGCTAAAGGTTTAGACTTTTAACTGAAGCATCCTAGGTTCAAATCTGGACTCACCTATGTACCTTGCATGACCTTTACTGCTATAAAGTTGTAAAGCTGTATGACCTTTACTGTGTTATTGAACCAATGCAAGCTTCAATATTTTTTATGTATAAAGCAAGGAAAATTAGTGTCACTTCATAATTATTTTAGGCAGATTAAATAAGCTATTTGATATATGATTTTACAAGTATATCTGATATATGATACACATATATAAATAAATGGTCTAGTCAAGGCTTTGGTTTTTCCTGTGGTCATGTATGGATGTGAGAGTTGGGCTGTGAAGAAGGCTGAGCACCGAAGAATTGATGATTTTGAATTATGGTGTTGGAGAAGACTCTTGAGAGTCCCTTGGACTGCAAGGAGATCCAACCAGTCCATTCTGAAGGAGATCAGCCCTGGGATTTCTTTGGAAGGAATGATGCTAAAGCTGAAACTCCAGTACTTTGACCACCTCATGCAAACAGTTGACTCATTGGAAAAGACTCTGATGCTGGGAGGGATTGGGGGCAGGAGGAGAAGGGGATGACTGAGGATGAGATGGCTGTATGGCATCACTGACTTGATGGACGCGAGTCTGAGTGAATTCCGGGAGTTGGTGATGGACAGGGAGGCCTGGCGTGCTGCGATTCATGGGGTCGCAAAGAGTGGGACACAACTGAGCGACTGAACTGAACTGAACTGAACCTATATCACCCCCAAAGAATTTGCCTGCCAATGCAGGAAATGTGGGTTTGATCCCTGGGTTGGAAAGATCCCCTGGAGAAGGAAATGGCAACCCACTCCAGTATTCTTGCCTGGGAATGTCCTATGGACAGAGGAGCCTGGCTGCTACAGTCCATGGGGTTGCACAAGAACTGGACATGACTTAGTGACTAAACAACATTACCAAAGGTGGAGGGATCATTTATGCATTATCACAAGACAGATTTTAAAACAGTGGTTGCTAAATATCAAGCATGTGGGTGGAGAGCAGAAAAATCCAGATTTTAGTTTTTCACACAAGCAAAGCTTTTGTTTTTTCTCTCACATATGTGTTCTAGCTTTGTTTATCTACTTCTGAAGCCTGAGAAGTCTTAATGTACACGAGAGTCCTCCACACAGCCCTCCTCCTGTCCCACCCTCATTTTCATAACCCAGTTTTAGAAGGCCCATCTTAAATGCCATGAGACAGTCAGCAGAGTGATGGAAGTAAGTAGGTCTCATTAGCAGAATGTTCCAATTACGTCCAGCCTTCCCCATACCATAAAAGCAGCCTGTTTCATGGACTATACAGAGATGTAGGGGTTTTCAGAATTAAAAAAAAAAAAAAAAGATATTTAGGTTCAGGGTCATTGGAAGAGGTTTTAAGTGGGAAATATCAAAAGAAGGGAGATCTGTGCAAGCCTTTCTTTAGCAGTGTCCTTCGGCTCCTGCTAAATCAAGAGTCTGTATAATTAAAATGAACAAAGTGTGTGACAATGTTACATCTTCGCAATCACAGCACTTTCTCTCCCCCTTTGTTTCACTGCTTTGTTCATCTGAAACTGGTGTAAAAAATAACAGAAATAGAAGTTGAACATATTCCTACAGGGCTGTATTTTTAGTAGATCATCACTTTTCAGGAGAGGCCTGGAGGTTGCAGAGTCTAATTATGAACCAAGGAAGAGGGTGTTCGGGAGAAAAGGGGCACTGGAGTGAGGGTGGAAAGGGACGGGTTATGGTAGGATTTAGTGGGTGGTCTGCTTCCTGCCAAACTCCCACCGGAACTAACCACGAGCTCCCTGGTGCCTGGAGGGTTAGCGATCAGGAAACAGGAAGACACACTGGGTTTGCACGTCACTAGCATAAATTTTGATACACAAATTTTCTAACTGGTTGTGTGTGTGTGTGTGTGTGTGTATGTGTGTAGAGGGGGGTGGGAGAAGCTTCTCCTCTATACCAGCCTCAATATGATATTCCATAGTAAAACACTTCCAGAAGGAGATGAAGCAAACTAAAGCAGTCTATCAGGGAGAGAGCAAACAGAATTACGACTAACTGTGCAGACAACTGTTTGGAGGGGCTGAGAGGGTAACCACAGAGAAGGTGTTGAGGATGAACTTTTTATATCTTTATTGATGATCACAAAGAATTAAATAGCACTTGAATGCAATTTATTATTGGTATTGATTTATGAGTTAGCATGTATATTTATAGCTCTTTTATATCTGCCAAGTTCCTCGCCCTCATCATTTTTAGTGTTTTATGTCTCAAAGACACAAGGAAAGTATGCTGGCAGGCGGTGAGAAGTGGATGCTATTTATCATGTTATAACTTTGTGGGTAAACTGAGGCATGTAAGTGGTGATAAGATAGGTCACAGGGAGATTCTGAATTAAGAACTAGGTCAAAATAAAGTAGGTCAAATGGAAGAGAAGTTAAAAAAAAAAAGTTCTCTGTATTGATCAAAGTCTAAGTGGACAGAAATAGGCACTAGGAAATGTGCAAGAGATGCAGCTAAATAAACCAAGTTACAGCTGGACCAATGATGAAGAAACACAGGTATTGAATTGGTGAGCAAGGTTTTGGTCTGAACAGCCAAGACTTGATAAAGTCAGCAAGTCTTTTTTAATGCCAGATGACAAAGGTGCTTTATGTTAAAGAAAGCACCACTGCGCCCTGATTTCTCTGCTGCTGCTGCTAAGTCACTTCAGTCATGTCTGACTCTGTGCGAACCCATAGACGGCAGCCCACCAGGCTCCCCCATCCCTGGGATTCTCTAGGCAAGAACACTGGAGTGGGTTGCCGTTTCCTTCTCCAATGCATGAAAGTGAAAAGTCAAAGTGAAGTCTCTCACTCGTGTCTGACTCTTCACGACCCCATGGACTGCAGCCCACCAGGCTCCTCCGTCCATGGGATTTTCCAGGCAAGAGTACTGGAGTGGGGTGCCATTGCCTTCTCCCTGATTTCTCTAGCTGGCTCTAAAGTAAACAGATGCCTCATTATAACAGACCATATTTAAAGTCCCAGACTACTACTTCTTGCTTGGTCTATTGATGCAGATTCAGAGTAGGCCTTTGTCAGATGATTATCGAATGAATGGATGATGCAAAAGTTAAAGAGACAACATGAAAAAAAAGTGCTGTTCCTGTTCCTCTTGTGATGTCTAACTTATCTGTTGTTGCACAAAAAGCTCTTCTAAGAAAACTGATCGCAGAAAACAACCAACAACTGTGTCATATTGCTGATGAGTTTATGAAATTAATTAGGCAGCTCTGTTTGAACTAGTTAAGTTCGACTGATGTCAACTGGGTTTACTCATGTCTCTGTGGCCAACTGGCAGCTTGGGCAGAGGGGCACTGACCTAAGGCCACATGCTCATTTGATAGTGGTTGACTGTTGCCTTGTGCTACAAAGATGACTAGGCCACAAAGCTCTTATCCTGCAGACAAGCCCAGGTGATCCTGGATCAGAGGCAGAGGACTAAAAGAAAATGGAAATACATGAGGTCTCTTGGTACTTTGACTCAGAACTGGTGCCACATAATTTCTGATATGTTAATTGCCCACATAAAGTCACAAAGCCAGCTCAAATTCAAGGGGAGTGCAAACAGACCCTACTTCTTGATGAAAAATGCTGCAAAATCACCTGGCAAAGGAGTGGGTAAGAAAAATTACTGTCTTTTTGCAAACAATCTACCACACCCAGATTGAATTCCTGACTCTTAAATAAGAGCTCATAAAGGTCACTCTGGCAAAACATTTATATGTGACACAAACAGAATGTTAGATTGAGCCAAATTATGCATCAGCTGAATGGTACAATAAGCGAATGCATACCTTTATGTATGCACTCCAGTGTGAACTATATGATTAGGTACAATTGAAACATAAAGAAAGCTGAGCATCAAAGAATTGATGCTTTTGAACTGTAGTGTTGGAGAAGACTCTTGAGAGTCCCTTGGACTGCTAGGAGATCAAAGAGTCAATCCTAAAGGAAATCAGTTCTGAATATTCATTGAAAGGACTGATGTTGTAGCTGAAACTCCAAAACTTTGGCCACCTGATGCAAAGAACTGACTCACTTGAAAAGATCCTGATGTTGGGAAGGACTGAAGGCAGGAGGAGAAGGTTATGACAGAGGATGAGGTGGTTGGATGGCATTACCAACTCAATGGACATGAGTCTGAGCAATCTCCAGGAGTTGGTGGTAGACAAGGAAGACTGGCGTGCTGCAGTCCATGGGGTCGCAAAGAGCCGGACATGACTGAGTGACTGAACTGAACAGCTGAAACAGAATACGCCTGGTTACAGGCAAAGTATCTGCAGTCTTCCAGCTTAAACTGGTTTTCTTCCGACTCCTAGACAAAGAGAACAGACTTGTGATTGCCAAGGAAGAGGGAAGTGGGGAAAGGATTGGGAGCTTGGGATTAGCTAGCAGATACAAATGATTATATATAGAATGGATAACAACAAGGTCCTATTGTATAGCACTGGGAGCTATATTCAATATCCTGTGATAAACCATAATGGAAAATAATATGTGAAAGAATATATATATATATATATATAACTGAGTCACTTTGCTCTACAGTAGAAATTAACACAACATTGTAAATCAACTATACTTCATTAAAACAAATTTTTTTTAAAAAAATTGGTTTTCTTTACCACTTACTAGCACTTACTTATCCTTTCAAATTCTTAATTTCCTAGTCTAAAACTGGTAGTCATATTAGTACCAATCACATGGAGCTACTATGGAGCACTACATGAGATAATGTGAAATGAATTATACTTTTAATCCCAGTGAATTGGCCAGGATAAGTGACCAATGAATATTGGTTTTCATTAATATCTATAAGGATCATACTTTAACAAGAATATGACAATGATGTTCTTATGGACATTGATAGGATATGGTGCTGTGATTTCTTATTGCAATTTTATTCACTATAATGACTTATACACCTAGCAAGACAAAGTTTCTCTAGGTGTTTCTGAAGTAAATATCATTAATCAGTTCAGTCACATAGTCCTGTCCGACTCTTTGCGGCCCCATGGACTGCAGCATGCCAGGCCATCCTGCCCATCACCAACTCCCAGAGCCTGCTCAAATTCATGTCCATCAAGTCGGTGATGCCATCCAAACATCTCATCCTCTGTCTCCCCTTCTCCTGCTTTCAGTCATCATCAATGTCCATCTTAAATTGATAAAGCCTGTGACCACTCTATGCATCTAGCCAAATTGATAGAAACAGCAAATTTGTCCTTTTTAAAGACTGGGATGGTGTTTTCCCATCGCAGACTGGAGATGAGCTTGATTGTTGCAAAGAATGACAGTACGTGAAACTTCACAGACCTTAAATCGCACGTGCTTCCATTTATCTTCCTTACGTGATGTGACTTCTTGGCTCCACAAGAGCAGGCACACTAGGGAGGTTCAGGTCCCACCTGCCCAGAGGCCATAGGCAAACAGCAGCAATAAGAACAGCAGGGGAGGAGGAACCGGAGGGAATCATCGCGGACCAGAACCATGAAAGAGTAATTGTGTTTTATAGTTTGTTGCCATGTCGTCCGTGAGTCCAAGATACACAGGCATTCTAAAATAAAATCCAAGCTTTCTGTCTCATAAGTAATTATTTAACAGAAATAGAATCTGGGGCTCTGTGATGTTAAGTGACTTGTCAGAGAAAATATACCAAATCTGTGGCAGAATCATGTTCCTACAAATTCAGAGTCTCAACTTCAATCGGTGTAAACAAAAAATTGCTTTAAAAAATCAGTGTTAAAACGTTTGCCCCTTTATTTCCTTATCAGAAAAGGTTTTATCAATGCTTTGGGCTTTTTTCTTTACCGTATAAATGTACACATCCACGGGTGTGATGTGTAATGTGTGTGTGTGCTTTAGAGAGAGGAAGCAAGAGAGAGAGAAAGGCTCTCTAGCCACCTGACTATGAAATATGATTGAAACGACACGACTTGAGAATCTAAAGATCTAGCACTGCAATTTACTAGACTTACAACTTAAGTATTAATACCTGTATTGACCACTCTTAGCTTCCTATTCCTTTTCGGGTGGAGATGACAAAGCAGGTGGGTTTAACTATGTTTGTGTTAACAAGATTCTTGAATAGTTAGTCTGCAGCAGAAAGGAAGCACCGGTATATCCTGCATGGATAAGTTTGTTGTTTAGTTGCTAAGTCTTGCCTGACTCTTTTGGGACCCCATGAACTGCAGACTGCCAGCCTCCTCTTGTCTATGGAATTTCTCAGCAAGAATACTGGAGTGGATTGCGAGTTCCTTCTCCAGTGGATCTTCCTGACCCATAGATCAAAACTGGGTCTCCTGCATTTCAGGCAGATTCTCTAATGTTCAAGCCATGAGGAAAGGCCATGAACTCCTAAAAGTGTGTGCAGACCCCTGTTGATGTGTGCTTGTAGGCGCTCTTCCTGACTAGAAGGCCTGTTGCATTCATAAGCTCTCAGAGAGGTCTTGGAAGGGGAACATATCTGAGAACCAATACTTAATTGCTTTTTAATTGTGTGAAGGTTTTCTTAGTAATAGAGAAATTTTAATTTTGTTTAATGTGTAATGGGGATTGTTGTTTCAGAAAAACAACAAAGGATGAAGGAGAAAAAGAGGGGATGGAGGAAGACGGGGAAGAAAAGGAGGAAGCAGAAGAGGAGCAAAAGAAAAAAGGAGAGGAAGAGGAGGGTGTAGGAGAAACAAACAGGCAAGAAGACAAAGAAGAGGAAGCACCCAAACAGCCCACCCACAGCCCTTAAACGGATGGTGAGCACGAACGAATGTAGCCGAAGGGACACAGGAATGGAAAGCTAAAGGCCCAGCTCTGAATCTTGCCTCTAAGCAAAAATCTCTGGGTGACCTTGGAAAAGTCACCTTGCTATCTGGAAATTCATCTCTGCTTCTGGCAGATAAAGATGCTTAACTATGTTGTTTCTAGGGTCCCTCTCACTTTTAAGATTCTGTACGTGCTTTCTACCCTTACTAAGCGGTCAGCCACGACACTAGTCCACAAGCCAAAGATCTGTCCCCTTCACTCTGCCAGAAGAAAGATGGAAAGATAGACTGTCACTCTGAATTTGATCATGGAGTGATTGTATTTTTCTATAGATTTTAACTATAGACAGATACCAAAATATGTTACTTTAATAGAATAAAAAGTTATAACTAGAAGGACAAATAGTTAAAATCATCTACATTAAGAAAAAATAAAGAAAGGTTATAGTTTTACTTATCCAACTGTGGCAGGAAAGAATGATCAAACTTCTTCTTGAGCTATTGTTAGATCTGGAACAAGGAGATTTTAAAAAAAAACAAAAACAAAAACACAGAATTAACCAAAGCGTATTCCAAGGAACAGGCTTGCCTGGTGGCTCAGATAGTAAAGAATCTGCCTGCAATGCAGAAGTTCTGGGTTGGATTCCTGGGTTGGGAAAATTCCCTGGAGAAAGGAACAGCTGCCCATTCTGGTATTCTTGCCTGGAGAATCCCCTGGACAAAGGAGCCTCGTGGACTGTAGTCCATGGGGTTGCAAAGAGCTGGATACAGCTGAGCGACTTTCACTTTCACATTCCAAGGAACACTTGTTCAACAGAAAACTAATAGGTGTTTGGTGAAATAATATGTCTATATTTAAATTTCCAGAGAATGGGGTTGAAACCACTCAAACAACGTTTGTTTTTCTGCAGGATTTCTCAGAAACTTGGCTATGCTTTTGTGCAGCATTGTTTGTTAAAAGACGTAGAAGATGCACCTCTTTGCAACTTGCTTTAAGCATGAATACCTTTTTATTTGTCAGTGTTGTTGTCAAGCAAAACTTATTTTGTGAAATACTGTATGATTCTGGGGAAGTCATTCTTTCCTGTGTAAAAGAGGGGGTTGGATTAGAAATCTCCAATTTCCGGGCATAAAATGGTATAGTTAAGTAACACCTCAAAAATATCATGAGTTGAATTTGAGACAGTAATGAGTCAGTACAAGATACAGAACAGGATGCTATGTCTGCCAGTTTTGGGGGTACAGATGATGAGTGCTAGGGAAGATAGAGAAGGCTAGATTTCAGTGTAGGCTTAAGCTGTTAGAACAGACTGGACCAGTAAGCCAGGGAAGAGAAGGGAGAGGGGTATTTTAAGGGACTATCACTTTGAGTTGAGATGTGGGAAAGGAACGATTTTAGTTTTCAGCATATTCTGGGTTCTCAGAGACAGAACCCATTTGAATGCACTTCTGCAGAAAGGGAAATTTATCAGAATGACCGAGGACAGGCCATACGAACAGGGAAACTGCAGCGTGCTGGTGGCCTCGGGGACGGTTAGGATCAGAAGCCAAGTCACCACCGGAATATTTGCTCTCCTTTCTCTGTGAATCTTTCTTCTGCATGTGTTTCCTCTACTCAGCAGGAAACATGACGGCAGCAGTTCTGAAGCCTTTCATTTCCTCTTTCACCACCAGAGGAGGGCTGGCTCTCTTCCTCTGCTTCCAGGTCAGATAGGGAAAGCTACTAATCAGATAGCTGAGCTCATTAGCTGTGGCCAGAGGAGCAGAGTCACCTAATGCAGACACGAGGACTGATGTCTGATGCTCACACATGAGAAAAAGCACTGAGAGCTAATAATCAACATCAAACATCAAAGAGATGGCCAAAACATTGCCCAAGAAAAGTCCAGTCGACTGGTGCTTGGATAAAGCAGGGCAGAGAAGTTGAAGGCAAATTTTGGGGAGTTTTAATGCTCAGATAAGGGGATCTTACTTGATCTATTTATTATTGCTGTTGTTATTATTATATTGCTAGTAATAATATCAATTGCTATTATTACAATAATATTACAATAATAATAATTATTATTATATTGAAAGCCAGGTCAGTGCCAGGCTGCAGACATTAGAATTACTTATGATAGAGGGTTTTGCATACTAAAATACTGATTCCTGGGCTCATCCCTAGTTCAATAGGCTAGGCTGGAATATGGAAATCAGTACTTATTAAAAATTACCTAGGTAATACCGATGATCAGCCAGTTTTTGGAGTCACTGATGATCTGGTATAAATTTACTGTTAACTTATTAAATATACCATTTTCTAGCTTCTGATAGAATTTGCTAGATTCTGAGACAAATATTCACAAAGCATTATATTTTCCTTAAGAAATTTAATTATTAGGAATGTATAGCTTAAAATAATAGCCAAAATGATCAAAAATCATTTGGGTACACCCTGCTATATGGTGTCAAAAATTACAAGCTTTTATTCCTTTTTATGACTGAGCAATCCGTTTTGAGAGAGTGCGTGTGTGTGGCATATGGGTGTATATCACATTTTCTTTATGTATTCATGTATCAGTGGACACTCAGGTTACTTCTGTATCTTGGCAATTGTAAAAAACATAACAAACATAGGAATGCGTGTATCTTTTCATATTAGTGTTTTCACTTTCTTTGAGAAAATATCAGAAATGGAACTGGTGGATTGCATGGTAATTCCATTTTTAACTTTTTGAGGAATGTTCTGTACTGTTTTCCAGGTGGCTAGCCAGGCCAGCACCAACTTATAGTCCCCTCAGCGGTTCCTATTTCTCTACAACCTTGTCATTCAAATAGCAAAAGTTCACAAAAAGCATTGTTCTTTTTTTTTTGATAGTAGCCATTCTGGAAGGTATGAGGTGATATCTCACTGTAGTTTTTTTTTTTTTGGGGGGGGGTAATGCTATGCTACTCTATAGTATGTAGGATCCCAGTTTCTTGACCTGGGATTGAACCTATGCCCCTACAGTGGAAATGTGGAGTCTAAAGCAATGGATCGCCAGGTAAGGCCCCTCCATTGTAGTTCTGATTTGCATTTCCTTGATGATCAGTAACATTGAACATCTTTTCATATGCCTATTGGCTATCGTATATCTTTAAAACCAAATTTTAATTATTTTGTAACTTTTATATAATTAGTTTCTTCGTAATTTTATAGATTTTGTTTCATGCACTTAAAAAGATTATTCTGAAAAAGTGTTCTGATTAGCTTCTGCTGGGTAACAAATTATCCTAAAATTTATCAACTCAAAATAACCATTGTCATGCTAGACATCCAAAATAGCTGGGAGTTCTGATGGACCTGTCTACCCATCAACCTCACCTTGTAACATGGGCTTCTCACATCATAATAGCTGAGTTCTGAGAGGGAGCACCTCCCAAGGTGGTATTCAGGAAGAGAGTGTTCCAAGAGATCAAGAGAGAAGAAACAAGACTTGCAACTCGCTTCACGTGTCATGCAATATCACCTCCACTCCTTTCTCTTGGTTAACAAGAACCAGTAAGGCCAACCAATTTCCAGGAAAGGCAAAACATTTCCCCAGTTTTGTTGAAAGAAATGTCAAAGATTGCAGTAATCTTTCATCTGCTACAGAAAGATTCCATAGGCTTAACTAGATTGTCAAGGATGTTTGTGTCATAAAAAACACAAGAACACCTGCTCCAGAATACGTGCTTAAAGTAAAGAGCACATTCAGTAAAAGAAGAGGAGTGTTCCCAATTAATATTAACTTTGGAGGGTATCCAAGGTAGCCAGCAGCCCAAAGTCAATCTATACTGGGCCAAAGACTTACTGAGTTGTATTACTGCTCCACTATTTGTTAGAGAGAAAAAAAGAAAGAGAGGAAAATCATCCTACTTAACCTTGACGGGTCAAAAAATGACAGAACTGAGCTATGCCCCCAAACCAGAAGAGCAAGCAAACAGTCTCGTAATGGTGAAAGCATCTTGCTTACGGGGAGATAAGACTTGTCTTTCTCTGTTGAATATAATTAAAGGAGATGGGAAAGATACGTGAAGAGGCTCTGTATCTCTTCTCAAACATGCTGCAGTGATGGATCAAAGAGATGGGAACTGACACTTTCCATCTCCGAGACACACAGAGAAGAACTATAGTCAATAAGACAGCATGCTCATTGATGTGCAGGGCCTCCTCCCCTATCAGAGAGAGAAAGATGAAGCCTGACAGCACCCCCTTACTAATTCCTCACCTCTCTCCACCACTGTTGGAGGTGGAAGGAGCCTTTGGGTGGAAATACTTGATGTTTGTGTCCATGGGATCTTTAGGTGAGATTTTCATCTAAGTCTTTAGCTAAGGGCTTTAGCATATTCATCTAAAGCATCTGATAAAAGATGACTAGGGGAATTGTTAACATGTGGGAAAAGCAGAACTTAGGTTGGGAGACTTACAGTCAGAAGAATCTGAGGTATGTTGACTTTTATTTAGGAGACATCTCCTTAATGGATCGCTACCTACCAGAGTTTGGGAAGAAACATGGCTCAGGATTCTTACCTGTGCTCTGGGGATATTGAGTATTGTCGGTTCTCCAATAACAACTGCAAATCCCTTAAAGGCAAAGACAATGCTGCATCCCTGTCTACCATCCTAGTCTGGCAAACAGTAGGCTCTAAATGAATGATTCATAAATAAATTATGGTTGCATGAAACTATAACGGAGGCCTCTAAAGAATAAACTAGTCAGCTGACCTGTAAGACCTAGTATTCTGGCTTCTGACTATTTCTCCAGTTCCATCACTCATTATTTCTCCCTCCTGTCTTGCCCACCAAACTAAATACACACACACACACACACACACACACAAATGTATATATCTTAGCATCTTTGCCCATGCTGCTCCAGCTCCCAAGAGGCAGAAAAGGCTCATTTCCATTGTATGGAAATTTCACGGAGAAATGTCTCCATGAAAACGCAATACTAGAGCAGACATCCAAAAGACAAGATGCAGTCGGTCACATGAAGACCCAGCAGTGGGGGTGGGGAACATAAAACTCAGATCAAAAGGAAAGAAAATTTGGGTTCGCCAAAATATTCATTGGGGTTTTTCCCATAAGATGTTTTGGAAAGTCTCAATGGACATTTCGGCTAACCCAATATAAAGACAATGAATCAGGAGTGACCTTGATGGTTCTTTCCTTTTTAACAGAAAGACAGCTGTGTAGCAGCAGGACAGTGAATGAAGGGACAGAGTAACACAAGATGAGGTCATAGATGAGAGAGTAAGGCAGGGGCCAGATCAGTTAGAACCTTGAAGGTCCATGTCAGGAGTCTGGATTGTGCAGAAGTGGGATGAGGGCTCATTCAACTGCATTAAACAGGAGTGGGCATTTTCTGAGCCATCTCTTAAAAAGAGAATGCCCTGCAGAAAGACAAGCGTGAATGCAGGTAACACAGTAAGGGGATTTAAGAAGTTCACATGAAATAATGGTTCCGATTAGGGAGCTAGCAGTGATGAGCTACAGAAGAAGAGAGGTTGAGTACATATTTGGAATCAGAGCCAACGAGATCATCTGATGGGCTGAAGTAATAACATTTAAATGATCAGTTAATGAGAAAGCATTTACATTTACTGGTAAACAAAAAGACATTCAGATAAACAAAACAGCTTTGAGACAGCTTCTTTTTTCTCTCTCCTATCAAATTTGCAAGTGCTTTAAAAAAAAAAACTGTAAAATCCTGAAATTGCATGAGTTTTGAAAACCAACCTAATTGTCCAACAATCGAGGATCATTTAAATAAATTACAGGGCATACATATGTTTAAATGCTCCATGGTCAATAGAAACGGTGCTGTGGAAGAACATTTAATGACATGGAAATGTTCACAGAAAGTTTTATCTGTTCAACAACAAGCTGCCAGGGTCCACGCTTCTTGTTAAGTACCAAATGGATTTGCGGTGAAGGGAAATGTTAATATCTTACAAATTTGCTGTAGAATTTCCCTAAAGGAAGGCATACTTTTTCGAAGAAATACACCCGGCATATTTCTCAGGGTGAAAGTGAGGCTGTGGTGACATGCACCATCCAGATGCAAGGATAGCAGAAGAGGTGAGTAAACTTCTCTGCAGTAGAGATAGAAATGTTCAGAAAGGTAAACACCTTGGGCCAATGGCCTTTGGTGTGGAGTTTGAAAAAAGATGGCTGTATCATTTTTGGTCTGCAGCAATGCAAGATAATCCAGACTCCCCATGTGCAGGATGGCAAAGCAAGTCATACATTTAATGAGGACACACGAATCGTCATGAGAACAAAGCTCCCCCCTCTTTCATACCGCATCCTCCTCAGAATCTGCAGAAAATTGGCAAGGGCTTTCAATTTCCATGGTATCTGTTAGAGTCTTTTGAATCAATTTTCATTTAATGACATGGAAATGTTCACAGAAAGTTTTATCTGTTCAACAACAAGCTGCCAGGGTCCACGCTTCTTGTTAAGAACCAAATGGTAAACGCCACTTTCCTTTACAATTATAGAATTTTTAAACGACATCTTAAAGGGATTTCCTTCCGTATGAAAAAGCTTCTTTATGTGGGCCGTTTAAAGAGTCCCGCTTTCACTCCGACACCACTGTACGTGGTAGGTCTACGTTCCAATTGTCTTCTCCACGGTAAACTTCTCTGCAGTAGAGATAGAAATGTTCAGAAAGGTAAACACCTTGGGCCAATGGCCTTTGGTGTGGAGTTTGAAAAAAGATGGCTATATCATTTTTGGTCTGCAGCAATGCAAGATTATCCAGACTCCCCATGTGCAGGATGGCAAAGCAAGTCATACATTTAATGAGGACACACGAATGGTCATGAGAACAAAGCTCTCCCCTCTCTCATACCCCATCCTCCTCAGAATCTGCAGAAAATTGGCAAGGGCTTTCAATTTCCATGGTATCTGTTAGAGTCTTTTGAATCAATTTTTCAAAAGGCAAAGAGATCTCAACTCAATTGTTAAAAAATACAACAGTATCTCAGGTTTAAAATTTAACTATATTCTGAGGATGAAACATCCTCCTCAGAATCTGCAGAAAATTGGCAAGGGCTTTCAATTTCCATGGTATCTGTTAGAGTCTTTTGAATCAATTTTTCAAAAGGCAAAGAGATCTCAACTCAATTGTTAAAAAATACAACAGTATCTCAGGTTTAAAATTTAACTATATTCTGAGGATGAAGACTTAGAATGTAATCAGCATGAAGGAAAGATCTTTAAAGAACACATGATCCAATCTTACGGTTAGTAAGACAGAAACTGAAGTCCCCATAAAAATATAGTGCAAAATCTTCTGATATGTGTGTGTCCACAGGTTAATTCTAAGCATGAGAGGTATAAAGAGCTGGCTCCAAATACAAATTAAAGTTGATTTCAAGATGAAATGGAGTGTCTGCCACTCGGTGCTCTGACTCGCCATTGCTAACGGACAGTAAAAAACTTATTACTCACTCCCCATGTGTAGATGACTTTTGCAAACTCATGGTAAGAGCCACAGAATTTGTTTTCAATTTGCTGTTTTCAGTTTCTGAATTGCCTGTGGTTCCAGGCAGTCCTTAAACAAAAAGCCCATGGCTCAGCTAATATTTCATATTGGAGATAGCATCACATGCTGGTATCCTGCCATCACTGAGAGATTAGTATCAATAGTGGCTGTCATTTTTAGTTAGCATGCTTGAGGAAGGCAGCCAGGTGCAAGGAATCATGCTGGACCAGCACCTCACTGAAAGGGAATGGCACGGCTCCGTCATTTCTGAGTCTGGTGAATTGGTGCAAAGCTCTCAAAGTTACAGGTCTTTGTTTCTTCATCCAGAAATGGGGGCCATGAACTTGTTCTCACTGTGAATATTTATTTAATAAGCAATGGAAGAGCAAAAGACCCTTGGAAACTTTAAATACCTATTAAAATATAATGAAAGAAGAATATTTTTAAACTGAGAGGGTTTTGTCCTTTAAGAATCTGAGTGAGTGAGTGAAAGTTGCTCAGTTGTGTCCGACCCTTTGTGATTCCATGGACTGTGATTCCATGGACTGTAACCTGGCTACTCTGTCCATGAAATTCT